>LNAC01000077.1:3357473-3423334 GCA_002007465.1 Ailurus styani | reverse complement strand
CGCCGCCGCCTCTAGCTTCTCCGCCGCCTCCGCCTCCTCCCGCGCCGCGCCCACTGCGCAAGCGCCGCCCGCCTGTGCCCCGCCCCTTCCTCTCCGGGAGCCCCGCCCCTTAGTGGCGTCACAACCCCGTGACGTCTCCCGCGTGACCTCACCGCGGTGGAGCGAGGGGGCGGGGAGTGGGAAGAAGGGAAGGGACCTCCGGGTGGCTGGAGGTGACTGCTGGCCTGACCTTCTCCTCGCCCCGCCCCCACTCTCAAGGGGAGGAGTTAAAGCCCGGGGTCTGGGGAGAGGCTCCGGGCTCTCGGTCTACGGCAACTCCACCGTTTTGCAGGTGAGGAAACAAGTTTTGGAGGAGGAGAGACTGGGGCAAGGTCAAGTACCAAAGTCCACGCAGGACACAGTCTTCTTGGCCAGGGATTTGCCCCTCGCCCCGGAAGAGCTTGTTTGCATAAGTTTAAAGAGCTGCTTTCGTCGATCAGTAGTGCCGTGAGTCCTTGGTTCCCAGCCACCCTTCGTAATTTACTTTACCACCCTTACTACAATTTATCAGTGCTGTTGCTGTTATGCAACAGTAGGATCAAGTCTCTGGAAAGTAAAGGAGGCCTGGATACGAATGTCAATCCCAGATCCAGACAGCAACACACGTCATCTCCCACCCATTCTGTCATGACCAACCCTCTCAAGATAAAGGTTAAGTCACAAGAATTTGGCATTCCTTCTTCTGTTTTTAAAATAGAAAGTAAAATATTGCTGTACATATGGTACACCTGCTTGGTCAAGGCCCCATTTCAAGATCAAAGAATGAGAAATGCAGCAAAGGGACCATCTTACCTACCTCCTTGCATTACTATTTGCCCAACACCGCTACATGCAAAGGGGGAAAAGATGAATAAGAAATGACTGCCTCTCTTCAAGTAGCTCTCTGTTTTACAAATAAGTAAAGTGAGATCCAGAAAGCTTTGATGTCTTGTCCAAAAATATAGAACAGTAAAACTAGAACCCACCTTTCAGATTCCTAATGGACTTTGTTTTCCATAACAATTTCAACAAAAGACAGCCCTACAATAAATGTCCGGGTTGTAAGGAGATTTTAGAAAGGGAAAGCATTTTGCCTCCTTCTGTACCAGTACCAAATAAGACTTAGTAAAATATAATGGCTTTAAAAGCCTGGGTTCTGGGGCGCCTGGGTGGTTCAGTGGGTTAAAGCCTCTGCCTTCGGCTTAGGTCATGATCTCAGGGTCCTGGGATCGAGGCCCTCATCCGACTCCCTGCTCAGCGGGGAGCCTGCTTCCTCCTCTCTCTCTCTGCCTGCCTCTCTGCCTACTTGTGATCTGCTCTCTCTGTGTCAAATAAATAAAACAAAATCTTAAAAAAAAAAAAGGCCTGGGTTCTGGGTCACACACATTTAGGATTCAAATTCTCATTCTGCCAATTATTGATAATCACAGTGTCTGCCTGAATAGGATTGCTGTGAGAGTTAAGTGAGATAAAATATGTAAGCTCAATACAGCACCTATTCTGTAAAAAACACTTCAAGAAATGATAACTACTGTGGCCATAAACATAAGATGACTATGGGATTAAACAATGGCACTAGTAGCCCAGGTCACTTCTTCACCTGGCTCCCCTTCTACTTCATTTCCCTTCCTTGTCCTCTATTAAAATATGAAATATGTTCACTTTCTTTTCTCCAGTGATTTTTTTCCCCTCCAATATGATTTTCTCATGGGAGACAACTGTAACAGCATGCAGGTATAATACATACAAACTCATACTCTGCAGTAGTTATAAACATTTTCTAAGAAACTGGACTTAGGCCTCCAACCCCCATGTGGAAGCTTAGATCATCGCCAGGGCCTAATTTTTGGGTGGCCACAATGTTGCAATATCTTACCAATATTAAGGAAAATTCTGTCTCTCTCAGAGGTGAACACATGTTGTCACAATTTTATGGATGATGGATTATAAATAATATAATTATAAATTAGATTATAAAAAACCCCAATATTAGACCTGAAAGAAACTTAGACTGTCTAGCCCAACTCCCCCCCCCCATTTTACAGATGAAGAAATTAAAACCAAGAGAGGGGAACTGATTCACCCAAGATTACACAGCTAGTAAGGGATCTCTAAACTCCCAGTCTACCACTCTATCCACTATAACCTGCTACAATTCCCTTTATGCTTTGAGTTCAATTTGGTCTTACATACAAAATAATCAGGAATTGATTTTAGTCTATTAACTAAAGCTAAGTTAACTTGCAATGCCCATGGATTAAAGTTGTGTTGACCAAGAATCCAAAAGAAGAAAATGTTATTGGAACCTGACAACTCCATTAGAATGCTGACCTAAGAGAAACAACTTTTGGCCAACCCCATGCAGTACTAGGGGTATACTAGCTCACACATAAACAGCCCACATAATGCAAAGAGATCCTTGCAAATAAGAGACCCAAGTGGCTCAGAACTTCTCTTCATTGCGGAAGTTATCTCAAAAGAATGCAACTACTCAAGTGAATTCTGAAACACTGTGGAGGTATTTTGGTTCTCATGAGATTGGAATTGGTACCGTGGTCATTAATTCCTTGAGGACCAAGGATGCTAAATATCTGCAATTCTTGGCACAGTCACCCACAATAAAGAACTGACCATTCCAATCCACTATGCAAAAACACTGACCAAGGTGTCTGACACATTCGGTATGGAGGAAGAACCAACCGCTCCGTCCTTCATTGAATGATTCTCTCATGGGATGGGGTATGAAATGGAGAAAATGAGGTGTTACCCAATCAGGACACTCACAGAAATGTGAGTTTCCACTTGAATCTGAGGGGTTGTTAATACATATGGTTCTCCTCTAATGGCTCTGCAGCTTTGTTTTGTTTTGTTTTGTTAGGAAGAAGGCATGGAGAAGGACTGGGTGAGAGACAAAGGGACAAATTGCTGAGCACCACCCTAAGGAAGAAAAGCTGATGGCAGTATTCCAAAAGGGCTTCTAGGTGTTATCTCAGAACAATGTCAGGAGCTATGCCTGGAGATGCCACTGCCTGGAATATGCCCAAGACCAGCCAGTTTCTTTCTGAATTTCTTGGGCTGGTGACCTCATATAAGAAATTTAAATGAGGGCGCCTGGGTGGCTCGGTCAGTTAAGCGTCTGCCTTTGGCTCAGGTCATGATCTCAGGGTCCTGGGATCAAGCCCCACATCGGGCTCCCTGCTCAGCGGGGAGTCTGCTTCTCCCTCTGCCTCTGCTGTTCCCCCTGCTTGTACTCTCTCTCTCTCTCTCTCTCTCTCTCTCTCTGTCAAATAAATAAATAAAATTTTAAAAAGAAAAGAAATTTAAATGAATCCCAAATCTCCAGACCAGGTCAGTTTCAAAGTTTCTTAAAGGAGTTAAGCCATTCTATCACTGGAAGTTGAAAGTCTAGGAGAAAAGTGACCCATTTTACCAGGGGCAGCCAAGATTGGTTTCAGATCTCTAAGTGCTTAAGATTCAGAATTGCCAAGACCAGATAGTACTAAGATTATACTACAACATAACTGATTAAGAGAACAGACAGAGGCCAAATCGAAATTAGGGTACATTATATGATAATAGCAACTTGTAGTAGAAATCTTTGGGGTATATATCCAAACTGTGATGACCTCCTTTTCTGCAAACCATTAATGACCCTCTGTGTGGCCTATAGCAGCCATATCTGCCTTACATGGCCTTGTCCTTTAGCCCCCATTGATTGGACAAGAGGGAGACGCTTGACTTAGGATCAGCCAATCAGATTCACTCTCTCAGAATTTGGAACTGAACTAAAATGAGTTTGTGGAACAGGCCTGGGCTGTTTACTTGAAAGTGAGTGATAGAAATACAGAAAAGGGACCATCTTTGTGGGGCACCCATGAAAACAGCATAATGCCCTTCTGCAGAAAGAGAAAAACAGAAACAAAGATGAGAGACCTGAAGGCTTGGGAGAGAGAAGTTCCTATCATCTTGAGTTCTGGTTATTCAGCTTCCCTTAGATTCCATGACAATCTCCATGTTCCATTCAAAATACGTTATCTCTTAGGTGATGTCAAAAAGAATCAAGTTACTTTTTTAAAATTAAGAAATAAATGCAGCATTTGGTTTCTAGATAGGTATGGACAACCTTCTCAAAAATAATGAAAACTTGGGGCTCAGTCAGTAGAGGATGCAACTCTTGATCTCAGGATCATGAGTTTGAGCCCCACATTGGGTATAGAGATTGCTAAAAAAAAAAAAACCCATAAATAAACAAAAAAATAATGGGGGCATCTGGGTGACTTAGTTAAGCATCCAACTCTTGATTTCAGCTCAAGTCAGGTCATGATTTCAGGGTGGTGAGATCCCAATAGATTCTGTCCACAGCTGCGAGTCTCCTTAAGATTCTCTCTCTGTCTCTCCCTCTCCCTCTGCATCTACTCCCCCCCACCCACAATTCGCGCATGCATGCGCTCTCTCTCTCTCTCTCTCTCTCTCTCTCTCTCAAGTAAATAAATAAATCTTTAAAAGAAATAATGAAAACTCCTGTAGGAAAAAAAATGGGGACACAAAAAAGCAATTCACACAAGAAGAAATACAAATGGCCAGTAAACATATTAAAAGATGTATTATGCCACTCATAGTTAAAGAAATGTATTAAAGCAATGATAAGGCATTACTTTTTCCTAACCAGATTGTCAACACTCTATAACATGACAGCTTCTTTGGGCAAAAGTGTGGAGAAACAGGTCCTCTCAAATAGCACTGCTTCTGGGAATGTAAATTATTACAATTTTTCTAAAGGTGAGTAGATGTGAATTTAGATGAATTGATATGGATTACCTTAATAATATTTATATATACTAGCTCTAAAGTCCCTCAAATAAGCTTTTCATTATAAGTATAGTACATATAATAGTAAAAAGTTGGAAATAGCCCAAATGTCCACCAATAGGGCAACTGTTGAAAATAAAATATGGGCAGAGGTGGATTCATTCTTTTCACCAGTATAATTTTACATGAATCTATGACCAAAAAAGTAAGGAATTAGAAAGAAACTTGAATGAATATTTTAATAATCTTAGAAGAAATCTCCAATTACAAAATCAAGAAAATCAAGAAAAGACCAATAGTTTTGCTTGTATAAAACAGGTAAAACTTCTTTGCTGCAAAAATTTTAAAAATAAAACTAAAAAACACCATAAACATCATCAAAAGACAAGCAGATAATTCAAGGACAATATTTGTAACTCATAGGACAATGTATTAATATCTCCTAGTAAATAAAAAACTATTAAGATCAACAAGGAAAAAACAATCTAAAGGAAAAATTGGTAAAGGACATGAACAGGCAATTGACAAGAAAAATTATAAATGGCCTACAAATGTGTGAAACTATTTTGAATACCATGAATAATTGAGTAATGTAAATTAAAACAAAAGTACAGTATCATTTCTATCTGTAAGTTTGGCAAAGATTGACCATAGCCAGTATTCTACAAAGTGTGAAGAAAAAGGCAATTTCATACAATACTGATAGGATTATAGATTGGTAGAAACCTTTTTGGAGGCCATTTTGGCAGTGACTGTTAAAATTTTAAATGTGCACCTTGTATCTTAGATTTCATACAGATAACTAAAAAGGATGGCCAAAGATATATGTGGAAGGATGATCACTACAGATTTGTAATGCTGGAAAATTGGAAACAACCTAAATGACCAATCATAGAGCTTTGATTCAATTATACTATATTTATGCTATAGAATACTACACCACCATTTAAAAAATGACATAGGGGGCACCTGGATGGCTCGGTTGGTTAAGTGTCTGCCTTTAGCTCAGGTCATGGTCCTTGGTCCCAGGATTGGGCCCCACGAGGGCTCTCTGCTCATTGGGGATCCTGCTTCTCCCTCTCCCTCTGCCTCCCTCCCCGGCTTGGGCTCTCTCCCCCCTCTCTCTATCTCAGATAACTAAATAAAATCTTTAAAAAAATAAAAATGAAATAGGTCTATATGAACTAACATGACAAGACGCAGAAACTGAGTATTTTTAAAAAAGGCAAACTGTGAAGCAGTATATATACTATGATCTCTTTTGTATTTACTAAAAAACCTAGTAAGTGTACGTGTTTATGTATGTATATGTAATATATGAGTAAGAAAATATCTGGGGAAATATATACCAACAGTTAAGGAAGGTGGGCTTATGGAAGTGTTGCCACATAAAAACTGGATATCCAGTTAGATTTGAATTTCAGATAAACAATTTTTTAAATGTAAGTATGTCACAAACATTAACTGGGTATCCTAGATTTTTATTTGCTAACTCTAGCAACCCAATTTATGGGGAATGTTCACTTTTAATGTTAAACTTCTGTATTGCTTGAATTTTTATACTGATCATGTAGTTATTTTAAAAAGATAAAATTTTTTAAGATTTTTATTTATTTATTTGATAGAGAGGGACACAGGAAGAGAGGGAACACAAGCAGGGGGAGTGGGAAAGGGAGAAGCAGGCTTCCCGCTGAGCAGAGAGCCTGATGAGGGGCTCCATCCCAGGACCCTGGGGTCATAACCTGAGCCGAAGGCAGACGCTTAACAACTGAGCAACGCAGGTGCCCCAAAAAGATAAAATTTTAAAATAACATTTTAAAATTAATTTATGTTGGTAAAGTAGAACAATTTTTTAAAAGATTTTATTCATTCACTTGACAGAGAGAGAGAGATCACAAATAGGCAGAGAGGCAGGCAGAGAAAGGGGGGGAAGCAGGCTCCCTGCTAAGCAGGGAGCCTGATGCAGGGCTCGATGCAGGACTTGATGTGGAGGAACCCAGGACCCTGAGATCATGACCTGAGCCAAAGGCAGAGGCTTAACCCACTGAGCTACCTAGGCACCCTGGTAAAGTAGAATTTTATGTAGCTCTTTGAAAACACATTTTTGAGGAACATTTAATGATATTTTTAAAAATATGCTTACATTAGGGGCACCTGGCTTAAACTTTGCAAGCTGCAAAACTAGGAAGCAGCTAACAGTCCAAAGAGCTATCCAGTTGAGCAAGCAAATGTCTGCTGACTTACTATCAGCAAGGCTGAGTTAGGAACAGTGATCCAGAGAGATAGATTTCATCCTTGTGTTATGTGACCATGGACAAATTACTGGGCTTCTCTGTAGACCTCCATTTACTCATTTCCATATGGGGAATGCTAAAAAAGATCATGGAAGTGGAGCAAAATAGTAAGACAATAAAAGAGAAATTTATTTGGAATTTAACCTATGGCTACAAGTAGTATTTGCATAAGCATAACAATGAACCAAAACTTACATTCCATGCTTTTTCCGCAGGACTGGAAGTTCCAAAGAGGTAAGCATAAGTGCTTGTTCATTGTTAAGGCTTTACATGGCAATGGGGGGAGACATACATACAAGGACATACATTTCTATAAATAATTATATAAAAGTAGCTAACCATACAAAGCACCATGTGCTCAAGTGCCAAATGAGCAGGTAGACAAAGACTGAGTAGGACTTGGGAGGAGGGGGGAGTCAAGGGTGGACTGGGATGTCCAGAGAGGCCTTCAGTGAGTCTTTACCCAGGCCCTGGATCATTTTCCACTGGATTTAGGGGAACAGTCTAGAGAGGGGACACATTACGACAAAGTCATTTAGACATTTATTTATTCTTTTAAGTGTGATTTAAAAAAACACATAACAAAATTTACCATCTTAACTATTTTTAAGTGTACAGTTCAGTAGTATTAACCATAATCACATTGTTGTACAGCCAATCTCTAGAACTTTTTCATCTTGTAAAACTGTAATGCTGTACCCAACTGTAAATGACAGCTCCCTTTACCCCCTCTTCCCAGCCCCTGGAAACCACTTTTCTACTTTCTGTGTCTGTGAATTTTTAGATACTTCATATAAGTGGGACCATACAGTATTTCTTTTTGTGATGGACAAAAGTTTTAAGTTTGATGTTATCTCATTTCTAGTTTTGCTTTTGTTACCTGTGCTTTTGGTGTCATATCCAAGAAAGCATTGCCAAGTCCAATGTCATGAAGTTTTTTCCCCATGTTTTCTTCCAGGAATTGTATAGTTTCGGTTTTACCTTTAGGTCTTTAATCCATTTTGAGTTCATTTTCACATATGTTGTAAGATAAGGATCCAACTTCATTCTTTTGTGTGCATTTGGGAGACTTTAACAGCTACGAGACCCAGGCTCCTCTTTATTGCCTCTTGTTTTCTATTTTGCTCACAGAAATACACCTAGAAGTGAATCCAGGTAAAGGAAATAAAATCTAAGGGGGCATTTTCTCTGGGAAGTGAATGGATGGGGTTGAAGAACAGCCTACTACAGTGAGCAGTACCTCTGCTTTCAACATCCACCTAGAGCATGATGGGAAAGAACCAGATCCCCCACATTTGGGGTTTTTCCAGTTCTTCTACCCTATTTCCCTACTCAAGAGATACGAAAATAGGAGGCATCAACCTATTGTACTATCTTTTCTTCTGGAGAGAGCATCTGGTTCGCTGGGTCTCTTTTCTTACCGTGGTGAATGAAACAGTGTGAAAGAAACCTGATTGTCTTTGTCTCGTGTCCCCCAGTCCCTCGACCTAGATACAGCCAGAAATAGTCTATTCTTTTCTTCCTCCTCCTCCCCCTCTTCTTCTCCTTCTTCTACTGCTGCGGCTTCTTCTTTTTCTCTTTCTCCTCCTCTCCCTCCCCCTCCCCCTTCCTTTCCTTCTTCTTGTCCTTCTTTTCCTTCTTCTTTCTCTTGTCTTCCTTTGTCTTTCTTTCTTTCTTTTGCTCAAGTCTAATTTTATTTCCATACTCTTTGCTCACAAAAATGATTTGAAAATTGGAAAGCCCAAGCCAGTGGCATTAAGAAGGAATTACAAGTCATACTAGGTCAGGATAGTAAATGAATAATTGTTTTTAATGAAGTCAAATCCCAGACCCAGATGAATATCGCAGAGCTGTAAGAAAACGTACAGATGCAATGCTACACCATCCTCATTCTTCGCTTTTGAGGAATAACAGTGGTTGACAAAATGAAAATATTTAGAAACACACAATGTTGCATCAATTTTCCAAAATGGGGAGAAGATAACTTCTAAAAAATTATGATTTTTTTAGATTGAGCTGACCATTGATTTTTATTAGTAAACACAATATTAGGCAGATGGTTTGTAAACACTTTAAGAAGAAAGTAGCCATCATTAGTTGTCATCCATTGTCTTTCTTCTTTCATCTTTTCTTGGCCCCTTTAACCTACCAGAGCCAAGATGTCATCTAAGTAAACACCAGCTCTTCATGTCTCTCTCATGTAAAAAACAAACAAACACACCTCACAACCCTTCTCCTTTTATTATAATCACTATTTTCACTCTCTCCAACCTGGTCACAATATGTAAAGCATCTTGCTATCTGCATCCAAGCTAGCAGTAAGAAAGAAAAGGAAGAAAAAGGAAACAAATATTTAACGAACCCCCACAATATCCCCAATGTCTGGCACTTTAAGTACTTTGATTCATTTAATCCTCATAGCCAAATGAAATTAATATTATTATTCTTCCCATTTTGCAGATAAGGAAACAGAGAGCCAGAGTTTAAATAATGCACCTAAGGGGACAGCCAGGATTTAAGCCTAAGTCTCCAAAAGAAACCTGTGCCCTCTTCTTTACTCTAGATTTCTTTCAATTCTAGGGAGTTTACCTTTTCTCCATGTTCAACCCGATTGTGTTTCTATGGAGCCGTCATTACTGCTTCTAATTGTGTTTCTTTGATAATTTCTAGGATACTGTCAGAAAAGATTGGAGTAACAAATACTAACACTAATGTTTTCAGTTTATGTAATAGCACCTTATAATTTCTCAACATAGTCATCCATTCTCTCATCTCATTCTCAAAAAAAACCAAGTTGTATTAGTTTATTTTTTAATAGCTTCATTATTTTGCAAGAACTCATACATGCCTATTCCAAACAAAATTAAGCAATATAGAAAATTATAAAGGAGAAGGTAAAAAAAACACAGATACCATTATTAATATTTTAGTGAATATATCTTTCATATAACTCTCCATTTGTATAATTTGTCTCAATGATATCATATCATCCCTGCCTCTCTAGCTTGCTTCTCTCATTCACAGTATGTTGGAAATAGCTTTCCACATCAACAAGTATACATTTACATAATCATTTTTAATGGCTATATAGTATTCCAATTTAGGAATTTACTTGACCAGTCTTCTATTGATGGACTCTGAGACTACTTCCATTTTTATTGTTGGAAGAATTTGTTAGCCCCCATATAAAGATTAGGGAACTGGAAAGCTGAGAAGCTATATGACCCCCTTTTAAAAATCTAGGTAGGAAGTAAATGTTTAGGCTAAACCCCTGACTTTTGACTCTTAAACAGTGCTCTTTTCAACTAAACTACCAAGATCAGGAAACTGGAATTCTTAACATATATATGGACTTGAAAATGAGATTTTTTTTATTAACAACTGTCCCATTTTTTAAGAAGTTAAGTGTATACTTACCATAAAAGCCAGTTATCCCACTCCAATGTATTAACTGCAAATAAATGAAAGCATATATCCATACAAATACTTGTACATAAATCTTCATAGCATCTATTTCTAGTATTCAAATAATGTAAACAACCTAAATTGTTTATCAACAGGAAAAACTAAACAAATTCTGGTGTATCTATATAATGGAATAATACTCAGCAATCAAAAGGTATGAACTATTGCTCATACAACATGGATGAATCTTGAAAATATTATCTTGAACAAAAGAAGCCAGACACAAAGGACTATATACTACATATCTCACTTATATGAAGTTCAACAGGCAAATGTAAGTTATAAGCATTGTGAAGTGACCAGTGAGGCCTAGAGTTGCAGGGAACCTGAATGGATGGTGAGGGATTGGCTGGGAAGGGGTATAAATGGACTTTTTGGGTTGGATTGATGGAATTGTTCTCTATTTTAATTACCTTGATGGTTAGTTGGGTGTATCCATTTGTCAAAAGTCATCAAAAGGTACACTGTGCTTTTTTTTTTAATTAGAGAGAAGGAGTGGGGAGGGGCAAAGGGAGAGGGAGAGATAGAATCTCAAGCAGAGTCCCCACTGAGCGCAGAGCCTGATGTGGGACGTGATCTCACAACCCTGAGATCATGACCTGAGCCAAAATCAAGACTTGGATGTTTAACCGACTGAGCCACCCAGATGCCCCTCAAACGGTACACTTTAAATGGGTAAATTTTATTGTATGTAAATTGCACCTCAATAAAGTTTTTTTTTCTTTAAAACTGATCCTTTGGTTTTGTTTCCATACCAGTGTACAGCCTGAGGTAGAAATAAACATTTGGTATAAATAATAAATGGCTGTCAGTGAATGAATGGACTATATTGCTTAAGAGGCTGAAGGATGCTTATTTGGTCCTTTCACACTAGGAGGAATTTACTACCTATCGGATGAATACGTTGTCTTCACGAACTTGACCCTGAACAGATGAAACACTGCTCAGCATACGTGTTTATAAGTGTAATGTCTTTGGGCAGCCAGACATTAGCTGGACCCTAGACTGTAGGGTCCCCAACAGTGGGCCTCAGGCAGGCATCTGGGTAGGAGCGAGACCTCAGGGGACACAGCCCTCTCCTCAGCATCCACTTCCCAGGGGCAGACCTGTCCAGGAGGGCCACATTCCTGAAGCCCCCGCCAAGCCACCACACACGCAAAAGCTAAAGGGTTCCATGAGAAAGAAGTCTGGGTGTTAAAAATAAACTTTCAAGGGGAACAACAAAAGC
Source organism: Ailurus styani (assembly GCA_002007465.1). Lineage (NCBI taxonomy): Eukaryota > Metazoa > Chordata > Mammalia > Carnivora > Ailuridae > Ailurus > Ailurus styani. Next base: position 3,411,520 of record LNAC01000077.1, on the reverse strand, counting down.
CATTTTCTGAAGCTGGGCAAAGGTGAGTATTTCCTGGAAAGTTAAATGCCTCAAAAGTTAATCTGAATTTCAGAGGGCCGCGATAATGACTCAAGTGTGAGAGCTCCTCAAGGGCCCTGCCTAAGAGGCAATAGAATTTGCTGGCTTCCTTCAGTCTTGTCTCCTGCCCACCCCCTGAACCTTGGAGACCACTTTTTTTTTTTTAAGATTTTATTTATTTATTTGTCAGAGAGAGAGAGTACAAGCAGGGGCGAGAGGCAGATAGAGAGGGAGAAGCAGACTCCCTGCTGAGCAGGGGGCCCAATGTGGGGCTTGATTCCAGGACCCAGGGATCATGACCTGAGCTGAAGGCAGACACTTAACTGACTGAGTCACCCAGGTGTCCCCTAGGAGACCACTTTTAAGAGGATCTCACTTTCTACAGAAAAAGGGAATTATGTGAATTTCAGGTGCTCCGTTGATTAGGAATGTCAGAGAGGTGTTTGCTTGGAAAAGAGAGCAAAACAAAACAAAACTGAAAGCCCTAAAGAAGAATCTCTATAAATAAATGTGTCTCTGTAACTGATCATGACAGCCAAAGCAAAATGTTTGTTTTCTCTGCAAAAGCATGATGTGTGTGTGTGTCTGTGTATGTGTGTGTGAGGGGGGGGAATGATACAAATGAGTTTAAGAGAGGGAGAAAGTGAATTTTTCATTTCTTACCAGACCTCACATGACCAAAAGGTACTAAGGTCCCTAACCAACAAACTCCCAACCTTCCCCTGTGTGTATTCTAAGCCAGTGTTTCTGAGTGTAATTTCCTGCACTACTTACATCAGAGTCACTTGGGGGAAGGGGAACTCTTTTAAAAATGTCCATTCCTGGTTCCCAGGTCTCTAGAACCTGAGTCAGTGTGTCTGGGATGGAGCCCAGGAATCACCAGGTAATGCTTACATACAGTAAAACTTGAACATCATTACTTTAAACAAATGGTTAATTGTTTATTGATGGTCAATAGACCTTGACTATAGGTTCACAAACTGAACTGTATTTTCACTGGTATATTTGAATTATATCTGTCTCAAGGAAAGCAACTATGAATCAGTGAAGAACCAAATCAAAACAAAGCACTGGATGCTTGGAAGTGTAACCCATACAACATTTCTGGGATTGGTGGCAATAAGTATCAAAATCCTTCCAAATACTTTGACCCAGATGCTCTGCTCCTAGTCATATATCTTAAGAAAATGATTTACTGAGTGACCTGAGATATGTACAAGAATGTTTATTTTGCCATTGTTCATAATAGTGAAATACTAGGAACCATCTAAATGTCTAACAATAGGAGGTTAGTTAAGGAGGTTATTATAGCATCATATAATAAATCCAGATTGATATTTATTGACATGGAAACATGTTTACAATACCGTATTGTTCAAGAGAAAAAGAAGATTACAAAAAAATTTTATCATGTTTCATTTTTGTACCAAATTAAAAAAAATTGGAAGATAAGAAACAAAATGTCAACAGTAATTATCTCTGAGTTGTAGGGTTACAAGGAACATACATTTTTCTTCCTTGTAACTTTTCTAAAATTTTTAAAATCTTTTTTCTTTTTTAAAATATTTTGTTTATTTATTTGTCAGAGAGAGAGAGAGAGAGAGCACAAGCAGGGGAGTGGCTGGCAGAGGTAAAGGAAGAAGCAATTTCCCTGCTGAGCAAGGAGTCGGATGTGGGACTCGATCCAAGGACCCTGAGATCATGACCAGAGCCGAAGGCATCTGCTTAACCGACTGAGCCACTCAGGCGTCCCTTTCTAAATTGTTTTTAAAATAAGATATATTATTTTTAATCAGGAAAAAGGAACAAGGCTGTATTCATTTCAAATAAAAGGTAACAGGCCATTGAATTCCATGTCAGAAGATGGGGTTGTGGCACCTGGGTAGCTCAGTCCACCGGGCGTCTGAGGTCTGCTCATGTCATGATCTCAGGGTTGGTCCTAGGATTGAGCCCCACATCTGGCTGTGTGCTCAGTGGGGAGCCTGCTTCTCCCTCTCCCTCTGCCCTTCCCTCACTTGTGCTCATGTTCTCTCTTTCTCTCTCAAATAAATAAATAAAGCCTTTAAAAAAAGAAAAGATTTGATTTGGGGTGCCTGGATAGCTCAGTCATTAGGCATCCATCTTTGGCTCCGGTCATGATCCCGGGGTCCTAGGATCAAGACCCACAAAGGGCTCACTGCTTAGTGGGGAATCTGCTTCTCCCTCTCCCACTCCCCCTGCTTGTGTTCTCTCTTGCTGTCTCTCTCTGTCAAATCAATCAATCAATCAATCTTTTTTTAAAAAAAGGATTGTGTTAAAGTCCCAGATCTTCTGCTTTGAACCCTACTTTTCTTTCCTCTGAAATGGAGATGGTAACACCTGGACTGCACAACTCCGAGGGTACTTAGGAGATAAAATATGGAAATGCTTTGTAAACTAAAAGATGCTTTATAAGGTTAGTATATTGTGTTGGTTTTTCACATCAGAGAATTGAATTCATTCAATGCCTAAATACAACACACAAATATCTGTCATTACAGCATAATGCTAGACCTAAAAAAAATTTTTTTGCTTCTTATTATGGAAACATTTTAAACATATATAAAAAGTAGAAATAATAATATAATAAATTGTCACATATATATCACCTGGATTCAATGTATCAACTTAGGGCTGATTTTGTTTTAGCTATACCTACCACCTACACCCCCTTCTCTGGTTAACAAAGTGTCAGACAAAAAAACCCAAAAAAAACAAAACAAAACAAAAACCAAAGTGTCAGACTTTCAACTGACATTGAACCTCTGTAACTTTCATGTACATGAGGGAATGTTTCAATTCCTAGTTCATCATCTAAAAGGATAGAATTGAACAGTTTTAAAGGCTGAATTTTCTGGTATTTGAATTACATTTCAATTGAAAAAAAAAAGACTGGGGTACCTGGGTGGCTCAGTCAGTTAAGCATCCGACTCTTGGTTCAAGTCATGACCTCAGGGTTGTGAGATTGAGCCCCATGTGGCATTCTGCACTCAGCAGGGAGTCTTCTTGAGATTCTCTCTCTCCCTCTCCCTCTGCCCCTTCCCCCCACTCTCTGTCTCCCTCCCTCTCTCACTCTCACTCTCTAAAAATAAATAAATTTTTTTAAAAGACAGGAATTAACATATGTGCAAAACTTAGCATAAATGTCTGGCATTTAGAAATGACTCATTATGGGTAACTTTTCATCCATGGTGTTGTCATCACTTCAAGTTCTAAGGTGGCTACAAAACCCTCTAAAAAAACACTCACTAAAAAACAACTAGAGTGTGAACAGTGACAATATTGTGTCAAGTGTGGTCATGAGATTGTGGGTGACATTTTCCCCTCGATATATATGGAAACCTTCTATGATTTATATTAAAATCTTGTATGATTCATAATATATACCACTTAAAATTGGGGGAAAAATAACCCAAAGCAGTAGCCAGCCATATTATCTCTCCAGGCTGTTCATCCTTGGAAGACATTCTACCCGAAATTTAACACCATCAAGAATAGTTGATTTAATGCCATTCCTAAAGATTATGCATGCAAATCAGCACTGGGGTAATCATAGGGGCTTTGAAGCCTGACACGCTTGAGTTCAAATTCCAACCCTGTCGCCTACCAGCCATGTGATGTTGGAAAAGTGAATTACTTCTTCTAAATCTTATAGTCTACCTCCTACAGTCAGTGAGAGATCCAAATAGGAGAATGTATATAAAGCATTTAGCATGACACCCAACACATAGTAGATTGGCAATGACTTCTTACAAGATATTCCCTTCATTTATAGAATACCTTTAAGAAGCATACCATAATATTGTTTTCCCTTTGATGGATGAAGAAACTGACAAACTTAATTAGTATTGCTGAGGGTGTGGAGTCAGATGACTGCTCATTCATTACTGGGAACATTAAAATAGGGACAACCACTCAGCACAGCCACTATTTAGTAAAGTCTAGGAAAGTTGAAGGGGCAGTTTTCCTGACATACCAGCAAATCCATTTCTAGGTATATGCCTTAGAAAATGTGTGGCAAGGAGACAGACACAAAAATGTTCATTGCAACAATGTTTTTGAGAGCAAAAAATTGGAAGCAATCTTAATGTCCATCAACAGTGAAACAGACAAATCAATTGTGATATAATCGTGAAATGAAACACACACAGCAATTAAAATGGCTGAACTAGTTACATGTGCAACGTGGGTAAGTCTCAAAACCATGAGGTGAAGGAAAATACAGTGGTGGGAAAATTTGTACAATATGACGTGGTTTAATATGATAAGGTTTAAAAGCAGGTGAAACAATAGTTTACAATCTTTATGGAATCACATATATCAGCTTTTAAAAATAAGTAGGAACACCTGGGTGGCTCAGTTGGAATAACATGTGACTCTTGATCATGGGGTCGTGAGTTCAAGTGTGTAAAGATCACTTAAAAATGAAGGAATGAAAAGATAAATAAGTAAACAAACTTAAAAAATATATAATAAGTAATGAATTCAGAAGGATGGTTATTTCTTTTTTTTTTTAAGATTTTATTTATTCATTTGACACAGAGAGAGAGATTACAAGTAGGCAGAGAGCCAGGCAGAGAGAGAGGAAAGAGGAGGAAGCAGGCTCCCTGCTGAGCAGAGAGCCCGATGTGGGCCTCGATCCCAGGACCCTGGGATCATGACCTGAGCCGAAGGCAGAGGCTTTAACCCACTGAGCCACCCAGACGCCCAGGGTGGTTATTTCAAGAAAGAAAAAGAAAGGAATGTAATAGGGGAGATATACGTGTGTGTGTGTGTGTGTGTGTGTGTGTGTGTGTGTGTGTGTGTGTGTGTGTGTGTGTGTAATTGTTTCTGTAATATTTTATATCTTTAAAAGTATCTAGGGGCTCCTCAGTCTTTGGAGTGTGACACTCTTGATCTTGGAATTCTGGATTCCACACCCACATTGGGTATAAAGCTTACTTAACAATAAAATTTTTAAGGGTGACTGGGTGGCTCACACGGGTAAGCCTCTGCTGTTGCACAAGTCATGATCCCAGGACTCTGGTATCGAACCTTGAGTGGGTCTTCCCCGCTCGGTGGGGAGTCTGCTTCTCCCTCACTTTCTGCCGCTCCCCCTGCTTGTGTGCACTGTTTCTCTCTCTCTCAAATAAATAAATAAAAATCTCTTTAAAAAAGATTTTTATGGGGCACCTGGATGGCTCAGTTGGTTGAGAATTTGCCTTCAACTCAGGTCATGGTCCCAGAGTCCAGGGATCGAGCCCCATGTCGAGCTCCCCACTCAGTGGGGAGTCTGCTTCTCCCTTTCCCTTGGCCCTCCACGCGTGCTCTCTCTCTCTCTCTCTCTCTCTCTCTCTCTCTCACTATCTCAAATAAATAAAATCTTTAAAAAAAGATTTTTATTTGTTTATTTGACACAGAGAGAGAGAGAGCACAAGCAGGAGGAGTGGCAGGCAGAGGGAGAGGGAGAAGCAGGCTCCCCGAGGAGCTGGGAGCCCGATGCAGGGCTCGATCCCAGGACCCTGGGATCATCACATGAGCTGAAGGCAGTTGCTTAACCAACTGAGCCACCCAGGTGCCCCTAAATAAATAAAATATTTAAAAAATAAATAAAAATAAAATCTTTGAAAATAAAATTCTCTAAAGTAAATATATCATAATGTTAGGATTTGTGTGTAAGGGTTTGGATGTTTGTTATATTATTCTTTACACATAATATGTATATGTTTATAAGCAAAAAACATATAGTGCTGACTATGTCATAGGCACTGTTAGTTTCTTTACTTGTATTAACTAATGTAACCATTTCTACCTGTAATGTAGTTACTGTGATTACCCCCATCATACAGATGAGAAAACTTGCCCAATGTCATTTGTAAGTGGTGATCTTAGAATCTGAAAGCAATCTGGCTTCAGAATCTGATCTCTTAACAACCATACCCTACTGCCTCTTGAGACACTTCAAAAATGTTTTAAAATTTTTAATTTTATTTTAAGTAAACTCTATCCCCAAAGTGGAGCTTGAACTCACAAACCCGAGATCAAGAGTCACAGGCTCTACTGACTGGGCTAGCCAGGAGCCCCTCAAAAACTTTTTTTTCAAATAAGAAGGAAGGTGGGACAAACAGGGAGGTAAAACCCTCTAGCATCGCAAAGGTCAGTGAAAAGGCATTTCAACAATCTTTCCTAACCTTCTTCTGCTCTTGGTAGGAAATGCTTACATTTCTCACCAGACCACATGACAAAAGCCAGAGATCCCTACCTGAAACTACAGACCCTACAACAACCTATAGAACATATACCAAGACCATGGTAACACTACAGTAAAGGTCAAGTCACCTGTGACTTGGCATGAGGAGGAGAAGTCAAACAACAAACTCCTAGAAGACTCTTTGGAGATCTTAAATTTTCAAGAAATTCTTCGGACATCTGTGCAGAATACTTAGCTCCACGAGTGAAGAAATTTTTTATTTAGCTGATAATCCTGAGAGTTTTGAGTGTTGCTAAATTACTATCTGCATTTGGGCAGGACCATTTGAATGGGCAAATTCCCAAATGAGTCACAATCCACACAAATAAAATAAAAATGGACTCCAAGCTTCTGCTGTATTATACCAGAGCACACTTAAGGCGAGATTAGAAATCAAAGGTAGTATCTGCTTCCAGATCTGTCAGTGGCCTCCACCAACCATTTGGGATGGGTCGGAGGCCATTATGGACAGCTGGCCTATGGAAGATGGTTGACAGTCTCCTCCTAAGACCTTCGGCAGCCCTCCCTCCAAGTTCCATATCCGGGCACAGTGTGGTGCAAAGGTTTGGGGAGACTGATGACTTGGACTGGTGGTGGCAAGTCTCACAGCAAAGAGAACTTAACTGAGCTAGCAAAAAGCTTTAGGGACAAAGTTAGCTGACCATTCTTCAAATGGGTAATGTATTTTTGGATAATAGAGGATATTTTCAGTTCTGTCATGTCTCTGAATTTTATGATTTTATTTTCCCTCTAGGAAGTCCCTGTGATGATCTCTCTGTTCCCACAAAAGCCTGAAACCTCAATGGATAAGTCAATCCTTAGATTTCCAGAGCAATTTCTTCTTTACAAAAAGTTTCCATATCCATTATGCTATCTGGTTCTCAAGCTATTTAAGTCATAGGAAATAGGAATAAAAACAATAATAGCAATAATATTGAACGTTTTATGCTAATGAAAGCCAATCACAAAAGATCACAGATTATAGATTCCACTTATATGAAATGTCCAGAGTAGGTAAATCCATAGAGATTGCTGGTTGCCAGGGGTTGTGGGGAAGGGATCATAGAGAGTGTCCGCTAATGGGGACAAAGTTTCTTTTTGAGGTGATGGAAAAGTTCTGGAATTAGATAGTGGTGGTAGTTGCACAACCTTGTGAATATATGAAAAGCCACTGATTCATACACTTTAAAATGGTGAATTTTATGGAAAGTGAATTTTACCTTGATTTTTTAAAATTGCAAAGCAAAAAATAAATTGTACTCACCACAAGCTAAGACTGGCTAAGAGCTTTACTCGCTTCAACCCACTTCTGTCACCTAATCATCTGAACAAACTTATGAGATACTATCATTTCCCCATTTTATAGATGGGGACACAGGCTCAAAGAGACGATTGGTCCACATGATGTGGCAAACAAGTAGCACCATCCAAAATTCTATTTCCTGACCTTCACTATCCAAATCAGACTCTTAATTGTCATTCCAGTAATTCAAGGAGATATTTCCAACTATAATTCATCCAATAGTATTTCCTCTGCTCAATTATCTTAGTAAAAGGTCTTTATACTTTTACTGTTTTTGTTGTCTTTTTTAAATTTAGGCTTCTTTCTCCCCAATTTTGGAGAGTTAAACATAACAGTGATTTCCCCCCTGAAAGTCCTTAACTCTCTAAACTACCTCTCTTCTGATAAAAAAAAACAAAACAAAACAAAACAAATCAAAACAAAACAAAAGTTTCATTTCTTAGCTCCTCTCCAGGGAAGTCCCTTAGGGTCACACGACCACAGCGGATTTTAGGTAAAGCTGTGATGTATATCCCCTACACTCATTCTGCACCAAAGACATGATTACCTTCTCACCCAGTTCCCAAAGGTATTTGTTTATTCTGATGTAATAGATCATTTGGATTACAAGTGAGTCACTCAAAATACTAGAGAAGGAAAGGACACATTGCAACAGCCCCTGTGATGGGTAAATCCCCACTCAGACCTGGAGCAAGCCTTATAAAATATGTGTTCTGACCTCTCTAAAATGGAGAATTCCAAGGTGGAGAGACATTGAGTGACTTTCCCATGGCCACGGAGTTAGCAACAGAACTGAGACTGAATTACTGACACTATATATCATTGCCTTGGTAGATGTCTCAAATGATTCTTAATCCTTGAGACAGTTCCATTTAGTGTAACTGATATTGCTTGTTCACATATTACTATGTGAACTTTACAATACTCCTGGCATATCCATATGATGGGTTATTATATAATCATTACAGGTTAAGAGGATGAGTGTTTATTGATGTTTATATAAAATATGTTTTAAAAGATTAACTAAAAAATAAATCAGTATAATCCCACTTTTTTGGGAAAAAAATGCCAGAAACCTATATGTATAAACATTTATAAGTGCTAGAACATGTACCAAAATGTTAACAGAGGTTTTATCTCCGGTTGGCATCATTCTGGGTGATTATTTTCTTCTTTGTGGTAATCTATCTGTTCTAATATTTTTATATTCTACTTTTGAAAAGAATAATTTTCTATTTTTAAAAAAGTGAGCAGGCAAAAGATTCTTAAATAGGACACAAAAAGTATCAGTCATAAAATAAGTAACTGATAAAACAAACTACGTTAAAATTATGAAATTATAAAATTATGACACCATGAAGAGAGTGAAAAGGTGAGTGACAGACTGGAAAAATATATTCACAATATATGCATCTAATAATGGACTCAAATCCAAAATACATATTATAAAACATTTTACAAATAACTAAGGAAAAGACAGACAACCCAATAGTAAAATGAGTAAGAGACTGAAACGGGCATTCGCAAAAGGGAATATAAAAAAATTCCAATAAGCCTATGTACCTTTTAAGATGCTTGTTGCAAATTAAAACACACAAATGAGATACATACTCATTAGAATGGTACAAATTTTTTCTGGTATTTTTAAAAAATAAATAGGCCCAACATGGGGCTCAAACTCACAGCTCTGAGGCCAAGAGTTGTACTCTCTACCAGGCAGCCCTAGGGTTTCTGAATTTTTTTAAAAAAATAAGTTGAATGGCACAAGTTTTTTTTTTTTAATGGCAATACTGAATAGTGGCAAGGTGGGGGAAGGACTAGAACTCTCACATATTTGTGGTGGGAATACATTGGTACAACCACTTTGAAAACCTGTTTGTCTTTACCTTTCGGAATTAAACCATGCTTACACTCTGATCCAACCATTTCTCTCCTAGGTATATACCGAAGGGAAGAGAGAGCTTAAGTCCATTAACAGAAACATAAGGATGTCCATAGCAGTGCAATTCATAACCACTATAAACTGGAAACATCCAATGCTAATGAACAGGAGGAAGGACAAAGTGTGAGCTATCCACAAAGTGGGATACTATATACAAACATGTACTCCTGCTGTATGTGATGACATGGATGGACTGCACAGACACAATGTTGAAAGAGCACATACAGGATATTCTCTCTGATCCCATAGATAAGATTGGCAAAACAAATTTCTGCTTATAAAGGCTGTACTGCTGGTTATCTAGGAAGATGGGGAGGAAGGACAAGGCTGGGTGGAACCCTGAGAGAGCCTTCTCAAGTGCCGGAAACATTCAATAGAATCTGATCTGGAGTTAGGCAGATACACACACACACACACACACACACACACGCACATCAAATGGGTCCCAGATGCCCATTTCCAGTTCATCAAAAGCTTAAGATTTTCACACTTTATTTGATATAACTGTGCCTTAATTTTTTTTAAAGTTTTATTGAAAAGCATCAGAGCAGCAAGAGGAAAGCTATTTATGCAATGTTTGGATAATAAATATTAAGACTGAAAATTAAGATCTTGAAAAACACGGCTCACAAAAAATGGCCAGTGTTCCTCCACAGAAAGGACAGAGTCTGAGCTTTCCTCCTGAGAAACTTCAATATTTTCTAGTCCCTTCATATTTTATTCCTCGTGGGTAACCAGAAGGCTGATCAAACACTGAAACCTCAGATTCCTAGTGAACTTCAGATTCCAACTCTAATCCATCCATTCGTGGCTTGTCAGTTAAGGGACTGGATTAAGTGCAATTTATACATACACACAAAGATATACAGCTATCACAGAGATGAAAACAAATGATTCCAAACCTCTGGATAGGAATTCGCACACATAAACAAATTGTTGAAAGATGGTCTGCCTGGTTTTTCCCCTCAGGCAAACTAAATTTGTTTTCCACCATCTGCCATCAGGTCCCTAAGTTTCTTTGCAGAGCTCTGGTCTCCAAGTGATCTTTACTTCCTTCCCAAAGGCCCAACCCACGTCTCATTCCTGTGGAGAGCTGAAGCATTTATGGACAAAGAATATGTTACCTGAAGAAGTGTCAGCTCTGCCTTTCCCCCAGGGGCACTGGCATTATAAAAGGGAACTTTACAGACACTCTATACAGATATATGTGGGAAGAGGAAGGGGAGTTTACAAAATCAAGTTGCATTTGAAATGATTGTCAGGTTCCTTAAAATTTTTTGAGGAAATTCCGAGAAGTCTAGAAGATTTTAGATAGACTGAAACTTAAAATCTGTTACAAACCAAATCCCTCACTACACTCTCACATCATTATCTTAGTTGAGCCTCACAACAACCCGTGAGGTGGTTGACTCCATTTGACAGACCAGGAGACTAACTGCCTGGGAAAGAGAAGTGGTTTTCACAGGATTAAGTAACTGGAGCTACAGGACTTAGAATGTGAACTTGAGGGCTCCTGGGTGGCTCAGTAGGTTAAGCGTCTGCTTAATCTCAGGTCATGATCCCAGGGTCCTGGGATGAGCCCGGCTTTGGCCTTCCTGCTCAGTGGGGAGTCTGCTTCTCCTTCTCCTTGCACCCCTCCCTCAGTTCATGCTCTATCTCTCTCAAATAAATAGATAAAATCTAAAAAAAAAAAAAAAGAATGTGAACTAGAATCACTTGAATCATGACCCCATACTACCTTCCTCTTCCAGAAAAGCCTTTTAACCAACCTGGGTTCATAAGCCATCCTTTCTGGAACCAGTAAAGAGGAATTAAGAGTCTGTACATGCAGAATTGCCTCTGGAAAATTCTTTCTCTTTTCTCTTTCCTTCTCTAGTTTTCATTTTAGTCTCACTTCCGCTGTGTCACCTCTTGAACCTTCGGAAGGTGCTGATGGTAGCTGCAAACTGCCACAACCTTTGATTTCAAATTTTCTCCACACTTCAGTTTCACCTCTGGTCATGGTTGGGTAGTTGTGGCACCAAGAGGTGGTTGAGGAGAGCTTTAGCCTCCTACTCATCAAGCCACTCCAATTAAATATGCAGTTTAAGTAGAAAACGTGCTAGGGAAGTTCAGCTTCATAACGATTTCCTGAAATTCAGAGTCCCTAAGTTCCACAGCTCCAAGAAGTATCATTTATGTGAAATACCAAGTAAGGGATGCCCCTAGAATTGCGCGCGAAGGGAGACATGTCTAACCACCCTCCAAAGAGGTTGCCCCATTTAAGAATCTCCATGACAGAAGTTCTGGGGCTATCTTTGATAAGTGGTAGGAAACCAGGACTTCCCAGGATCTGGCAGATACCAGCAGAAAGGAGTCAAGTCCACAGAGATCACTAAAGTAAGGGAGAAATTCAACAGAACCACAGGTTAAGACAGGTTAAGTCCAGAGTCCCAGAGGTCAGGGAGTTTAGTCAGCAAACAGTACAATTAAGCAGCGCCTAACATTGACCCTGGGTGAAGGCTATCTGGACTCTGGTCTTGCATGGAGATGAGAGGATTTCTGAACCCACTCATGTTGATTTGAGCCACAAAGAAGTCCAGGGATTTCAGTTAACCACTAGAAATACTGGGAGGGCTTCTCATAAGAAAGACCAGAAGTTGCATGCTTGAGTTAAGACTTCAATAAAAGTTGCTATTTGTTTCAAGTGGATTCATAGTTTGATCTGGAGTCTTGAGTTTTTACTTTAGTGTGTTCTCAAATCTGGGACATCTACTAATCTGAGAGAATTAATTTGGCTATACCATTATGAATTACATTGTTTGCCAAGTTTGCCAAACTTCTCAACTCTGGGAGATTGGTGGAAGATTAAGCCACCTTCTGTGTCGGGTCAGATTTGGTTGTGTATAGGAAATGGAATAAGGTCTCTGTAAGCCATAGCTCTCAAATTTTGGCCCTAGGTGCCCATTTCCAGATTGAAAGGGGCATTTCCATCTGGGAGGAAAGAAATGGTTATGCATGACTCTTTGGAGTCCATCCTACTCCTTCTCATGAATTCCAGTGTTCTGTTTTTCAGGTCACCAGGAGGCCCAAAGCGTCCCTAGATGGGTCTCTTTGCACAGGCTTTAGTGGGCTCCCTACTTTGGCACTGAGTGTGGGGAAAGTGATGAACTCTGGACAGATGTTACATCTGACCTTTCCTGGATACCACATCTTCCTTTGCCTCTAAATTCCAGACTAGAGAATAGACTCCTTAGCCAACTTTATTGGAAGTTTGTCAACACCTGTTGTTTAAACAACCAGAAGTGCCATCTCAGCAACCCCAGGGGGTTCCGTGGTGCCTGCACTGCCCTCATGTATCTGCATTAAGATGTGTTTTGCCAAATGACACCCCGTAGCCCGTTGCTCTTCACATTGCATCCTGCCGTGTAGACCCTGCTCCAAGGCCTTGATCTTTCTTTTTGAGGAGACTAATGTCCATCACCTTGTGGTCATAGAGCAAGGTAAAAATGGGCAGCACATGGAAAAGTTTGGCATGAATAACTCTACCACCAGCCAGGAAATTGATAAAACAAAGACTGTAAGAGACATGAGAAGCTGTGGAATCCTAATCACATGCATTTATGGTTTACGATGTGTGAGGTCCTGTGTGACACATGCCATGGGCATTCCCTAAGTAGTCTCACTGTCTCCATTCGATGAATGAGAAAACCTAGAAAGAGTTTAAATACATTGCTCGTGTTTGCATTGCTAGTATGGCAGAACCAGAGCTGGTTGTTCACACAACTGTTTTTATTTTCCTGTGGACCACACAGAAAGATTTCATTTTCCAGATCTCCATGCATTTAGATGGGACCATGTGATCAAATTCTTTTCAATCAGGTGTAGATGCGATATACCCCATTTTCAGGTTTAAAACATTCCACCTGCACTTCTTTCTCTTTCTTATTGGCACAGCTGGAAGCTAAGGACCACTTTGTTTCCTTCTCCCTTCCAAGGACAGAGTCCAGATCCCCTAAATAACTGCCCATAGAAGAGCCTCTCAAGGGAGCTGACTAGCCTACGTTACACTGTAATGGGAATGATAAATAAACCTTAGCTAGGTTATGCTAAGCTGCTGACATTTCAGGGTTGATTTGTCATTATTGTGTAACCTACCTATCTTTAGTAGTAGCCAGGATTTGAGCTCAGGTCTGTCTGACTTCAGCCACTCTTAACCACTTCCTTACAATTAGCACAACATGATCAGGAGAGACTCTCCAATCGCCAACTCTGCCACTAACCTCATGTGGCATCTTAGGGGAGTGACTCAGTTTTTCATTTGTCCATTGGGAATAAAAATATCCGCCCTTCTAATCCCACAAGATTTTTGGCTTTTTGTTTTGTTTTGTTTTGTTTTAAATATTTTTTTTATTTATTTACTTGACAGAGAGCGAGATCACAAGTAGGCAGAGAGGCAGGCAGAGAGAGAGGAGGAAGCAGGCTCCCCGCTGAGCCGGGAGCCCGATGCGGGCCTCAATCCCAGGACCCTGAGATCATGATCTGAGCTGAAGGTAGAGGCTTTAACCCACTGAGCCACCCAGGAGCCCCCCACAAGCTTTTTGCAAAGATCATATAAGACAATCACTGTGAAATAATTTTAGAAATGAGTACCATGCAAAGGCAAGGAAGTGTTATTATCTGGCCCATTTTCCTACCTCTGATTAAGAAACTATCCCACTGACCTTAGAATTGGCATGAAACTTTAGTCTTACAGCCCTGCCTCTATTATCCCTAATAGTTACTCTTCCGGTACCTTTAAATTTTAGCATAATCAAACTTACAGATGAGTTGCAAAAATAGTACAAGGAGCTCCTATGCAACCCTTTACCCAGATTTCCCAACTGTTTACATTTTGCCCATTTCTGATTTATTCAAAAGTAAATTGGAGACATTGTGTGCTTTACCACTAACGAGGGAACATGACCTTGCCAACACCTTGATATCAGCCCAGTGAAACTGATCAGACTTCTGGAAACGTAAGAGAATAAATGTGTGTTATTTTAATGTACCAAATTTGTGGTAATTTGTGACAGCAGTCACAGGAAACTAATATAGTCCATATTAAAAATATTTGTCCAGATAGTATCCAGTACACCTGTTTATGTTCTCAATCTAATGTCCAGTTCAGAATCATACTTTGCATTTATTTGGTGTGGTTAGTTTCCTCTAATCTGGAGCCCTTCCTCGGCCTTACTTTTTCTTTCTTGACCTTTTGAAAAATGCAGCTTTTTATTTGTAGGATTAAAATAATTTTTTGTTTGGCTGATGTCCCTTCAACCTTACATTCAGATTATGCATTTTGACAGGAATATAATATGATTTCAGGAGATACACGAAGCTGCTCTGTCCCAAGATTCATGTTTATTTTGATCACTTGGCTAAGCGGAAGCTGTCAGATCTCTCTGCTGTAAACTTATTATTTTCCCCCTTTATAGCTGAAAAGTAATTTGTGAGGAGAGACTTTGAGAATTTTCCTCATCACATTTTAGCTCTCAAGTTTCCATATCCATGATGATTTTCCAACTCCACCATTCCTTCTATATTAACAGATATGATTCTATTGTGAGGAAGACCTCCTCCTTCTTCTCCATTATTTACTTAATCATTTGTTTATTTATTTTAGGGGCACCTGGCTGGCTCGGTGGTACAGCACGTGACTCTTAATCTCAGGGTCATGGGTTTAAGCCCCATGTTGGGCATGAAGCGTACTTTAAAAAAACCAAATTATTTATTTATTTCAGAATAGACTCATGAATTCTTATTTGATTTAATGGGTTATAATCCACTAACATCATTATTTATTTATGATGCTCAGATTATCCCAGATTTGGCTGGTGGGAGCCACTTCAGGCTGGTTCCCATGTTCTTTTTTTTTTTTTTTAAGATGTATTTATCTAAGAGAGAGAGAGAGAGAAGGAGTGAGCAGCAGAAGAAGGGCAGAGAAAAAGAGGGGGAGAGAGAGAATCTCAAGCAGACTCCATGCTGAACACAAAGCCCGACACTGGGCTCAAGCCCAGGACCCGGAGATCATGACCTGAGTGAAATCAAGAGTTAGCCCTTAACTGACTGAGCCGCCCAGGGCGCCCCTCTTGTGTTCTTTTGATATAGCCCCAGAATTTGTCAAGCACTTTCCTACCTTTTGGCACAAGAAGATATTTCGGTTCATCTTACTCTTTTCTTGCAGAAGTCTGTTCTCCAACACACCCTGGTTCCCCTTGTTGGAGAATGGTATTTAGAAACCAAGATCTGGCTGCTACAAATGCTCATTGCAACTGGTATGTCATTGCTTCTCTAGGTTCTTTCAGTGGACAAAGCCAGAAAATGTGTATAAAACCACAAGTTCATACTGATACCTCCAATTCTAACCCAACATCTCATGGTATATTCCCCCTTCTTTGTAACTCCTTTCATCCACCTGTGAGAAAACTGGCTCCCCTTACCCTCAGCATATTTTCTCATTTATTCAAGCCTACTCTACCAAGTATAGGTCAATAGTTATTTACAGATTTGGGGGGGGGCTGGACAGTGAGATGCACACATTTTAAGTGCACAATTTGATGAGTTTTGACAAGTGCCTACATTTCTGAGGCCCACATCCCTACCAAAATATAGAGTACTTTCATCATCTTCATTGCCTCAGCAACTTGACTCCCTTAGACACAACCAATTTTTAAATTTTATTCCACCATAAATTAGATTTTCCTGTTCTAGATCTTCATATAATTAAAAACAAACTGTGTGCACTCTTTTGTGTCTGGCTTCTTTGGTTCAGCATAATGTTTTTTTTTTCTATGAAGTTCATTCACATTATTGTGTGTATCAATAGTTTGTTCCTTTATGTGGTTGACTAACTTTCTATTGTATGAATTTGTTTAACCATTCTACTGGGATGCACATTTGGGTTGTTTCCAGCTTGAGGTTTTTATGAAAAAAAAACTTCTTTGAACATTTTTGGAGTCTTTGAAAGGACATATGTTTCATTTCCCTTGGGTAATTACTTAAGAGTGAAATTCTTGAGTCAGAGGGTAGGTGTGTTTTACTTTGTAAGAAACTGCCAAACATTTTCCCAAAGCAGTTGTACCGTTTTTCACTACTGCCAGCAACAAATGAGTATTCTAGGTTCTTCACCCTTGCCAAGGTTTGGTATTTTCTATCGTTTTAATTTTAGCCATTGTAGTGAGTTTTGTATGGTATCTCATTGCAATTTTAATTTATATTTCCCTAATGCATGACATTTTCAGCAGTTTTTTATGGGCTTATTGGCCTTTTATACATTTTCTTTTATGAGTGTCTGAGTCTTTTGCTCATTAAATATTGTGGGGTCCTTTTCTTACTGAGTTTTTAAAAGATTTCATTTATTTATTTGATAGAGAGAGAGAGCACAACCAGGGGGAACAGCAGGCAGAAGGAGAGGGAGAAGCAGTCTCCCCGCTGAGCAAGAAGCCCGATGCGGGACTCGATCCCAGGGTCCTGGGATCATGACCTGAGCAGAAGGGAGATGTCTAACTAACTGAGCCACCCAGGTGCCCCTCTTATTGATTTTTAAAAATACATTTCAGTGTCCCACTTTTGGTTTTGGCTGTAGTCAGGACCTCAGGGTCCTGAGATCGAGACCCAAGTTGGGCTTCTCTGCTTCTCCTCCTGCTCTCTCTCCTTCCTGTCTCTCTCAGATAAATAAATACAAACTTTAAAAAATTAAAAAAATATATTTCAGATGCAAGTCATTTGTGAAATAAATGTTTTATGAATACACAACGTCTCAGTCTATGGCTTTCCTGTTCATTCTCTTAACTGTGTCTTGTCATCAGCAGAAGTTTTAAATTCTGATGAAGTTAACTTTTCAAATTTTTAAATGACTATTTGCTTTCTATGTCCAAAAAATGTCTGCCTACCTTCAGATTGTGAATCCCAAATACTTTACACAAGTGCTAGAATCAAATAAACAAATTCTTCTTCTCTAGACTCAGAAAGCCAGAAGCCGAAACAGACTTTTTTGGTGAACAAATGAAAGGTTTTAAAGGACATCCAAGAGATAAGGAACAAGAATGTTGGGATTCTTGGGAATAAAATCTCAGGACTAAAAGCTGCTTTTTCAAGTATCATTGATGGAGCTTAGATTAGAGTCATCAACCAAGCTGAATCACTTGCAATCTGAGAACACCTAACAAAGCAGCCACACTCCTTCCAGGATCGAAAAGATTTGGAGGGGGGGGTTGTTCACGGATGTCAGTTTAGGAGACTACATGTTATTTGAGTCATTTTTAATTAAGAGTCTGTCTGCTTAAGAAGGCAGTTTATAGAGCATGGATTGGGGAGACAGTCCCACAGTCAGCCAGGACATGTGGCGTGCCCCAAGTCTCCATCGTTTTTTTCTGTTTTTTCCCCATATTTTAAAAACAATTGTACTTAATTTTAAAAATTCATGAAGTTTAAACATCAAAATTTTGAAAAGGCATACATACAGTGAAATATATCCCTCCCACCTTTACCTTCCACAACAGATAAGCACTGTCACTAGTTTTCTTGCATCTCTGTTAAGAGATTTTGAATGCATTTACAAGATAATACATGTATGTAGTATCTACCTTCTTTTTTATGTAAATGATATCTACTGTATACTTTGTTCTGTGTCTTGCTTTTTTCACTTTTTAAAAGATTTTATTTATTCATTTGAGGGAAAGAGAGAGAAAGAACACTAGAGGGGGGAAGGGGCAAAGGGAGAGGGACAAGCAGACTCCCCACTGAGCAGAGAGACTGATGTGGGACTTGATCCCAGGACCCTGAGATCATGACCTGAGCTCAAGGCAGATGTTTAACCAGCTGAGCCACCCAGGTGCCCGTTTCGCTTTTTCAATCAATAATATGTCTTAGAGAGTTTTCCAATCAGTATACAAAGATATTTCTCATTCTTTTCTATGGCTGCATACTGTTCCACTGTATGGATGTCCCATAATTTATTTAACCAGGTCCTTATTGATGCACGTTTAACTTTTCAGAATTTTGCTGTTTATTTCAAGTACTGCTTCAGTGAAAAACCTTGTATATATATCATTTTGCACACCTGAAACTCTAACTGTAAAATAAATTCCTAGAAATGAAGTTGCTGAGACAAAGGGTATAAACATGTTATTTTGGTAGACATGACCAAATTGCCCTCAACAGGAATGAGTCCAATACTGGTAATGTATGATGGCTCCTATTTACCCACATTTATGGCTAATCTAAGTGTTCTCGATCTTTTGGATTTTTACCAATTCAATAAATAATAAATAAACCTCAGTGGACTTTTAGTTTAGGTTTTTTTAAAAGATTATATTTATTTCTTTGACAGAGAGAGAGAGAGAGAACACAAGGCAGGGGAAAGGGAGAAGAAGCAGCAGGCTTCCCGCTGAACAGGGAGCCTAATGCCGGGCTCCATCCCAGGATGCTGGGATCACGACCTGAGCCAAAGGCAGATGCTTAACGACTGAGCCATCCAGGCACCTGTTAGTTTGAATTCATACTTAGGATGAGTATCTTTTTGTTTAGTGGACATTTATATTTCCTTTTCACAGAAATTTATTTTTTTGATTTTATTTATTTATTTGAGAGAGAGAGCGAGAGATGGCGCACAGGCGGGAGGGGGCAGAGGGAGAGGGAGAAGTAGGCTCCCTGCTGAGCATGGACCACCCCCCCCCCCGAGTTAGGACTTGATCCCAGGACCCTGACTTCATGACCTGAGCGAAAGTCAGATGCTTAACTGACTGAGCCACCCACGTGCCACAAGATTTATTTTTAATTATTATTACTTTTTAAGTAAGTTCTACACCTAATATGGGGCTTGAACTCACAACCCCAAGATTAAGAGTCACATGTTCTTCTGACTGAGTCAACCAGATGCCTCTCATTTGTACTTTTTAATTGAGTTGACGATCATTTTATTTTTGTTTTGTAGGTACGTTTTATCCCCAACATCTTTATTAAAAGTCATGTATATTATTTGAAGTATACTTTGCACACAGTAAGATTCAACTTTTCATGGAGCTGTCCCTTGCTGCATATTGGTCCTTTGGAGTACTTACTTGAAAAGCTCAGGCTTATCAATTGCAGCAAGAGAGTTACTGGGAACAGGTGACACTCAGGCCTCGTATGTTCAACAGGAAGAATTTAAGCTCTAGAATCTGGTAATTTGTGTTCAAATCCTATCTTTGCCATGTATTCGCTATGCAATTTTGTTCAGATTATGTCACCTCTTTGGGTCTTGGTTTCCTCATCTGTAAAAAACCCTCAAAATCAAATCCCATCAGATAACATAATGAAAGCACATTGGCCGGGGCTGACACAAACCCGGTGCATTATAAATGTGTTTCCCTTTTCTGCAGGGAACGCCAGTCACTAAAGACCACATGCCCTGGGGCAGCAGAACGGCGTGTATGTGCGTGCGTACACGTGTACGTGTGCTTGCGCACGCCATTCCCAACGGTGACCTCAGATCCTATTAAAGTATTAAGCCACAAAAAAGCCACTTATGTTTCTGTTTCCAGCTTTCCAAGTTCACACCCCTAGAGTCAGGCTGAAAGCTTCCTGTGCTAATAAAATGGGCTCAGAGAGAAAATATTACATCTAAGAGAAGACACTCCAAGAGTGAGTAATAACTCCTTTTCAGTAAAGAGTTACTCAAAACCACCCTGCCAAACCTGTTCTTCTGCCTTGTTGATTAGTGCCTGACCAGGCTTCCTCCTGATACCATGATCTGTCAACCCAACAGCGTTAGATTAATAAAGAGTTTCAAAAAAAGAACTTGCTCTCCAGATCCTGGGACTTTGGCCTTTTCTATTGCCAGCTGTGAACCCTCTGTTTACTGTGAGGGAGACCAGACAATCACGGCAGAACTAATAAATAATCATTCCCTCCCCACTCAGTCGGACAAACATGGATAGGTCTGCTGCCATCCGGAAGGTGCCAGTTGGGCCTCCTCACTTAGGTCCTAGTGTTGCCCAGGCTATGTTGCCACAAGCCTTACCTCCAGGCGCTGGCCTTGGAAAGCAGCAGCTAGGTCACTTCTCAACTGATTTTGCTTGCAGGGTAGAGTGGGGTTAAAAATCAGGCGAGGTCCTCAAAAGGACTTCCCTTCCTCTTACCAGCCATGGTCATGAGTTCTCAGCCATAGTTATGTTTACACCCACGTGGGAGACCTGGTGTGAACTTCTAAAGCTGGTGCCCTATGTTTTGCTGTTGTTTCCAAATAGATCAAGAGTCTACTTCATGGCAGCAAGTTCTCACTTCAAAAAGAAGAGTTAGGGGATAAATCCACAGTTGTGTGATCCTCCTCAGTGAGGCATCTGTCAAAAGATCAGCTCTCTCCAAACTGGAAATACAGCTCAGAGAGCAGAGGTAAGTCCACCTGGGATTCAGCCTCTCCCCCACATTTTGGGGCCCTGAGGTCTGGGAAGGGAATGAGAATGGTGGATTCTGAAGAGTGCTTAGTAGGTAGAAGACTCAGCTGCCACGGGTGGCTTAAAGAGGGGCTGAAGTTCCTTATTGGAAGGGAAATGGAAAATGAGTCTGAGTTCCACCATTCATCTCTTATGTGGCCCTGAGGAAGCCTGGATGGATTCCTGGACGTGTGTGGAATTCAAGGGTTTTTAATAGTGATTCTTATTACTGACTGTGCCAATAGCAATTCGCCAATTACTGTATGGCTAACCATGGGCTAAGTGCTTTATGAGAATTATCTTGGGACTCCTGGGTGGGTCAGGTGGTTAGCATCTGCCTTCAGCTTGTGTCCTGATTCCAGGGTCCTGGGATGAAGTCCCACATTGGGTTCCTTGCTCAGAGGGAAAACTGCTTCTTCCTATGCCTTCCGCTCCCCCTGCTTGTCCTCGCTCCCCCTCTGACAAATAAATAAATAAATAAAATCTTAAAAAAAAGAATTATTTTATTCAGTCCTTACAACCATAGCACCGTGAAGTAGGCATTATTATTGCCCCCTTTTTACAGATGAGGAAGTTAAGACAGAAAGAGGTTAAGCAACTTCCCCAAGGTCCAAGCAATATCTTGTGGTACTGGGATTCAAACACAGGCATTCTGGACCTAGAGGTTGTGCTTATTACTACTATGTGATACTACTTCTTGATGAACTTGTCTTATCATAGTCCTTACGATATAATGCTTTATAGCTCTTTGTTTAAATGCTTACTGTGTATACTAAACTTGATGGTAGGCACAGCATATTTAGTCATTTTCCCATTATTGGTGGCCAACACTGACCTGAACACCACCTAGGTGGTCAGAAAATGTTTACTGAATAAATATTAAATAACTGAATATTACTTTCTGTGCCTTAGCATTGGTGGAAAATGAGGGAGAGAGGAAGGGAAGTGTAGGTTTCAAAGGCACCAAGGACTCAAGTCCTCTGGTGGTTACAGTGGAAATTACCACCTTAAACTGGTCATTTCCTTTGAGGTGGGTTTTGCAAACTTGGTTAGGTATGACCAACTGTGGCTGCTGTACACACCATTTCTGGTCCAGGATGCTTTTCTGTACTCCTTCCTTGAAAACAGTACCCACCACCTGCCACCTCTTGCGTACTCCTGCCTCACTCCCTGAGGTTTCCGTGGGTCTGTTATTACAAATTCCCACCCATCCCTATCCCAAGTCTGGCCATTCAGGCCCCTCCCTGGCTTTTGACAGTGTAGTGCTGGAAGAATGGAATTTTGGAGATATTTGAGGTTATCTTACCTGGTTTCATGGAGGAAGCCAGGTTTCAATGTGAGAGGAAGAAGCCAAAGTGCAAAGAGAAGCAGACAAGCAGAGGTGAGATGAGAGATGGAGACACAAAGAGACCAAGTAACAACATATTTTGAGACCATACCTGGAGATAAATCTACCCTGACGTGTCCCAGATTTCTGGGCCTCTGTAGCAAACTATTTGCCAAAGCTAGTTTAAATTGGTTTTGTCACATATAACTAAGATAATTTTTCTTTTTTTAAAAAAAGATTTTATTTATATATTTGAGAGAGAGAAAGAGAGCTCGAGCACAAGCAGGGAGAGAGGCAAAGGGAGAGAGAGAAGCTGATTCCCTGCTGAGCAGAGAGCCAGATGCGGGGCTCGATCGCAGAACCCCAAGATCATGACCTGAGCTGAAGGCAGATGCTTCACCGACTGAGCCCCCCAGGTACTCCTATTCTTTCTTAAGATTTTTTTTATTTTTAAGTAATCTCTACACCCAATGTGGTTATCAAACTCACAATCCTGAGATCAAGAGTTGCACACTCCACCAACTGTGCTACCCACGTGCCCCAGATTCTTTAAGGCTCTTAAATATATGAAAAAAATGCTCAACTTTATTCATAAGAGAAATTAAAATTATAATACAATAACACTTTTACCTTATTAGATTGAAAAGATGAGAAAGCACTCTTAAATAAAATCACAAGAGAGGGATATTTTGCAATATTTTTCAAAATGATAGGTGCAAAGCTCTTTAACCTAGTAATTCCAGTTCTAGAAATCCATCCAACAAATATATGTGTCAATTAACTGCATGCTTCAGCATCACTGTCATAACAAGAGATAGGAAACTAAGTGTTCATCAATAGAAGATTGGTTAATATATTGAGGTACATCTATACAACAAAATACTGTGCAGTATTGGGAAATAGTTTCAGGAAACATACGCTAATATTTGCATATGTGTGGCCTATCTTCTGGAAGAATATGCAAGAAACTGGTAAGGGTGTGTGTGTATGGGAACACACTTTTGTTCTTTTCTAATTTTGTACCATGTGTACTTATTACTTATTCAAAAATAAATAAACAAAACACACTTTAAGTTTAAACTACCTTAAGAGAAATTGAAAAATACAAACATTATTTATAAAGTAGATTTGCAAACACTGTGAGTTTTTAAGGTATATAGGTGTTCAAGGGCATTTCAAGCTCAGGTAGGCACTTGGGATTTTCACCCGAGACCTAGGGGAATGAGGGTAAAAAATGAACTCTCTCTTGGGCGCCTGGATAGCTTAGTGGGTTAAGGCCTCTGCCTTCAGCTCAGGTCATGATCTCAGGGTCCTGGGATTGAGGCCTGCATCGGGCTTTCTGCTCCACAGGGAGCCTGCTTCCTCCTCTCTCTCTGCCTGCCTCTCTGCCTACTTGTGATCTCTCTCTCTGTGTCAAATAAATAAACATCTTTAAAAAAAAGTGAACTCTCTCAGTTGCTTGGGACACTCAGAGGAAATGTATGAAACACACTGCTTTCCAGATAACAGGGCCCATAAGCAAGAGTCAGGGGAGATACCCTTCGGAATTTGGAAGTAAAGTCACTTGCTGAGTCCTGAAAAACAGACAACTCTAAGTCTTTAAAACTGAGAGAATTTAATTCAGAGAATTGGTTTATATAGGGGTTAGCAGAGATAAAAAGTGAAACAGAGAAAAGTGAAGTAGCCCAGAGATGTGCAATAGCAAGAAGCTACTGGAGGGACAGAAGAAGGACACCTTGTTACTAGAGCCCAGGGGCTAGGATCCCCTGCTAGAAGTTGGAGCCAGGTAGGTGGGTGGAGACAGCCTGAGGTTAGGAGTGAGGTGGAGGTGGGGATACTCTGCCTATTTCCTTAATTTTTCCAATTTCCAGAAATGCATCCCTTTGATGTTGCCCAGCAATTCAGCCTGGAAGTCAACCAGCACAGGAGTCTAAGACACAAAGACTTTATGGCATCACTGCCCCACTGCCAGACTGAAAAGAGCAAGGGAAAGGTGAGGAATCAGTTTGAGGGCAAAGCAAGCCCAATATCAGCAGAGACAGAAATCAGGGGGGAAAACGCAAAAACATAGTTGACAAATCTGTCCCCTTGATTCTTTGAGAAGAATCAACTCAGGGTGACTACACAAAGATGGGTTTCTAGAACTGCGACATTAAGGCCCAGATATTTTCCACAAAACGTCCTTTAGAGCTGGTTTGTCCAAACTAGGCTCTAACCGTGAACCATACTCTACGTTTGATTGTTATGTCTCTTAAAAACATTTAAATCTAGAATGACGCTTTTTCTTGACTTGGTGAAGGAAAGAGGCCATTTGTCCTATAGAATATCCCACCTTCCGAATCTGTTTGCTGCCTTTTGCTTTACTTTAGCTTGGTCCTCTTGCCTATCCTATAAACTTGATTAGATCCAGTTGAAACATTTTTGGTAAGAATGAGTCATTGTTGATGATGACTATTTAATGTTGGCATCCTAGCAGGAAACACATGACTATTCCACCATTAATAATGCTAAGATTTACCACTGTTAGAGTGATGAAAGCCTGATAATTTCATTGCGTAGTTAACTTTTCTTTTAAGGCCCGGAAGTAATCTTTGCGGTACACTTAACCTTGTTAAAGCTAGTTTCTTCATTTGAAATGTGAATAATAGAACTGGTTTATTTAAAGTATTTTTTTAAATATTTTATTTTTAAGTAACCTCTACACTGAAGGTGGGGCTCAAACTCACAACCCCAGAAAGAAGAGTTGCATGCCCTACCTACTGAGCCAGCCTAGCACCGGGAAATGTGAATAATAGCATTGTTGAAGAGATGAAATAAATTAATGCATTCAAAGCACCTAGGACATAGTAAACACTCAAATAAAGTAGCAATTATGATTATTTTGGTTGCAACTCCACCATCAGAGAATATGGGGGAAAAAATAAAACTCTTCCTCTCCATTCCCAACATTTATTTCCCTTTTCTGAGAGAGGTCGGGCCGTTTTGGACTCTCACAGACCAAGGTGGTCAGATCTGTGGACAAGATAGTAGTAGTATCAATTTCCCCTTATGTAAATTAACTGCCATACGCGGAGGGCTTAGTATGTTCAAACATTGCACTATATACAAGTATTTTCACATTTAATTCTTCTTTAAGCCTCACAAGTAAGAATTATTAGCCATATTTTCCAGATGAGGAAATAGAGGCTAAGAAAGAGGAAATAACTTGCTCAGGCAGCAAGGCTAGGAAGCGGGGGATGGCACTTGAAATTGGGAATTCTACCATCTCCCAGGGTTAATGAGACTCAGAAAAGAGACGCTACGTAAAACAGTTTGCATCTGGCTTTAAGAAACCGATTATTTCTCAATTCTCACCTTCTCGGCAAGCTTTCTCTTACTTAAAGTTGAACTCCTCTCTTCCCTGCTTCACTCCCCCATCCCCACGCCCCCAGCACTCGACTCCACCTGACAACATTTTGACTTTATCGTTTTTCCCAACTCCTACTGTCTACTCCAGGAAGGTAAGGATCTTTGTTTTGTTCACTGCTGACTCCCCAGCATTTCTAACAGTGCCTGGCACGCAGCCGGCAACGCTTACAAAGTTGTCCAAAGAACGAATGACACCCTTCCGGAAACATCAGGGATCGAGATTTCGGGGGCGGTGATTGAACCTCCGTACACCCCCCTTCGCCTAGCTAGAGGGGAGGGGAGAAGGAGAAAAGCCCCGCCCCTCGCCCGACCGCCGCCGCCGCTAAGGCCGTCGCAAAGCAGTGCGGCAAGCGGATTGGATGACTGGGTAGGGTTTCTGGCGTCGCGTTTGACTCATCGGTTCCGCGGCGTCGGCGCTTGCTGTGTGCGTCATTTCCGGCAGCGCGGCACCGAGTGGGCAACGGCCTGCGAAGCAACATGCCTAAGTGAGTGGGGCCCCGAATATGCGGGTGTTCTCGGTCACGGTCGCTCACTGTGGCCCAGGAGGGGGGGTGTTGCAGAGAGAGTTCTAGCTCTTGAGGTTTCCCGGGAAGCGAGAGGGTGTGGGGGAGGGAGCCCGGGAGTTCTAGATACTGTCCTCTTGCAGTGTCTGTAGGTCGACTCGGCGCAAGGCAACAAAAAAGCCCAGTTTGTGTCAGGTCGCTTTGTCTGATGTCTTGGAATCGTGAATACACCTTTTTTTTTAAAATTATTTATATGACAGAGAGAGGCACAGCGAGAGAGGGAACTCAAGCAGGGGGCGTGGGAGAGGGAGAAGCAGGCTTCCCGCTGAGCGAGGAGCCCGATGGGGGCTCCATCCCAGGAACCTGGGATCATGAGCTGAGCTGAAGGCAGACGCTTAGTGACTGAACCACCCAGGCGCCCCATGAATAGCTCTTTTTATAGTTCGCCTTCATTAAACAGCACTTGGGTGGATGGGCATCTGTTAATTGGTGGTCGTCTTCTCTTTTTCTGTTTTCCTCTTTCCAGGTTTTATTGTGACTACTGCGACACGTACCTTACCCATGACTCTGTAAGTAGTGTCTCTTTTCAGTTTCAGAACACCGTGTTCGTAATAGATTAGATTTTAATTTTTTAGGTGTAAATTTGTGCTTTTCATCCTGTTGAGGTGTAAGTGTTCCTGCTTGGAGAAAATAATCTGGATTTCTTTTCCCAAATCCTTCCTGTAACTGTTTTCATAATTTGTAGTTATTGGTCTTCCAGCAGTTAGTGTTTTCAGATGAGAACCAAAATAATAACGCTTTAGCAAAATTGAACGTGAAAGAAATTTTTATGACACGTAAAAATTCCAAGGAGGTGTTCTAAAGTTCAAATACTTGATTGGGACAAGGCACTCAAACGTTTGATTGACTAAACTGGAAAGAAATGCCTGAATTTGAAACTGAGTAATGTACTTTGATTTGATTAAAAACTGCCAAACATAACAACTAAGATTGAATATTTACTGTGTGTCAGGTAGTGTTCCAGATACTTATATGTGTATCATTTTGTTTAATGCTCACGATAAGCCTATAAGGTTAGTATTATCTCCATTTTACAGAGGAGTAAACTGAGGCAGGGTATGGATAAATGATTGAGTGAGTGTTACTAAATCAGTAAGTTGTACAGAGCTAGAAGGTTAGCCTAAGCAGTCTAACTCCAGGGCTTCTCTGCCAGCAGCTCTCAGACCTTTTTGTCTCATGGTCCCTTTCCACTCTTAAAAATTACTGGGTTATTAAAAAAAAACGAGTTACGTTAGTTATATTGATTTAGTTACTGGTATTTGCTGTATTTGAAATTAAAACTTAAAATTTAAAAAATACTGAATCATTTGAAATAACATTAACTTTTTACTTGTAATACAAATAACATTTTAAAAGTGAAAAATAGCTGTTTTCCAAAAAAAAAAAGAAAAAAAAATTAGTGTGAAGAATGGTATTGCTTTAACCTTTTTGTAAACCTCTGTAATGTTTGACTTAATGGAAAACAGCTGGATTCTTATGCATTAAATTTGTTGCAGTATGTTTTGGTTGAATTATATGAAGAATCCAGCCTCACATGGATAAGGAGTTGAAAAAAGTAGGGTACTTTAGTAGCTTTTTTAGATAATTGTGGATATTCTTTAATACTTTACATTACTGCATCCAAACCAGTTGCAGTGTGGAATCTGAAACTATATCAAACTTTTCATGCTCTATTACACCAAAATTCAGATCTGGGGGTGCCTAGGTGGTTCAGTCATTTAAATGTCTGACTCTTGATTTCAGCTCAGGTCATGATCTCAGGATTGTGAGATTGAGCCCCTCCATTTTCTCTCTACCTCTGCCCTTATCCCTCCCCACAACCCCCCCCTTCCTGGCAATTTCACTGATCTGTCTTGCACTTTGAGTGAATCTTTTACCACATGTGATTTTGTAACGTGCTTTGGTCATTTGGAAAATGAATATTGGAATATTGGTTCACTCAGTCATACAAGTCTTCTTGTGTTGACACGTTTGATTATGTAATATAAAAATTGATAGTAATGTCACAATCTAATCAAATGGCTTTTAAGTATTGGGAAGCTGACAAGCTCATGGTATTGATAAGGTTTTCTAATATTCTGAGTTTTGTTTGAAAGCTGAAATTTTATGTTTGGCAATAAATACTACCAATTGCTTCCTTTGAAGTGACAGGCTCACTTCACTTATTTCTGAGAAGTCTGAATCTCCAGTTGTTTCTGTTAGTCTGTCAAGTAAAAAATGATGTTCCATCAAAGAGGCAGCTGGTAGAGCTTACAACTTGAACCATTTGCAGTCCTGCTTGTCTTTGAAATAACATCATATTTTGGCATGTGGCTGAAGTACTTTGTACATCCCATTTTGCACGCAGAATTTCAAAAAGACATGAACTCAAGAGTTGAGATTTTTTTTTAAAAGATTTTATTTATTTATTTGACACAGAGATCAGATCACAAGTAGGCAGAGAGGTAGGTAGAGAGAGAGGAGGAAGCAGGCTCCCCACTGAGCAGGGAGCCCGATTCGGGCCTCGATCCCAGGACCCTGAGATCATGACCTGAGCCGAAGGCAGAGGCTTTAACCCACTGAGCCACCCAGGCGCCCAAGAGTTGAGATTTAATAGAGTTAATACTTTTGCTGCTTCATCAAGGACAGTCTCAGTGAAACTATGTTTTTTTTACCCCTGTGAGTGCATAGTGTTGAAAAATACAATGATCCCTAATGCACTGGGTTGCCATTGCCTTGATTCATTATAAAGTGCCAAAAGTTTGGCATCATCCATGGAAATGTCAATACAGTGGGAAAGGAAAGTAATGTCTTAGCATTATTATGAAACTACTTTGACCTTGCAGACCCCCTGAAAGGTGGGTCTGAGACACCCTTAGATGCCTTGAGCCACACCTTGAAAACTACAACTCTATATTTGCCTGCCTCTGCCGTAAATGTGATTAAACTGGAACTCTTGACCATGTGTTGTCATCTTGAATAGGAGCTGCAAGAACCCTAGCCAGATGTAGTTCAGTATTAACTTGTGGAACATGTAAGTAGGATGGCTTCTCTTGAAGGAATAATAGTTCTGAATATTATTACAGATTGTCCTGGATGGGACCCCTCCAATAAGTTGGTATTATAGTAGTTTGCCTATAGAGTCCCAGTTTTTTTTATTTTGTCTTGTTTTTTGGATCCTAGCCCCATTTCTAGATCAAACCTCTTATCATAATTTTCTGCAATTGTTAGCAAGTAGGCAATGCTTCTCTACCATTTTATAGCTTATCTTGCTAATGCCAACATTCAGAATTGAAAAGTATCTCTTTATAACAAATGTCTCTTTGTGAGAAATGTCAGGAACCCTTGTAGAAAAATTCCATAGTGATCGAAGCAGTTCCTTGTGGTGGACTTTGAAATGCAGTAAACGTTCAGCGCTGCAACTTTTGAGTTCTTGCTGATTTTTAGGGATGATTTTGTTATGAGGCTTAAGGCCTAGTCGTGTTACATAATCAGTCACTGGGGAGTCGGGGAACAGTATTTTGAAATGTAGACCATGAAAGACAGTCTGTGGCCATGTGATACTGGTCATGTCTGCTGTTACTGAAGCAATCCTGTGGAGAGGATGTATTGGTAGGAGGTAATTAGACAGCCATGCGGAGCATCTGAGGAAGATCTGGGCTCCAGGCCTTGGTTTGTTACTTACCAGGTATGTGTTTTAAGATAAGTCTTTAAGCATAAATTGAAGATAATAGGCTTATGATTTTTTAAATCAATTTTATTGAATTGTACTTTGATTAAATGCATACCTTTTAAGCGTACAGTCTGATAATTTGGCAAACAATTACAGTTTGGTGTATACATGAGATACAGAACATTTCCATCACCCCAGAAAATTCCTTTGTTTTTTTTTTTTTTTTCAGTCTGTCCCCTGCACCCTTAGCCCCGACTGATCTGGTTTTTATTATGAAAGATCAGTATTAACTGGTTTTAAAACTTCATATGAATGGAATCTTACGGTATATACTCTCTGTGTATCTCATTTCTTTTTCTGAGCATGCTTTTTTTTTTTTTTTTTTAAAGATTATTTATTTGAGAGAGAGAGAGCAAGCACTAGTGGTGGGGAGGGGCAGAGGGACAAGCATAGTCCCTGCTGAGCAGGGAACGGGATGCGGGGCTCAATCCCAGGACTCCCAGACCATGACCTGAACTGAAAATAGATGTTTAGCCAACTGAGCCACCCAGGCGCCTGGAGCATCCTTTTGAGATTTGTCCATAATTGTGTGAATCAGCGATTGGTTCTTTCTGATTAATATTCCATGTACCATGCACATGTGATTATTAGGATAATTGAGACACTGCTTGTAAAGTACATAACATGGTGTTCGGCATGTAATAAGTGTTAAATAAATGTTAACTTAAACAAATGGTTAAATGTGTGGAGTTCTTCTTATGTCAGTTTTACCTCAGTAAAGCTGTTAAAGAACCAAAGGATTAGCGGGCTAGAGACAAAAGTCTGTATGTGCTTCATAGTCTGTATTCTAGACCCATAGTCATTTAAAAGAAGATATTCTCATGAACAGTATAATTTAAATGTATGTAAGCTGTATTTGGCATAGAATAATCTAAGAAAGGGCATTAAAATGGCATTATGTTCTAGATCGGGAGTTTGCAAACTTTTCCTTAAAGTGCCAGATTGTAATTATTTTAGGTTTGTGGACCATATAGTCTTTTTTGTGATACTTGTAGAGAAAAGAAATAAATAATACCTGAACAAATGACTGTGGCTGTGTTCCACTCTGTTTTACAAAATCAGGTGACTGGCCCATGGGCCATAGTTTGCTGACCTCTGGTCAGATGATAAATATAGTAGATAAATGACCACAGTACATTGTTGGATAATGTTTGTAGATGATGCTTTAGCACCCAGCTAAAACTGCTAAAGGTAGCCAGGCTACCTATATAAAGGGAAGGCTTTATAAAATTTCTAGTTTGGAGAACTTGTTTCTTTGACTGATACGAACTTTTTGTCTTATAGCCATCTGTGAGAAAGACACACTGCAGTGGTAGAAAACACAAAGAGAATGTGAAAGACTACTATCAGAAATGGATGGAAGAGCAGGCTCAGAGCCTGATCGACAAAACAAGTACGTTTTAGTCTCTTGTTCTGTTGTGGTAGAATGGTCCCATTCTTTCTCATCCCTGTCTCTCTGTTGTTTTCCACAGAAGCAACTCATTCTGAGTGATAAATAGGAGCATTCTGATGTGTTCAGCGAAAGAATTAGAAGGTTGTTGGTTTCCCAGGGAATATAGGAACACATTAATATTAATTATTGAGGTTAGAGCAATCAGGTATTGATTAGATTGGGAAGTGAGGCAGAAAAGAATGAGTTGCCTAATATTTCTGTATTGACATGGACCATATTTTGTAGCTAATTTATGTGAAACCTCCTTTGTAGTGATCATAGTTTTTATTTTACTTTTTAAAGATTTTATTTATTTGAGGGAGAGAGGGAGCGTGAGAGAGCACAAGCAGGGGGAGAGGCAGAGGCAGAGGGAGAAGCAGGCTCCCTGCTGAGTAGGGAGTCCGGTGTGGAGCTCGATCCCAGGACCCTGGAATCATGACCTGAGCTGAAGGCAGATGCTTAACTGACTAAGCCACCCAGGTGCCCTGATGAAAGTTTTTAGGACTGTTTTCCTTTCATAATAGGAAAATGTGGAGGTGGATTTATAGTTACCTTCAAAGAGTTTGAGAGACTGAGTTTCTTATTTCTCTAGTCCTGACAAAGATACTCAGTCAAGAAGGAAGTAATGGATGTGACAGAGTAATCTGAATACGTTTTGGACCTCTGTTGGATATGCCATACTTGTTTCGTTTTGTTTTTTGTTTTGTTTTATGTAGGCTCCCAATGCAGGGCTTGAACTCATGACCCTGAGATCAAGACCTAGCTGAGATCAAGAGTCAGACTCCTAACCAATTGAGCTACCCAGGCCCCCCTCTTTTTGTTTAATTTGGTAAATATTTATGTGGCTAGTTGAGTTCAAGACACTGACAGAAGATGTAGCATTTCTAGATCATGCTGGTGTATTTTAAACATGGCCTTTCTCATTTATTGTATTCAGAGCTGGCAGGCAAATGTGGGCTTTGATTGTGTTGCAATTTTAAGGAAAAAAAAGCAAAGCTAATGAAAAATATCAAAAAAGAAGAAAAGATGGGTTAATTAATGAACCTTCTATGGCTGACCCTCACCCTAATTTCCATCACCTAGTTGCAACAGTCTTGTTTTGTTTACATCAGGTTCTCAGACTTAGCACTATTGACATTTGGGGATGGATGATTTTTTGTCGTGGAGCTGTCCTGTGCATTGTAGTCTGGCTATTCAGCAGTAGCCCTGGCATCTGCCCACTAAATGCCAATAACATTTCCTGGTTATAACAACTAAAAATGTCCCGAAGCATTGGCCAGTGTCCTCAGGAGGGTCAAAATTGCCCCAAGTTGAGTGCCACCGAATACCTTCATCTTCTCCCTTTCTCCATTGTGGATTGTTAAGGAGCAAATCTCAGACATTGTCTCATTTCATTTGAAAAAATACATTATATGGGGTGCCTGGGTGGCTCAGTTGGTTAAGTGGCTGCCTTTGGCTCATGTCATGATCCTGGGGTCCTAGGATGGAGCCCCGCATCAGGGTTCCTGCACAGTGGGGAGCCTGCTTCTCCCTCTCCCTCTGCTGCTCCCCTGCTTGTGCTCTCTGTCAAGTAAATAAATAAAATCTTAGAAAAAGGAAAATACATTATAATGTAATCTTTTTTTTCTATTTGAAAGATGTTAGAAATTTCTTGGCATTAAAGTTTAGAATTATATTCATTGAGTTATTTTTTGTATGTAGCAGAAGGATTTAGGATGAATAGGTGTTTTTGATGGAAGACTTTTGGAGGAGAGAAGGCAGGCCCCCAGGGATACACCATGTGATGTGGATGTCCATGATTACGTTGGCTTTGAGTCCACTGTTGAGCCGATGGCTTAGCTACTCCCTCCTCAGTCTTTACAAGTTGTCCTTCTGCTTAGCGTGTGGGAGGTGTCATTTTGATTGGAAAAGCCCTTGTTGGGATATGATCCCCTGTAGAGCACAGCCTCTATTCAGAGGCAGATGAGGAGCTAGCTCTGCATAAATCTCCACTTCTAAGTCATTTTTTTGCATCTGGTCTTTAGGAGTTGGCAGTGATTTACTTGAGTAATTTGACCTACGTTGCACTGGTCAGGGTGGAATGGGGATAGGTGGAGTGTCCTTAGGCTGCAGATTGCATTGAATTGGAAAGGATTTATATTTAGGAATAGCTTTTATGAGTGTACCTTTTATTTTTATTTTTAAATTTTATTTTTGTATTTACTTTAGTATTTACATATGACTTCTTGGTAAAGCCACGTATTAATTATCTTCAATTTCTTTTGTTTTCATTTGTGCCTCATATACATTTGTGCTCTGAAAGAAAAAAGTTGATTGTATTGGACATTTTTTTAAGTTCATAATGTCCTTCAGGTCAGGCTCTTGCTTTAAAATCTTTCATATCTCTTAGCTCAGTACATTACTTTAAAAACTGCTAAACCAAAATGATGTGAAGTTTTACAAAGCCTGGTCTTTGGGCAGGTATCACACATTTTCAAACAAAACCGAATGGTTCACATTGTTTGTGAACGCCATCTACAGATTAAAGATGCCTGCCTTTCTTTGGTAAGGCATTGATAGATGGGAGGTCTTCATTCCATTCTCCCGTAGATAATTCAGCTATAGAAATGCTGACTAAATAAAAACAGGTTAAAAAAACCCAAATCAGGGGCGCCTGGGTGGCTCAGTGGGTTAAAGCCTCTGCCTTCGGCTCAGGTCATGATCTCAGGGTCCTGGGATCGAGGCCCGCATCGGGCTCCCTGCTCGGCAGGGAGCCTGTTTCCTCCTCTCTCTGCCTGCCTCTCTGCCTACTCGTAATCTCTCTCTGTCAAATAAATAAATAAAATCTTAAAAAAAAAAACCAAATCAGTGAACTAATTAATTATAATTTTTGCTGTTGAATACCTGTGGTTGATTTAAAAACCGTAGAGACCATGATGTAATCTTAAATGTAGTAAAGTGAAATATTGGGACATAAAGGATTTAAAAGAAAAGGGTTATTTTAGTAAATGTGTTGTTGAGTTCTTATTCACTGTGTGTTGTTTTTTTTCTCACTCTATCCAAAGCTGCTGCATTTCAACAAGGAAAGATACCTCCTACTCCATTCTCTGCTCCTCCTCCTGCAGGGGCAATGATCCCACCTCCCCCCAGTCTCCGTAAGTTTACAGAGCTTTTTTCTTAACAGCTCTAACTTCAGGGGGGCAGATTATTCTTTGATTTTGTTAGAATATCTCACAGTTGACTTTCGAATGCTCATGGATATATATAGATATGTATATAGAGATATAGATGTATATCGATATATATCTATATATATATAGATATGGATAGTAAAAGAAAACTTCAGTGGTATCATATCTGAAATATCTTCAGAGTTAGATTGCATTATTCCAAGGATATTGTATTTGTGACATTGTAAGTGGGTCTGAGACAAATTCAGTGGAAAGGTCAGAATGTACCTGTGATTAGGTGAGCTAATATATGAAGTTAATTAATATTATTATTATTATTATTATTATATTAGATAAGCTAATACATGAGTACATTGATAAATACGTTAAATTATTTACTGCTTCGAACCCAACACTGGTGGATTAAAGTAGTAGATAAACTCTTCAGTCTTTCTTCCTATTTTCTAACCCACCTAACACCAATATATGTACCTTGGGAAAGACAAGAATCAGACAATTGAAAGTGGAATGGATCAAAGGCCTCTCCTCTCTGTGAAGGTTTTTTGTTTCTGAATGACAGAAGGAAAGTGAGTAACTAGGCCATAAGTTCCATGGCTCTCCTGAAAGGGCTTAGATTGAAATTGAGTTCAGGAACCTAAACTTGATCTTGTAAGTAACCCTGGATATAAACATGGAGAAATAGGCTGTTTATATAGTTGCACACTAATGCAGGTAGGCCCCTAATGGTCCAACAAACCCTTCTTGGGCTTCCACCACCCTGGGACCAGTCAGGCCTTGGTCTCAGGTTACCTCTCTGTCCCACTCTGTATTTTGGCTGGCTGGCACCCAACTCCGTTATTTTTAATAGTAGAATGATCTATAGTATGAATGTGCCATAATTAACCTCACCATTTTTATATTGTTGGACATTTAAGTTGTTCCAAATTGTTATAAATAATACTGTCAAGAATATCTCTGCATATACATCTTTATCTTCATAGTTCCAAAGAATCTTTTAAAGATTTTGATTTTTTAAAAAACGGATCTGAGGGCACCTGGGTGGCTCAGTGGGTTAAAGCCCCTGCCTTCGGCTCAGGTCATGATCTCAGGGTCCTGGGATCGAGGCCCACATCGGGCTCTCTGCTCATCAGGGCGCCTGCTTCCTCCTCTCTCTCTCTCTCTGCCTGCCTCTCAGCCTACTTGTGATCTGACCTCTCTGTGTCAAATAAATAAATAAAATCTTTAAAAAAATAAAAATAAAAAACAGATCTGAAATTAGGTCCTTGTGGCTTTACTTTGGCAGGAGCTCTACCGAAGGTATAATACTCTTTTAAAAAATTTAGCTTCTTGGGCGCCTGGGTGGCTCAGTGGGTTAAAGCCTCTGCCTTTGGCTCAGGTCATGATCTCAGGGTCCTGGGATCGAGGCCCACGTCGGGCTCTCTGCTCGGCAGGGAGCCTGCCTCCTCCTCTCTCTGCCTGCCTCTCTGCCTACTTGTGATCTCTGTCAAATAAATAAATAAATAATCTTTAATAAAAAAAAATTTAGCTTCTTGTGCTCGCTTCGGCAGCACATATACTAAAATGGGAAAAAATTAAGCTTCTGGAATTTTTTTAACTTGGAGAATCTGACTTCATTTTATATTTCTGTCTAGACGGTCTTGTCCTTGTTTTTTGGATGTAAAGTAACTAAAGTTTTGTGGCATAATGATGTTTGTGGATCTGCTTTTATAAAAGAAACCATAAGAAGTCTGTTGTTTTAGAACTTGTACTAGACCGTGATGCCCTACTAGTTTCATAGAAGAGAAAATATTAATATGTAAGCATATCTTGACCTCTGCCCCCATTTGTTATTCCAGCGGGTCCTCCTCGCCCTGGTATGATGCCAGCGCCCCATATGGGGGGCCCTCCCATGATGCCAATGATGGGCCCTCCTCCTCCTGGGATGATGCCAGTGGGACCTGGTAAGTTTGAATCTCTTTCCTTTTACGATGCTCCATTGTGTTTTAATTCTCCGTTTAAATGGAATTCTTAATTCATCCTCAAACATGTTACTGCAACAAATTATATTTGGTGAATCTGTAATGATAAAAAGAAATATTTATTTTATCAGTGTAATTGGATGATACCCAAAGACCTTGTACTACTAAAACCAGGATAAGGCTGCCTTTTTTTTTTTCTTCTTCCTCCCTCCCTGCTGCTTACTTGCCTCCTGCTGACTTTTGGCCATTTATAATGGAGAAAAAGGTAGATGACTTTGTTCCAAGGGGAGATAAAAGGAAGGGTAGGTAAATACTCGTGCTGCTGCTTTTTTCAGTTTTGATTTGAAGCAGAGCTACCTCTTGTTGTTGATTTAATCTTGCTGGTTACCTGGGCCAAATTAGTATACGAAAAAGGCCTTAGCACTGTAGTTTGTCTATTATTCAGGAAGGGGGAAAAACACCTCAAACATTTTATTTTATTTATTTATTTTTTATTTATTTTTATTTTTTTTAATCTGAGAGAGAGAGAGAGAGAGAGAGAGAAAGAGCATGAGAAGGGGGAGGGTCAGAGGGAGAAGCAGACTCCCTGCTGAGCAGGTTGCCCAATGCGGGACTCAATCCCAGGACTCCAGGATCATCACCTGAGCCGAAGGCAGTCACTTAACCAACTGAGACACTCAGGTGCCCCTCAAACATTTTATTTTAACATAAACATTAAAATACATTAATTTGTAGATTTTTCTGATAGTCAGGGCCTTTGCTTTGAAAACGAATCTACTGATTGGAGCACAGTGTATTTCTTGCCTAAACCAATAAACTATATCCATAATGCATTCTCTCTCTTTTTTTTTTAAGATTTTATTTATATATTTATTTGACAAATGGAGCACAAGCAGAGAGAGTGGCAGGCAGAGGGAGAGGGAGAAGCAGACTCCCCGCCAAGCAGGGAGCCCGATGTGGGTCTAGATTCCAGGACCCTGGGATCATGACCCGAGTTGAAGGCAGATGCTTAATAGATTGAGCCACCCAGGTGCTCCCCATAATGCATTCTTCACCCAACTTTAGTTCCATTTTCTTTCATGGTTAGAAACCTTGTGAGGCAGTCTAGTTCCAATCTTTTATGATCCCTTCACCTACCAAATTTGTGAGCACTTTTTGGGATGATTTTCTTGAGTTTTTCTAAATACATATTTAGTTTTCATGGAAACAGGTTTTTGTTTTTGTTTCTTGTTTTTTTTTTAAGATTTTATTTCTGTATTTGACACAGAGTGGGTGTTGAGAGCAAGTACAAGCAGGGGGAGTGGGAGAGGGAGAAGCAGTCTCCCTACCGAGGAAGGAGCCCCATGTGGGGCTCCATCCCAGGGCCTGGGATCACGACCGAAGCCAAAGGCAGCTACTTAACTGACTGAGCCACCCAGGTGCCCCAGATAGTCCTTTTTTATATTCATTTTATTGATTTGGAGAATAAATTATGTAATTAGAGAGTAAATAGAATGACCGTAAGAAACCTTCAACTGAGCTGGTAAGACAAGGTACAAAAAGATATTAGAGTAGCTTCCTAGCCAGAAGTATTCAGTGTGCTTGCTGTGGGTATCATTTAGAGGGATGTGAGGACAGTCTAGATAAGACTTTCTGCCTTACTGGCTTCCCAGCCCAAAATAAAGTGATTTACATAGCTTCTTTTGCATTCTTAAATCAGGGTCACAAATTCAAATTCTTAGAGAGGTTAGGGATGTGGTGAACTGGTAAATGCATGAAACACCTAAAGAAGGCTTCTAGAACTCAGCTTCAGCCTGTGGTTGACATTTGAGAATTCAGGCTTGGTGTTGCCAGTTCTCCTGAGTATTTTGTTGCTTTCAGACAGAACAATACAGTAAGATTATTTGAATTAAAATAATTTTTTATTTAAATTAATAATTTAAATAGTTGGGGGTGGGCAGGGATAAAAACAGGTTGGGATAAGATAGAAGGTTGGCTAGGGGTAAATAATTATTGAAGCTGGATGATGGGTACATGGATGTTCTTTATACTCTTTTTTTTTCTATTCTTGTGTATGTTTGAACATTTCCATAATAAAAAGTGGAAAAAAAGGAATCTAGACTTAACTACTTACTAGTAATTAGACTATTAGTTGCCAACGTTGGCAACTAATTACAGTTAAATGCACTATGGAGACCAAAGTAAACAACTTTTTTCAGGTGCCTCGTTTTGAGTCTTTGGTGCAAATGAATTTCCTCTAGAAAATGCTGAATATAGTTTATGTTATGGTGGGGGAGTTTTAATAAGATACTTACTTAGAAGTTTAGTAGTAGTCTCTGTTCCTGTTGAAATTGAAAAATTCTGTACCTGTTGTGTCTTTTTATATACTTGTGTTTTACTTTTTGTGAAAAGACTGTATTTGGCTTTGAATATAGTTTTCTCTTGAACCATTTATTGTAAGCCATTAGTCAAAATGGTTTAATAAGTAATTATATAAATTTTTATATTTAAAAAGAAGACCTGAAAATTATGAGGTATAATAATAAAATGAATACCCGTGAACCCACCACTCAGCTGAGGAGGTAGAATATTCTCAGTTCTGTGAAGCTGCCTATAATCTTCTTCCTCAACCCCCACCTTCGCTTGCCCTCCCTTCCCTGGCTCATTTACTTGGCTGGTGTATTGATGGGACACTGCAAAAAATTCCTTAACAGTTTCTAATATGCATTAGAAAAATCAGATTTGTGTGTGTGCACTAATTGTTGTAAATCACATTATTGCCTATTTTTCTTGACTTGAGCTAAGTATGGTTACTAACAGGTTCTCAGCATGGGCCTCCTGCTCACCTTTCCTACAACTCCGAACAAACGCTTAGTGGTAAGATTGTCCTCTGTGCCTGTGTACATTCATGAAATAGCTCCTGGTGGGTAGAACTGATTAAAAATGCTGACTGAGTAACATGTAATTTAGTTGTGAATTTCCCTGAGTTAGAAAAGGTCAATTTAGGGAACTTGTGTCCCTAGTGGTTTCTGGAAAGCAGTCTATTAATAGTTTCCCCCTTACTATCATTAGATCATGATTCTCATATGGTTCTTGTGTTGACCTTTGTTCTTTGTTTGAGAATGTCTAAATAATTTACAGATGTGATGAATTTGTTGCATTTCTTCTGTCAAGTATGTCTTTCTTCCAGCATTTTGCAGGGGGGGGCTACTTTTTTGTCTTTAATTGAAGTCCCATTAAGCTCGCTCATAAATAGTATTTTCCGACTTTCTTTTTTCCTGTTCTTTGTTTTGTCCTGCAGCTCCTGGAATGAGGCCACCTATGGGAGGCCACATGCCAATGATGCCTGGGCCTCCAATGATGAGACCTCCTGCCCGTCCCATGATGGTGCCCACTCGGCCAGGAATGACTCGACCGGACAGATAAGGAGAGACAGGAACCTCTTTATATTCATTTTATATTACTTGTTCTACTTCACCAGGAGATCATGGTGCTGTGACTCTGGGTGTTTCTCACAGCAGGACAAGGAAGACTTGCTCGACCTTCCTATCAAAGAGAGAATAGTTTTTGCAGGGGAGTAGTCGGGGGCAGGGGGGAAAGCAATTTTCATTTGTATTGTGAAATGTGAAAATAAAATT
This sequence comes from Ailurus styani, assembly GCA_002007465.1. Lineage (NCBI taxonomy): Eukaryota > Metazoa > Chordata > Mammalia > Carnivora > Ailuridae > Ailurus > Ailurus styani. The sequence goes on along the minus strand of LNAC01000077.1, from coordinate 3,371,367 downwards.
GTTAACTGTTTTAGTTAAAAACGTGTTCCCTTTTTTCTCCCCTCTGTATTCCTTGTGTATTATAAAAGAGATGAAGTATTCCAGTTGTGTTTCTCTAGCTCATTCTCTCTGCAGCATGCCCTCTGCATGACATTCTTTTTCCTTAGCTATTGTGAGTCTCTTTGGACACCCTGCCTTTATTTAGTAAAGTTCTTTTGTGAAAGACCTGGTAAACCTAACACTTGTAGAGCTTTTTGTTGATTAAAACATTGAACAGCACAATTGGTTACTTTTTCACATGAACAGCATTTGGTGTAGTAAGTGGAAAATTTTAAATCTTTTATGCTGAAGTAGGGAAAAAGACTTTCCAGTCTCTGTATGTCAGCTAAAGATGGCAAGCATTCCCTTAACCTCAGCTTCTCCTTTGTCTTAGTTCCTCTTTTTCTCGGGCTTCAGTAAGCAGAAAACTTTCTAATAGTAATGGTAAGATTAGGCCCATTTCCATGGTACAAAAGTTGTCTTCAGAATGTCATCTGTTAAATCATTGGGCTATAGAAGTGGGATATTTTCAGAGAAGCACCTAGAAAGTGAGTCCCTGGCACTGTTTATATTCTGCTCAGTGTATAACCCAGGCTATTTCACCTTGCAGATGGGAGTGAAAATTGTTACAATCTTTGAGGAGGGCATATCTATCAGAATTACAGTACCTTTGATTTAACATTTCCATGTCTAGGAATTTATCATACAGATAGACTTGCATGTGTACAAGATGATGTCTGTACAAGACCATGCTTTGCAGCAGAAGACAGGAAATAACATAGATGTCCAATGAAGGGGCTGATTTATCAAGTATGACACGTCCACAAAATGGCATATGCCAAGCAGGTTAAAACAATAAAGAAGCTGTTTGTACTGATGGGGAAAGCTCTCCAAAACACACATTGTACTGAACCTTGACTTGTGCAAAAGGTATTGTTTGCCGCTATCATTAGTTAGAGGAAATATCTATATGTTCCTGGGTATGTATAAAGGATCTCTAGAAGGACAGATAAGCAACTGGTAATACTGGGTGCTCGTGAGGATTAAATGGGATAGGGGTAAATGAGAAAGGTTTTATTACCTTTTTGTAACTTTTGGATTTTGAATCATTATTTATAAAACAAATTGTCTTTGCTGTCTGACATCATTATTACGGTGATGTTATGGCAGAGGGTGCCCTAAACCAGCAGTTAAAACCTACCCGGCTGGTGATTAGAATCATGGGGGATCTTCTTAAAAATAAAGATTCCAGGTTTTGATTCAATATATCTGGGGCGAGTCTTAGGAAATTGGTATTTTGAGAAAGCTCCCTAGGAAATTTTGATTATGGGTTTGGCAAACTCTTGGGATCTGTTCTACTCAGGAATATAATACTGGATGTATGTGTGTGTCTGTAATTTTTTTTATAGATTGGCAACTAGAAACTGAAATGGCAATAGGTGGATGGCTTTTTTCCATTAGAAACTTGAAGAAGGGCTAATTTAGGCAAATAAACAACCTTATCTAGGTAAACAAGAGGCTAGAAATAGAGATCCTGAAAGATAATTTTATGCTCAACCTCTAAAAGCTGAGTTGACTTCCTCATCTGAGTCTTTACTAGGACTACTTAACTGCTTTTTAGTTTCTCATTGTTAACGGGTTTTAAAGGACTTATCAGAAATTGATATTTTATATATCTGACTTTTATGGCTCAAATTTGTTATTAAAATCTTAAGACTTAAGATGGGGAAACCTTGCCAACTGAGCTTACATGTGACTCAGCAAGTTTCTGGTTCACATGGCTCTGTCAGGCTCAAGGTGCAGAGGGTGTCTTTTGTATATACACAGAAAGTTCACAGATAGCTGTTTTGTTTTTTAAAATAGCCTCAGGTACTTAAGAATAACCCAGGTCTTCCTAAAAGGGGAGCTTTTTCCAAAGTATATTGTTAAGGTTGACTATCCATTCCAGAAACATTTCTTTTCTTTTTTTTTCTTTCTTTAAAGATTTTGTTTTTGGGGCACCTGGGTGGTTCAGTCAGTTAACCATCTGCCTTCAGCTCAGGGCATGATCCCAAGGTCCTGGGATTGAGCCCCGCATGGGGGTTCTCTGTTCAGCAGGGAGCCTGCTTCTCCCTCTGCCTTGGCCTCTTCCCCCGGCTTGTTCTTGCTCTCCTTCTCCCGCCTCTCAAATAAATAGAAAAATAAATTAAGGATTTTGTTTTTAAGTAACATCTACACCCACCGTGGGGCTCAAATTCACAACCCCAAGATCAAGAGTTGCACGCTTCACTGACTGAGCCAGCCAGGCTCCCAGAAACATTTCTTTGAAGAAAGTATTTTACATAGTTTTAGAAAAACAAGATTATGACTTAAAAGTTTAACAAACTTTACAATGAACATAGTAGGAATAAATAGAATAAGGTTCTTTTTGTTTTCTTATTAACTCCTAAGTCAAATTGTTTATAGTTAATGATTATAAGACATTTACTTTGTAAGAGGCTGTGAAGAATACAAACTTACTGCTCTTAATCTCTGCCTTTAAACATCTGGTTTTAATTGCAAAATGCCAACTATAATGTGAGAATTTGTATAGTGCAAACAAGAATGCCACTAGATCTCAAGAATCGAAGAAGTTCACGTAGATGTGGGCTAACGTACTTGCTTCCTTTTCTGTGGATGGATCCAGAGTCATTGGGAGTGCAGTTGAAGTCCAAGCTAGCATCATTTCCACTGTCTCGGCTTCAGTGGTTTGTCAGAATGCCAGTCCCCTTGATTCCCAGCTGCATAAGAAATGGGATCCTTGCATAGAACCACAGGCTAATTTGGTCATCCTGTATGGAAAAAGTCCAGTAGTGATTAAGTGTTTGTCCCAATTAAATAGCTTCAGTCAGATGGTATCTTTTAGACTTCTGGATACATTTAAGTGAACAAAAGAAAAAAGCCTGGCCTGCCTTAGATTTTTCTGATAGAGGTGTCCTGAATAAATGTTAGCTAATTGGGGTCATTTCTTTCCCTCCCAACTGAAAGCTTAAGGCTTAGATTTTTTGGCACCGAATCAATACAGCATCTAAAATAGTTCATCAGACAGGTGCAGGAATAAGATAATCTGAACGTTGCTTGTCATCCTTACTCTTTAGGCGTTGGGGGGGCGGTTTGGGGTGGATTTCAGACCTAATGGAAAGTTGGCAAGTACAGTACAAAGAACATTTATGTACCCTTTGACCAGAATCACCTGTTGTTAGTTATTGGCATTTCACTCAATTCACTTGAGTGTTTGCGTGCATGTTTTCTCCCTCTCCTTCCCTCTTGCTATATATATGTATGTATATATTTTTCCTGAACCATTTGAAAGTTGCTTATATCATGCCTTTTACCATCAATACTTAAGTAGGTATTTCCTAAGAATAAACACATTTTCTTACACAACCATGGTTTAGTTATCAAGCCTAGAAAATATAACCTTGACTCAATAATTTAATCTGCCAACCATGTTCCATTTTTATCCATTGATCCAACATTGTCCTTGTATTTTCCCCCCTTTCCTATACAGGATCCTCTAGAATCATGGACTTCATTTTTTAGTCAGAGCTCCTTAGTCTCCTTTACTCTAGAACAATTCTCAGCGTTTGTCTTTTACGATACAATCTTAACCACCTTTTATTTAGTGTATTGTTCCTCATACCTCATTTTGGGCTTGCTTGATGTTTCCTCATGATTACATTCTGGTAGTTGTCCTCAGTTGTATCCCTAGAACATCACATCTATAGGCAGGACCACGGAGTCCGTCTGCCCTTCATTGGTGATGATAATTTTGATCATCAAGGTGTTCAATTTCCCACACTTGTTCTTTTTCAGTTATCTTTCCTCAGCTGCCAATTAAGAAAAGTCCATTGACTTACGTGCTTATCTAATAAGACTTTGAACACAACATAGGAATCCAAGATCTTGGGGCACCTGGGTGGCTCAGTCAGTTAAGCGTCTGCCTTCAACTCAGGTTATGATCTCAGGTCCTGGGATGGAGCCCCGAGTCAAGCTCCCTTCTCGTCGGGGAGTCTGCTTCTCTCTCTTACCCTGCCCCTCCACCTTGCTCATGCTCTCTATCTCAAATAAATAAAATCTTAAACCCCAAAAACAAAAAAAAGGGAATCCAGGATCTCAAAGCCCTGTGTAAGGACTTAAATCAGCTTTCACAGTGACACTGAGAAATAAGTCTAATCCTTTCCCACTTCTCTTTTTTTTAAATAAGATTTTATTTATTTATTTGACAGAGAGATCACAAGTAGGCAGAGAGGCAGGCAGAGAGAGAGGAGGAAGCAGGCTTCCTGCTGAGCAGAGAGCCTGATGCGGGGCTCGATCCCAGGATCCTGAGATCATGACCCGAGCTAAAGGCAGAAGCTTTAACCCACTGAGCCACCCAGGCGCCCCTCCCACTTCTCTTTGTGCATCATATCCTAATAACTTTGGGGAGATGGTTGTTGAAAGAATAAAGAAGTAAAAGATAGGACAAAGAATTTTACCTCTATTCTCAAATGCTGTTTTCCTCCTTTGTCCCTTTTATGTCTTAGGCCTCTGCTGGTGGAGTGAAGCATGTAAAGGGGGCAAAAAGAAGAGTAATACGATAGAGCTGAGAATGCCAGACAGAATTACTAATTGCCCCCACCCCAGTATCTGTTACTATCTGTAATAATAGAACCCCTAATTTTTTATCTGCCTTCATGTTATCTGCAATTAATAGCACGTTTGCCAGAGCTTTTGGTTAGTGAGGCCACGTGGCAGGAAAGAACGGGCCTTTTTTCCCTGCCCTTTTTATTTCCTGTTGACCAGAAGTGGATATGATATGAAATGCAAGCAGCATCTTGGACCTCCGACTGACAACTAAAGACAGGGTTAGAAAGATAGGAGGGGCGCCTGGGTGGTTCAGTCATTAGGCGTCTGCCTTCAGCTCTGGTCAGGATCCCAGGATCCCGGGATCGAGCCCTGCATCAGGCTCCCTGCTTGGCTGGAAGCCTGCTTCTCCCTCTCCCACTCCCCCTGTTTGTATTCCCTCTCTCTCTGTCAAATAAATAAAATTAAAAAAAAAAAAAGAAGGAGCCTAGGTCTGTAATGATTGAAGAGCTTCCATGAATGGCCCACCTTAGACTTCTTTCGCCTGAAAGGGATATACACATTTTTCATTGAAGTCATGTAATAATTTTTGAGTTTTCTGTTACATGCAGCTGAATCTAACTTGACTGATACAAAAGAGATGGTCAGGGGAGAAGAGTACTAATTCATTAATTTGTCCTGCTAGAAGTCAGTTAAAAATACCACTGTTGTACATGGCCATGAAGGGCATAGGGAGTGCCAGATTAGGGATGGCTCTGGGGGGGTGATGTGAGGGGGTGGGGGTAGGGGGATGCCATGCGGATGTCTAAGGCACAAGCTTTCCAGGTAGAGGGTATAGCAAGTACAGAGACCCTGAAGTGGAAGTCTACTTAATGTATTGGAGGAACAGCAGGGAGGCCAGTGTGGCTCAAAACAGCTAGAACTGTTGAGAGTGATGGATACATTCATTGTCTTGGTTGTGGTGGTGATTTCACAGGTGTGTATGTATGTCAAAATTTTAAAAATTGTGTATTTTGTTATATGTCAATCATACCTCAGTGAAGTTTTAAAACGTCATAGCTACCACAAACTAGAAAACTCTCAAGAATCCTTATAATCAGTAATAACCTATCTTTGCTATTTAGCACTCTATAAAATCAATTATCATGATGAAGAACAGGTTAGTAGTTGCCAGGGGTTAGGATGTTGAAGGTGAGAGGAGCAGGAAATTACTATCAAGGAGTGGCATGAGGGAGATCTTTGTATCTCAGTTGTGGTAGTGCTTACACAAGGCTACATGTGTGACAAAATGATGGAATTACGCACACACATACCAATATAAGCATATATTGTTTCATTGTGCTTCACTTTATTGTGCTTTGCAGACACTGTTTTTTATAAATCGAAAGTTTGTAACAACTCTGTGTTGAATGAGTCTATTGCTGTCATTTTTCCAACAGTCTTTATTCACTTTGTGTCTCTGTGTCACATTTTGTTAATTATCTCAATATTTAAAACTTTGTCATTGTAATATTTGAATTGCTGCAAATCTCATAAAATTTTAACAGATGAGTTGCTTCTTAATGAGCAAAGTATTTTCTTGAGATGGAATCTGCTGGTGAAGATGCTGTGGAGATTGTTGAAATGACAACAAAAGATTAGAATATTACTTAAACTTTGTTGTTAAAGTAGCAGCAGGGTTTTAGAAGACTGACTCCAATTTTGAAAGTTCTACTCTGGGTAAAGCACTATCAGACAGCATTGCCCGCCACAGAGAAATCATTTGTGAAAGGAAGAGTTAATCCATGTGATAAGTTTCATTGTTGTCTTATTTTAAGAAATTGCCAAGTCACCCCAGCCTTCAGGAACCACCACCCTGAGCAGCCATCACCATGGAGGCAGGAATTTCCACCATAAAAAAGATTATAACTCTCTGAAAGCCCAGATGATGGGTAGCAGTTTTTAGTAGTAAGGTATTATGGTTTTATTTTTGTTTTTTAAGTAGACTCCAAGCCCAACATGGGGATTGAACTCACAATCCTGAGATTGAGAGTCAGAGGCTTTACCAACTGAGCCAGCCAGACACCCAGTAAAGTATTTTTAAGTTAAGGTATGTACATTGTTTCTTTAGACATAATGTTCTCACACACTTACTAGACTACAGGGTGGCATAAACTTAACTTACATGTACTGAGAAACCAAGGAACTTATTTGACTTGCCTTATTGTGATACTGGCTTTATTGTGGTGGTCTGGAACCAAACTCAACCTACAGTACCTCTGAGATATGCCCGTATCCATTTCCTGGGTTTTATGTTGTACTCTAGTTATGTAACATGTAACTCTAGTGGGTAACATGTAACTCTAGGAAAAGTGGGTGAAGGGTACACAGGACTTCTCTGTATTATCTTAACTTCCTGTGAATCTATAATTCAAAATAATACATTAAAAACAGTAAAAAAAAAATCATGGACTTATGCTTCCAGAAAGAGAATAGATTCCTACTGCTAAGTACAGCTAAAACTCTAGAATGAATACGTGTGCGTGCACGCGCGCGCGTGTGTGTGTGTGTGTGTGTGTGTGTGTAAAACAAGCATAAGAAGATTGAAAGGTGAAAAGAAGCTAGATCTTCTAGAGAATTTGGGATGCAGAGAACAATATAATGAGCTCTGGGTTTTCTTTTTGCTTCATTCATCCCAGAACTGGAGCTGAAGAAGTTGGCAACCAAGAAACAATCATGGGCCACAGACAAAAAACATCCCAAGAAAAACCTGCTTTCATAGCCAAAGGACTAGAAAAGAGAGAGGTAGCAAGACAAAACTTTTAAACAATAACCACTCTACTTCAGCCAAACATCACAAAAAATCCCAGGCCTTACTCCCACCCATGCCATGAAGGTCAAGGGGTGAGCTTATTCTCCCATTGTCGTAATGGTGTATTAAAGTGCCCCAAACTGGGGCGCCTGGGTGGCTCAGTGGCTTAAAGCCTCTGCCTTCAGCTCAGATCATGATCTCAGGGTCCTGGGATCGAGCCCCGAATCAGGCTCTCTGCTCAGCAGGAAGCCTGCTTCCTCCTCTCTCTGTCTGCCTCTGCCTACTTGTGATCTTTCTCTGTCAAATAAATAAATAAAATCTTAAAAATAAATAAAGTGCCCCAAACTCCTGCCAGGGTGGTTCAGAGAAGGCCAGATAGAGAGCTAAGATTATCACCCCATCAGTCAATAACAAGGCACTGAGCCCTCCTGACGGAGGTAGTGTCTGAAGAGGCCTAATCAGAACTTTAAGGACTTTCCACAACGTCCAGTGGTAATGAGGCTGCATACACCCCCATGTCAATGGAAGCTTTGTGAAGAGTATTAATAGGCAGTCTGCTACACTCTGCTAGGGGAGTATTAGTTGAGCTCTATTAGAAAGCCAGAACACCTGTCTTAGCCTAGCAGTAATAAAGAACCCTTCCCTTGGGTGTCCAAGGAGGCTAACGGTCATTCAACCTGGACCTCTCTCTTTATCTGACAGTACTAACAAGAAAGCCCCTCTCCCTTTTGCCAGACCAGTGTGAGAAAAAGTCAGCAAAACAGAAGGTGTAAATAATATCCTGAGTCGGGCGCCTGGGTGGCTCAGTGGGTTAAAGCCTCTGCCTTTGGCTCAGGTCATGATCTCAGGGTCCTGGGATCGAGGCCCGCATCGGGCTCTCTGCTTGTCAGGGAGCCTGCTTCCTCCTCTCTCTTTCTCTGCCTGCCTCTCTGCCTACTTGTAATCTCTCTCTCTCTCTCTGTCAAATAAATAAAATCTTTAAAAAAAAAATAAGATCCTGAGTCTTAGAACAATATGAACACGGCCAGTTTTCAATCTAAAATCACTCATCATACCAAGAATCAGGAAGATCTTAAATGGAATTTAAAAAGGCAAGCAATTGATGTCAACACCAAGACTGCAGAGATGTAAGAAGTATTGACAAGGATTGTAGAGCAGCCATCGTAAAAATGCTTCAATGAGCAATTATGAACATGCTTGAAACAAATGAAGAGATAGAAAGTCTCATCAAAGAAACAAGACATGAAGAAGAACCAAATGGAAACTTTGGAACCAAAAAAATAAGTAAAAATTCAGTGGATGGACTTAACAGCAATCAGTAATATGAAATAGTGAACTTGAAGATAGAACAATAAAAATACCCAATGTGAACAAGAGAAAATAGACTAAAAAAAAAAATGAGTAAGACTTCAGGGGCCTGTGGGACAAAAGACCTAATATTCATGTTGTCAGAGTCCCAGGAAAGGGGACAAAAAGAAAGAACCAAAGAAGGTACTGGAACAAATAATTGTTGAAAACATCGCAGATTTGCAAGAAACCTAAACCTATATATTCAAGAAGTTGAGTGAGTCTCAATCATGACAAAATATTTTTTTCAAGATTTTATTTTTAAGCAATCTCTACGCCCAATGTGGGGCTCAAACTCACAACCCCGAGATAAAACGTCACAAGCTCCACCAACTTAGCCAGCCAGACACCCTTCAATCAGACGAGATTGGGCACGTTCAGGGTGGTATGGCCGTAGACCAGACACCCTTCAATCAGGATAACTCAAAGAAATCCACACATCAGTATATGTTGAAATCAAACTTCTGAAAACTAAAGATAAAAAAGTTGAAAATAGCCAGAGAAAAATTACACCTTATTCTTGAGGGGAAACAATTTGAAGGACAGATTTCTCATCAGAAACTGTGGACACCAGAGGAAAAGTGGCAGAATAGTTTTCAAGTGCTGAAAGAAAAGAGCTCTCAGCCCAGAATCCAATATCCAGTAAAATGGGCTTCAGGAATGAAAGGGAAATAAAAATGTCCTCTGATGAAGGAAAACTAAGAGAATTTGTTGCCAGAAGTCCTACTTTAAAAGAATGGCTAAAAAGTCTCAAAACAGAAAGGAAACAATAAATGAATGGATCTCATAACATCAGCAAAAATATGGGTAACTGTAATAGACTTTTCTTGAGTTTTCTAAGTTGTTGGATGGTTGAAGCAAAAATTTAGAACACTGATTAATGTAGCTCCAAATGTATGTAGAGAAAATATTTAAGGCAATTATACCTGTGGGCGAGGTGCCAGGTGGCTCAGTCGGTTAAGTGTCTGCCTTTGGCTCAGGTCATGATCCTAGGGTCCTGGGATCGAGCCCCACGTCAGGCTCCCTGCTCAGTGGGGAACCTGCTTCTCCATCTTCCTTTGCCCCTCCCCCTGTTTGTGCTTGCTTTCCTTCTCTCTCTCTGTCAAATAAATAAAATTTTTTAAAAACTTCTTACAAAGCTACTGGACTGTTGCTTTTTTTTTTTTTAAAGATTTTATTTATTTATTTGACAGAGAGAGAGATCACAAGTAGGCAGAGAGGCAGCAGAGAGAGAGGAGGAAGCAGGCTCCCTGCTGAGCAGGGAGCCCGATGCGGGCCTTGATCCCAGGACCCTGAGATCATGACCTGAGCCGAAGGCAGAGGCCTTAAACCACTGAGCCACCCAGGCGCCCTGGACTGTTGCTTTTATTAGCAATTGATTTTCACCAAAACATTCCAATGGGGAAAGATTATTCTTTTCAATAAATAATGCAAAGATAACTAGATATCCACATGACAGATAAGTGAAAGTCCCATTCATCATGCCATATACAAAAATGAACTTAACATGGATAAAATTCCTAAATGTTAGAGCTAAAACTGTACAACTTTTAGATGAAAACATAGACATAAATCTTCCTGACCTTGGATTATACAACTATTCCTTAGGTGTAACACCACAAGCACAGCAACAAAGGAAAAAAAGAAACTGGATATAGTCAAAAAAATTTTGTTTGTTTGTTTTTTTAAGATTTTATTTATTTCACAGAGGGAGAGAGATCACAATTAGGCAGAGAGAGGGGGGGAAGCAGGCTCCCCGCTGAGCAGGGAGCCCTATGCGGACCTCGATCCCAGGACCCTGAGATCATGACCTGAGCCAAAAGCAGAGGCTTTAACCCACTGAGCCACCCAGGTGCCCAGGATATAGTCAAAATTAAACATTTTTGTGTTTCAGGGGGCCTGACCGGGTCAGTTAGAAGAGCATGTGACTCTTGGACTCAGGGCCATGAATTTGAGCCCCATGTTGGATGTAGGGATTAGTTAAATAAATAAATAAACTTAAAAAAAAGATTTTTGGGTATGTGCTACAAAGGACACATAATCAGGAAAATGAAAAGAAAACTCACAGAGTTAGAGAAAATTTCTGTAAATATATCTGAGAAAGGACTTGTATCTAGAATATAAAATTGCAACTCAATGATAAAAAGACAACCCAATTTTAAGAGAGACCTGAATAGACAGTTCTCCAAAGAAGATATACAAATGGCCTATAAGCCATGAAAAGATGCTCAACATCATTAGCCATTAAGGAAATTTAAACAGATTCTTAAGCAAATATTAACAAAATTCAGCAATATATGAAAGTAATTATATACCATGCCCAAATGAGGTTTTAAGGATGCAGGCTGGTTCAGTATTTGAAAATTCATCAGTGTAATCTACCATGTTGACAGGCTGAAGAAAAATCACATGAACATGACATTTAATGCAGAAAAAGCATTCGAAAAAATTTGACATCAATTCTTGATAAAAAGTCTCAAAAATAGGAATAGAGAACTTCCTCAACTTGATAAAGAACATCCACAAAAAATCTACAATTAACTTTATACTTAACGGTGAAGAATGAATGCTTTTCCTGTAAGACTGGAAACAGAGAGAGTATATCTACTGTCAATGTAACAGGACTCCAGCTGGTCTTAAGGGTTAACTTGCTTCCAGTTGATGCACTCCTTGCTTGCTGACCAAAGTCCCTTGGTCAGTAGTAGTACTAACATACACTCTCCTTGAGATTTGCAGAGCACTGGCCTTGAGGAGTGAAGGACCCAACATTCCCAGAAGATAAAGTCTGATTAAATTTGAAAACAGTTGCCACTGATGCCAGCAAATCTGTTCAGGGTCATGTTAACAAAGGACTAACCTAACCGCCTGGGCACCATCTTCTCCTGCACATAGCCCCTCGCCCTTTACCCATGACTTCCCCTTTAAAACCTTCCAGCTCAGGGCTTCTGATTGGCTCAGATGGTTAAGCGTCTGCCTTCCGCTCAGGTCATGATCTCCAGGTCCTGGGATTGAGCCCCATGTAGGGCTCCCAGCTCATCAGGGAGTCTGCTTCTCCTTTTCCCTCTCCCCTTGCTTGTGCTCTCTCTCTCTCAAATGAATAAATAAAATTAAAAAACAACAACAAAAACCTTTCAGCTCCCCTGGGCAGGGAAGATGGTCTTTGAGATGTTAGTTCACCATCTTTCCAGGTTGCTGGCTTCCTGATTAAAGCAACCTTTCCTTTCTCACCATCACTTGTCACCTGAGTATTGATTTTCAAGTGGTGAGCAGCCGAACCTGAGTTCAGAACCAGTTCTCGGTCTGTCACCAGTCCTATTACACAGAGTGCCAGGAACTGTAGCCTGCTCAATAAGTCAAGAAAAGGAAATAAAAGGTTTTCATATCAGAAAGGAAGAAATATTCTGTATACCGAGTGTATTAATTTCAATATTCTGGTTGGTATATCATACTAAAGTTTTGCAACATGTTGCTCTTGGGGGCAATTGAGTAAAGGATATAAGAATATCTTTGTATTATTTCTTACAACTGAAAGTTAATATACAATTATCTCAAAATAAAATGATTTAAGTTTAAAAAAAGTATGGATTGGGCCCAAATTCCTTTTATTTTTATATGCTTTGCATTCTTAGCATTGCAGGGAAAGAAAAAGACATTAATACTATTGGTTAGAGTATGAGTTCTCCTATTCCATAGTCCCTAGAGGAGCCATATTTTTTTAGAACATGACTTTTTGCTTTCAACAAAAATAACTCATTTATGAGGCATGATGAATTGTTCAACAAGGATGCTGAATCTGAGCTTGGGCGGGTTTTGTTTTACCTAGCTGATGTCGGATATCCAATCAGTTGCTAGGGAAAAGAAGCACAACATGCAAGAAATTGTCCCAAGTCCTTAGAGCTGACTGGTGAATTGGGAGGGAGTGATAATAATTATTGGGAGTGGCCAATAATCCTGGCAAGAAACTTCTTTCATAGGATCTATTGGTTCCTAGTACGTTTTTGATTGAGACGTGGGCAGAGGGGCAAATAATGATAGACTGTGTAGTCTTGCTAGAGGGATTTGGGTAGTAGAGCACACAGGTTGAGGATTATTTGCTTCCCTTTTAAAAAGGTAATCTGGGGGGGGCACCTGGGTGGCAAAGTCGGTTAAGCTCCAACGTTTGGTTTGGGCTCAGGTCATGATCTCAATGTGGGGAGATTGAGCGCTCAGGATGGAGTCCGCTTGAGATTCTCCCTCTCCCTCAGCCCCTCCCGTTTGTGCTCTCTCTCTCTAAAATAAAATGTAAAAAAAAAAAAAGTAATTGTGAGGGTACTTCTAGGGAAAACTGAACTTGCTATAAGATACACATAGAAATGCATGAAGTTTGTTGATTATTTTAAAAATTTAGCATTTAAATAGTTGCCCATGCTTGAATTATCTCTGGAATCAGGTAACAATTGTATTATGTGCGTGCATCAGGGCACGTATTAACCTATTTACAAAAAAGAATAGGTGCCCCAGATTTCCTATAAGCCTGTCTCAATATTTTACTCAAGTTTTTGTTGTAAAGTTTAAGTCCAGAAAACTACCACCTTTTTCACCTTTGCCACAGGTTCTACAGGTGTCCCCAGCATATAGGTTACACTTTTAAGTGTGTGAACGACATAGGGTGAAAATGGCACTGGATTGAGAGGAAGAACACTAGGGTTCTCGTCCTGAGTTTCATTAAGTAGTCGTGACCTTGGGCAAGGTTCTTCAACTATTTTCCTGGGCTTCGGTTCCTTATGTGTTGAGTAAACATTTGCCTATTGGTTAGCCGGGTAAGAGCGGCACAGAGATGATGACGAGGTGCCCCCTTCTCAGTTCTTTAGCACAAAGCAGCAGGCTGAGGTGGTTCTAAGGGCCCGTGAGGTTCTTGAGACCGCTTGTCACTCCTCAGCCTGATTCCTGGAGTAGAGTTAGCTGGTGCTCAACAAATAATGAGTGAATGTGTGAGGGAAATGAACGAGAAATGGACGAGGCATTGCGCAGTTATCCAGCGAATTCCTGTAGGAAATTACAAAGACTGCCGCCTTTCCCCTGTGCTTCAAAACTACTGCGGGAACCTCATACACTTCAGAGGGAAAGCCTTTCTGATTTCCCTGGGTAGAGAGAAGCGGACCGCAGAACGGTGGG
>LNAC01000077.1:3288224-3357255 GCA_002007465.1 Ailurus styani | reverse complement strand
GGGTGGGATCGTGGCGGAGCTCCCGGCGCCGGGGCAGGGGCGGGAGAGCGCCATGGCGGCGGCGGCGGCGGCGGCGGCATCCGGTCCCCGCGCCGCGGCGAGGTGAGGGGCCGCCTCTTCACGGCTGAGGAGGCCACAGCTGCCCGCCTGGCTTCCACGCGGGCCGCGGCTCCGGCATGGCCGGGATCATTAAGAAGCAGATCCTGAAGCACCTGTCCCGGTGAGAGCGCCAGCGCCGCCCCCAGCCGTCCCGGGGCCCTTCCTAACCCCCTTCGACCCTCCTCCCGTACGCCCTCTTTCGGGCCGGTCTCCCTCTCCTTAGCCCGAGCCGGGACTCCTTGGCGGCCCTCGCCTCAACTCGAGCTGGACAGTCTCCGGCCCGCCCCGCTGGCCCCGACCGTTGTCACCACTCTGTTCTTCCCTCGCCCCGGGCCCTCCGGTGCACGGGGCTTCTGCCCTCGGGCTTTCCTCTCGCCCCTCGCAGCCTCCTTAAGCCTCCCGACCCTCAAGGATCTCCTGGGCGGCTGTCCCCGGCTCAGTTCCCGCTCAAGTCCCACACCGCAGAGCAGGTCACCCCGTCCTCGCTTGCACGCCCCCCCCACTTAGTTTTCACTCCTTATTCCAGACAGGTGTTGGGGATGCCTTAATCCTTTTAGCCAGCCTTTGTGCCTCAAGGGGAGAGTGGTTCTAGCCTTGTACACACTAGTGGTTTTCCGGAGGTTAGGAATAGGGGGTGGAGCCAGTCAGCAGGGGACACAGGGGCCTTGAAGTGATGTATCTTCCCTGGGTTTCTCATTGCCTGGATGAGTGGTATGTGGGACACTTTAGCTGCCACTGCATCCCCTTTTCTGACTGACACTCTGGCTTATTTACAGTTACTTTGATTTTTGACTTTAATTAGTAATTAGATTCACATAACATCTGTTGGTTAATCACCATGTTATAAAAGTAAAAGCAGATTGGAGGCTGGAGCTGGAAGGTGCCTTTGGACCCTTGGATTAACTTCCTAATAAATTCTTTTTCAGGTAGTATTCATCTGGGTGTGCCATGAGTTTGGTTGTTCTGTATAAAGATTTAACAGTAGGACTAATGATTGTGAAATGGTATAGAAAATTTAACTAAAGGAAAACTAGTAATTTGAATAAACATAAAATCAGAGAACTTTAGGATTTAGAGATGATCTAACCTAATCTAGCATTGTTTTTAAGAGCCCAGACTCTTTCTGGTTTACTTTCTTCAACTGTAAAATGAGGATAATAATAGTACTCTAACTCAAAGGGTTATTTTTTTTTAAGATTTTATTTATTTATTTGAGAGACAGAGCATGAATGGAGGGAGGAGGGCTAGCAGGAGAGGGAGAACCAGACAACCGCCCTGAGCAGGGAGCTCCCCCTGGGGCTCTATCCCAGGACCCTGAGATCATGGCCTGAGCCAAAGGCAGACACTTAACCGGCTGAGCCACCCAGGTGCCACCCAAAGGTTTATTTTGAGGGTTAAATATATGTAAAGACAGCACGGTGCTAGCACATAGTAAGTGCTCAATAAAACATGAGCTGTAGGGGTGACTGGCTGGCTTAGCCATTAAGCGTTTGCCTTCTGCTCAGGTCATGATCCCAGGGTCCTGGGATCAAGTCCTGCATCGGGTTCTCTGCTCTGCAAGAAGCCTGCTTCTCCCTCTCCCCCTCATTGTGTTCCCTTTCGCTGCTTCTCTCTGTCAAATAAATAAAATCTTGAAAAAAACAAAACAAAACAAAATATGAGCTATAGTTATCTTTTGGGACACAACTTGTGTGACAATTTGATATAAGCCCTAGTCATCTTCAGAAAAATCTGCATATGCAAGCAGGTAATTTTTTATGTAAATTCTGGGGGAGAGTTATGAACCCCAAAAGCACATGCTGAATCCTGCAAGGCATCCTGGAACTAGGTGAATAACCCCTGACTAGTTCCACTCTTTCATTTTATGTCTGGGGAAACTAAAGCCTAGAGAGGATAGACAATTTGCCCAAGTTGCAATGGAAGGTAAGGTGGTGGAATAGAACCCAGCTTGCTTTCTTTCTTTTTTTAAGATTTTATTATTTTTAAGTAATCTTTACACCCAGCCCAGGGATCAAATTCACAGCCAGGAGATCAAGAGTCACTAGTTCCAATGACTGAACCAGCCAGGCGCCCCAGAACCCAGCTTTCTAATTCTGGTGTTTTTCCCTTTAGTGCATATACGTTCTGTGTGCTCTCTATGAATATAGAGTTTTTAAAGAAAAATTTTAATAATATATGCTAACATATTCAGTGGATCCTTAGTGAACAGAGTATCTCTTTTTAGATGAAGTAGGAATAGGTATGACGGACATTGGGAGAAATTTCTGGTTTCCTCAGTGCTGTGTGTTGACTGAGGAGGAAGAGGAAGGGAAGGTTATTTGGGGCTGCGATATCAGGGTTTCAGGAAAAGATCGTAGGACGTGGATCTGGTTGAGGGACAGGTCAGACTCCTTGGGCCTTTCTGTTTGTTTATCCTGGAAAAATGGCCTAATCAAGTATGACACTTGTATCTCTATATGGTCTCTGTGATACCTACAGAAGCTGGCCTGCCTGGAGGGGAATTACAGCTTCTGTGGCTTGCCAAATCTCATGGGGAAAGAGAAGAGAAGGTATACTGAGTTACTATGTTAAATAAACATTTGTAGGTGTTTAATAATTATTTGTTTATGATGACAGTGCCACTTGACCTGGAGGAGAGTGTCTTAACAGCAGGAAGGATAGCCCAGTGACTCTCATGTTTAATTTTGGACATGAAGTTTTGGATATTAATAGTGTTTTGTTAGAACGTATCTTCATTATTAGTATTTTGGTAAACAAGATTTGAGGAGGTGTGGTCTTCAAGATATTTTCCTTAAGTGGTGCTCTAGGGCAGGCCCTGATCTGGGTACTGGGGATTTAGCAGGGAAGAAATGTAAACATCTTTTAAGGGCTTTAACCAATGGTTTGGATGACTGCTGTGTAGTACAAATAGCTTCAATGCCTAGTACTCA
Organism: Ailurus styani; assembly: GCA_002007465.1. Taxonomy (NCBI): domain Eukaryota; kingdom Metazoa; phylum Chordata; class Mammalia; order Carnivora; family Ailuridae; genus Ailurus; species Ailurus styani. The sequence continues at coordinate 3,354,226 of LNAC01000077.1, read as the reverse complement.
TTTAAATAGACCCAGGAAAAGACCTTTACTTAAAAACAAAAGTAATCATTTAAAAAATATCCAAAATTGATTTCTTTACTACATTAGATTTTACTACATTAGATTTTTCTTGCTTTAGCTAACCTTAGTTAATGACCTTTTGTAAGAAGAAGTATGATTGATTGTCATGTAAGTCAAGGGGCTGTGGCTCAGGGAAAGATCATGGACCCTGGAGCCAGAGAAGCCTGATGCACTTTCCAGCTCTGTCACTTAATGAACAGGTCAGCCTTTTTGAGCCTTGGTTCTATTATGTGTAAAAGGTGAGAATAAGGAAGAATACCATGTACCTAGCAGAATTTTTTGAGGATTGGGGATAAAGTATTTATTACAATGCCTAGCATGTAAGTAGGTAACTATGTAAAGAATAACTATTATAACATGATTGGGAAAGTTAGGTACACTACCCTGGTATGGATGACAGTAAACCACCTGACTGGCTCTTTTATTTTAATTATTTTTAAAAAAGATTTTATCCATTCATTTGACAGAGAGAGCACAAGCAGGGGGAGTGGCAGGCAGAGGGAGAAGTAGAAGCAGGCTCCCCGAGGAGCAGGGAGCCCCAGGAAGGGATCCCAGGACCCCAGAATAATGACCTGAGCTGAAGGCAGACGCCCAATTGACTGAGCCGTCCAGGTGCCCCCTGACTGGCTCTTTCAGAAACCTTCCAGAAGTCTTGGGATGCCTGGGATGACAGTTGGTTAAGCATCTGCCATCAGCTCGAGTCATGATCCCAGGATCCTGGGATCGAGTCCCACACTGGGCTTCTTGCTCAGTGGGGAGCCTGCGTCTCTCTCTGGCCTACCAGAAGTCTTAATTATTTACTCTAAATAGCTGCAGGAAATGATTCTGAGTGACAGAGACACAGCTGATAGACATGATAGATTTTTTTTAAAAGATTTTATTTATTTGACAGAGATTACAAGTAGGCAGAGAGGCAGGTGGGGGCAGGGGAAGCAGGTTCCCCGCTGAGCAGGGAGCCCAACGTGGGGTTCGATCCCAGAACCCTGAGATCGTGACCTGAGCCGAAGGCAGACACTTAACCATCTGAGCCACCCAGGCACCCTGACATGATGATAGATTTTTAAAAACATAAGTATTAGGTGAAATGCAGAAGCATAACAAGATTACATAGTTCTCTTGGAGAATAAGAGAGCCTACTGTGAGCTCAGCCCTCTTAGTTCCTGATTAGTGTCTCCTCATTATTACTCATCCTCCTGAAGAGATCATTGTGGTCAGCCCCCAGTGGGGAGCTGCAGGCTCAGAGAGGTCCACTTCTGGCCCAGGGTCTGTGTAGGTGAAGGTTTGTAGAAGTAGTCTCAACTTCCAGGTCATGCCTCTTTGTACTAGACTTTACTTATTATCACCTTTATTTCCCAAATAATTATTTTGTTCATTTTCCAGTAATGGTCAAATCATATATGTCTTTGTTTCCTTTCCACATTTTTTTGGTTGCTTCAGAATAAAGCATTTTTTTAACTTAGCAAATATTTAATAATAACCAACTGTGTGAATAAGCACTTTACAAGTCTTATAATGATGTAATTCTCAGACTAACCTTATGAGGTAGTTATTAGGCCTACTTTATAGTTGAAGAAATGACGCACAGAGAGGTTAAGCAACTTGTGCAAAATCATAACTAGTAGTTGATGGAACTGATTCGAAGGTAGGCTGTCCAATTCTCTTTACTACTCTGCTCCTGTACACTTCTCATCTACTGAATATTTCAAATTAAATATACTCTTGTCACCAGCATCCATGTGAAGAAATAGTATTGCTAGCACCTATGAAGCCCTCTTGTGTCTTCTTCTGTCATTGTCTCTACCAAAGGGTAAACCACTGTCCTGATTTCTAACAACACAGATTAGTTTTGTCTGTTTTTGTTCTATTTTATTTTATTTACATATAATGTATTATTTGTTTCAGGGGTACAGGTCTGTGAATCATCAGTCTTACACAATTCACAGTACTTACCATAGCACATATCCTCCCCAAAGTACATCTCCCAGCCACCCCATCCCTCCCACCCGCCTCCCTTCCAGCAATCCTCAGTTTGTTTCCTGAGATTAAGAGTCTCTTATTGTCTCCCAGTTTTTGTTTTTTTTTTAAATGTAAGTGGTATCATATTGTATTATGCTTCTATGTCTGGCTTCTTAACTCAGCATTTTTGTGAGATTAAACCCTACTGTTGCATTAAATTGTAGATTCTGCATTTTCATGGTGTATGGTATTCTATTAAGTGAATATACCTCAATTTATTTATATATTTTACTATCGATGGACATTTGTCCTGGGGTAGGGTGATGATGAATAGTGCTGCTAGGAACATTCTAGTATATGTCCTCTGGTGAACAAGTGTACACATATCTGTCAGGGATATACGTAGGAGTAGAATTTCTGGGTTGTAGGATATGAACATTTTAAATTGTAATAGATATTATTAAACAGTTTTCCAAAGTGTCTATACCAATTTACACTTCTGCTGGAAGTGTTTAAGATTCTGGTTGCTCTGCATCCTTGCCAACACTTGGTATTTTTCATCTCTTTTATTTAGCCATTCTGGTGGATGTGTTTTTAAAAATTTTTTTACTTCATCTGAGGTAAACCAGATGACTACTTTATTTTCACCTATGTTTAGTTTTTAAATTTTGATCTATTTGTATATTTTAATCACAAGCAAATGTCAGAACATTGAAAACATAAGATCTTTTTGGACCGCTGTTCAAATTAGGCAGGTTCAATAAAAATAATTAGTATAATTTATGACTCTAACCCATAGCATATCTTTTTTTTTTTTTTTTTTTTAAGATTTACGTATTTCAGAGACAGAGAAAGAGAGAACGTGTATGGAGGCTGGGGAGAGCAGAAGGGGAGAGAAACTCATGCAGATAAGCAACACTAGCTCAGAGCTGGATGCAGGGCTTGATCTCACAACCCATGAGATCGCTACGCATGACATCATGACCTGAGGCGAAACCAAGAGTTGGGTGCTTAACCACTTAACCGACTGTGCCACACAGACAGCCCTAACCCATAACATTTCTTACTTGGAATGGATCTGAGGCTTAGTTCCCTGTCAGAATAGCAGCAATGTGCATTAAGTGAAAGGGATTGCTGTTCTTCAGGCATTTGGGTTTTTGTTAAATATTTGGCCTTCAGACTACCCTGGATAATGGTTTCATTCTGTTCTCTAAGCTGGGGCACCTCATTTACATACCATTTCATCTTTACTAAAGGAACTAAAATTTGAATTTCATAGCTTTTATATTACAATCTTCACAGCTTTCCAAGGTTTATTGTAAAACATTGTCTTGTGTCTTAAAAAGTCGTATTTAAAAATAAAAATTTAAAGCAGTACTGTTGTACGTATCTGATACATAGCAGAAAGAACGGGACTTTGGATTCCAAAAGGTGGCTGTGCATTTTGACTCTGCCACTTATAAGCTGTGTGTTCGACGAGTCTTTTGGCTTCTCGAAGCTTCAGTTTACTCATCTGTAAATGGGGGACAATAATGCACAATGTGGTTTTGAGGATTAGAAATCATTTATAAAAGTGGTCCTGAAAAAGTATTCAGCAAACAGTGACTATTATTATTTATCTAGTATTTGTTAAAGTTACTCAAGGGAGATTGCTTTTAGTTTCTGAAGATAACACTTTTCAACATCTTTAAGGTTGTGACTAACAAAGAATTAGACCTTTGAATACTTATTTATTTTAAAAATTTTATTTATTTATTTGACAGACACACAGCGAGAGAGGGACCACAAGCAGGGGGAGTGGGAGAGGGTGAAGCAGCTCCCCTCTTAGCAGAGAGCCTAATGCAGGACTCAGTCCCAGGACACTAGGATCATGACCTGAGATGAAGGCAGACGCTTAACCAACTAAGGCACCCAGGTGCCAAAAAAGATTCTTTTCATCACAACTCAATTATCTACACCCTCCATGATGGCAGGGCCTGTGGTCCCTTGGGTGCTTTGAAAACTAGAGAGTTTGAGGGTGCTTTGAGTGGGTGCAGGAGAAGGTGTGTGGAGTGGGAGTGCATGGCTGGAATTCAGGGAACCTTAGACGTGGGGAATGGGAATAGTAGTGGGGGGAGCAGAAGGACAAGGAAACCCAGTTCACCCAGTATTGTTAAGGGAACTTTTGTTTTTGTGTGCTGAGGCAAGTATTTGCTACTGATGCTGATTATAGATACTAAAGAATATTTTCCAGTATTTAAAGCAGTATGATCAATGAGTACTTACAGTAATAAGGAGAAAACTTAAGTGTAAAGTAATACACATTAGAATTTAGGTAAAGGGTATGTTGTTTGTACCTTCTTGCCATGAAAATAAGGACTAGATGTATTATGAAATATTTGTTGGATTGACATTTTTTAATTTGCCCACAGCAGTGATCATTTTATATGTATACTTAGTCTTTATACTGCATTGGTCTTATGTAGCTTGGATGGCAGCTTGTCATTTTAAAAATTAGAACATTGATGGTGAGAGATCAGTGTATTTAAGTCTCTGACTTATGGAAATGGTATGTTCTCAAATTTTATTTCTAAGTTTGGGATTTGGAGTATGTATTCCAGTAGAAATAGTGTATTAAATGTTGAGTAGGTTTCCAAGACCCCCACCTGGGTCTTGGTTGTTAGACAGTGAACCATTTGAAGGAGGAGTGGAGATAGAGAAGAAAAAAAAAAGTTTTTCCTCTCCCATTTCTTGGAGTAAGATCTTTTAGATCATTGAGATCATTGTATCTCAGCAACGACTTTTTGTGGTTGTGATTAAGGGGTGTAACCAGCATTTAGTCATCGGGCTAGAGATGCTGATATCATCCAGTTTGCAGAATAATCTCACATAAAGAAGCATTGTCCTTTGTCCTTTTTGAATTTTGAATATTTGTTAGATGTGTGGGTTAATTACCCATTTAAGTTTTGTAAACCTAGAATCTAATTCCATTGTAAAAAATACAAAATTTTGTAAGCTTTAAGCTATTGTGGATGTTATAGACTGCAACTGCCATGGGGGAAGATTGTTCTGAACTTTACCAAGTGTTTGTCATTATTTTAGAAAGTGTTGTCACTCTTGGCAGTGCCACTCGTGGAATTGCGTATGTTAGTGTTGAGAATCACTGACTTAGACTAAATTCTAAAACAGCTGAAGTTTGCTCTTGATACACTCTTTCTTCCCTTGATGTCTCTTTCCCACCTCCTAAGGTCCTCCTCATGCACCCCGTTGCCCCACTTGTACCCTCAGCCCTTCACTACCATACCACCATCCCAGGCCTGGATGCCCTGCTCCTCTCACTTTTGCTCCCAAATTCTCATGTCTTTAGGATATATAATTTCAGCTAAGTCAGGAGGGGAACGTAGAGAATGTATTTTTGAAGGAATCCTACTCTAATTAGACCAATTCTAATTCAGAATATGCCCCACAGGGTCAGCTCCCCTAAGTACTCTTAATTTCATAGCTTTTAACTCCACAAATATTCTGGAAGTTCCCAGTTTGTTTTTGATTTTCCAAAAATGGTTTCTATGGCAGTTGGGGTGGGTGGGGCAGGGGGTTAGGCAGCCATTTGTGGCACGTATGAGTTTTTGAAAGTTGGAGAATTCCGATGTATAGAAAATCCAGATAAGGATTGGTTAAGTTCAGTCAGGCTGAGTGCTTCCAGCCCTCTGGTCTAGGGCTTTCTCAGGCAGAGCTGAAAACATCCACTTCCCATTTCTAAGAGAGATATGTTTTTCATTTTCCTTTTTGTTTCCTTCTTTCTCTTTTTGAAATCTGTATTGTTGTTTTTTAACTTATGTGAAAGAAGGAGCTGCAGTTCAGGAATACATTTCATTTGAGAAAATGTCTTAACAGAGGCTTATGTGAAGTTAGAGGTCTGGCAATGTATTGTAAAGTATCCTTTTCCTGAACCTCAGCAGAGTCCTCGCTGTCTCCCTTTCAGGTGAAGTTGGCTGTGGCTCCTTAGTCTTCTGAGCCCACAGGAGAGAGTCCTCAGTCTCTGAGGAAGATCTGCTACAAGATAGTTGGATGGTCAGCTGCAGGTGGTGTGTCAGCCATTCTCAGTTAGGAGTCTAGCCTTCCCCTCAGAGAGCCCCATACCCTGGGCTGCCTTTGAGTACTGTGTTTCTGAGACCATTTATTGATTGATTCTACCAGGAAACTTTTACTGACCACCTGAATAATTGTATGCCAAGTACTAGCAACTTGAAAACAAATGAAGCAGGATTCCCTTTCAGAGACTCAACTGCCTACAGGAATAAACAGGCCTGTAAACAGTAAGCCCAGTAAGGCATTAAGAGCATCTGTGGAGTCTGGGAGGCACAGATAGTCATGGGCAGAAAGGATAGCCAGGCAGAGGGAACTGCATGAGTAATAGTACTGAGTTGAAAAACAGAAGGGGACCTTTAAGAGACCGCATATGGTTCTGTGTCACTGGAATGTGGGGTTTGAGGGCAGAGGTAGAGATGATACTGGAAAGAGAGAGAGAAGCTGGATCATAGACTCCTGTATACTATGCCCAGGTATCTGGATAGGGCTCAGCTTGTTTTCTGTTGCCATTGATCTGGGTCTGAGGCAATCGAAACTCCAAACATCTACACCTCTGTTGATTTTGTTAAAAGTAAGAGAGATGGGGGAGAAAAGTCAGAGAGATGGTATAGTGTAGTTAAAGCTGTATGTTCTTGAGCCATACTGCTTGATTTTGAATCCTAGCTTGCTATGATCTTGGGGAAGTAACTTAACCTTTCTATGCTTCAGTTCTCTCTTCTATAAAATGGAGATAATAGTTTTCCTTTATATCATAGGGTCATTGAGAGAAATTAATTAAAAATGTATAACAGTGCTTATTAGGACAGTGTCTGGAATAAAGTAAGCAATCATTAAATGTTAGCTGTTTTAAAAATAATTTTTGTTCTCAGAGAAATATCATCCTCCCCTTTCATTTTTCCTGATATTTTTTTATTGTAAAAGCTTCTAGAAAGAGCTTTTAGAATATACTAATCTCTGTCTCTCTCCTTTTTAAAAACCTTGCACTTTTTATTGTCTCTAATGGGAAGGGTGTGTCTTCTACCTCAGCTTCACAGATAAATTTATTTCTGTGTTTACCTATAGCACTCTTAAACCTGGTTTAACATGTCTGGTTCATCAGAGTATTATACTTGGTTTACAATATGTGAAAGAATGTGGATTATTGGATATACCCTTTAGTTCATTCCATCTATTTGGCAGTTATCATTTATTCTCTTTGTATTATTATCAGTGAACATTAATTGAGCATTCTTATTCTAGACATTGTGCCAGACACAGATCTAAATGAAACACTTATAGCTCTTGAGGAGCACATAGTCCTCCTTGGAGTTAGAGACCTTCATTTTTATTTTAAGCTCTTCTTTGTTTCCTCCACAGCTACTTATATGGTTTGCACCTATTCAGTCAGTGAATGTGCTACTATCTTAGGTATTTGTTCATTGAATGATCTCTACCTGGGAAACTACTCAAAGTAGTACACGTTAATTGAGCATTCTTGCTCAATTGCTAGGGCTTTTATTTCACCATCAGATGTGAAACATGGCTCATTTTGAGCAGTCTCTGCCATTTTTTTTTTCTTTTTAAGTAGGCTCCATGCCCAGCGTGGAGCCCAATGCGGGGCTTGAACTCACGACCCTGAGATCAAGACCTCCGCCCGAATTGAGAGTCAGATGCTAACCAACTCAGCCACCCAGGTGTCCCAGAGCAGTCTCTGCCTCTTAAACAAACGTTAGGGCCAGTTCTGGTCAAAAATTAAAGACAGCTTCGTGTATGAAATATTTTTCCTCAGTTTCCTTCTTGAGCAGTTTTCAAAGCTCAGATAATTTATATGCCATACTTCTTTAAATAATTGTTTGAGGCTATGCCATGAAGAAGTATCTGGGGCACCTGGGTGGCTCAGTGGGTTAAAGCCTCTGTCTTTGGCTCGGGTCCTGATCTCAGGGTCCTGGGATCGAGCCCCACATCAGGCTCCCTGCTCGGCAGGGAGCCTGCTTCCTCCTCTCTCTCTGCCTGCCTCTCTGCCTACTTGTAATCTCTCTCTCTCTCTGTCAAATTAATTAATTAATTAATTAAAAAAAATATCTGTTCACATTCAGTAGTGAATGGCCAACAATGCCTGTTCTGAGCATTAGCAACTGCAGTTTCACTTTGATTAATCTAAGAGCCTAGGTGTAAGTCTTAAAATTAGAAATATAGTACTCAGATTTCATTAATTCTACTCTTGATGTAAGTTTAGGAATTGTATAGACCTGGAAATACAAAGGAAATTAAAGGGAATATGTTAGGATGACAAGGAATATTTCTAACAAAGTGAGACTTGCCAAGACTTGGGACATGAGGTGTAATATTTTCAAGGCTGGTGTAGGGCAGAGAATCTGGGACCCAATCACTATGGGAACTGAATGGTTAAAGAATTGAGAGGGAATAGGGCAGCTGTCTCTGAGTTACAGTGGATAAGGAGCCCCCACTACCTTAGTCCTAATTCTAGGATGACCAGGGAAAGGGTATGTGGAAAAGACATTGGGTAAGAAATTACAGCCATAATTCCAGGTGGTACTCAAATGTGTTAACAGTCAATTAGATGAGGAGTCCACATGTAACATGCCTTATATGCCTAGACCCTTGCTAGTGGATCAGACTGCAAGTATTCAGTTCTTGAAGACTGGCTTGGGGCACCTGGTTGGCTCAGTTGGTGTAGCACGTGACTCTTGATCTTGGGGTTGTAAGTTTAAGCCCCATGTTGGTATAGAGATTACTTTGAAGAAGTAAAATCTTAAAAAAAAAAAAAAAGGCTCAAACCAGACAAGGTGTTAGGGGTTCAGCTAAACAGACTAGGTTTTAGCAAGGCTCCAGGCTTACAGAAGGGAATTATAATGTTCATCGGGGTTGCTGTTGAACATTAAGGAGAGAAGGCTCTCCACAATCTCCAAAATATCGACTGACCTATTATTGGGATGGGAAGGTAGGGTAAATATGAGTGTTTCAAGTCATTGACTACACAGCTACCATGGGTGTGGGGAAATGTTTATAATTGGTTACAATTGTAGAGAGTGTGAATCAGTATCATGTTTATAGAGGGGAAATTTGGCAATATCTGTCAAAATGTAAAAATGCACAATTCCACTTTTACGAAGTCATCCTACAGAAGGAATCAAACAAGAAAACTCTATAAGGCTTTTAATGAAGTTAATGTAAAAGAGCAATCAGTAGGGACTTTACTAAATAAATTATAATTCTCCATACAGAGGTGTTACTTGTAGATAACTCTCTGATTATTAAAAAGTACTTAAAAATTTGACAGTGTAAAATGCTCAAGATATCTTGTTCATTGAAAATAAAAGTTTTAGAAAAGTATATATAAAATAATTCTATTTTATACATCTATCTAGATATATTATTCTATCAATTGGAAATGCATTTTTTCCTTTATACCTTTTTTTCCCTTTCATACCTTTTTATATTGCTTCAATTTTTTAAAGATTACTTATTTATTTGAGACGGGAGCAGGAGAGAGAGAAAATGAGTAAGTAAGAGAACAAGAGCAGGGGGAGGGAGAAACAGACTCCCTGCTGAGCAGGGAGCCTGATGCAGGACTTGATCCCAGGACCCCAGGATCATGACCTGAGCCGAAGGCAGATGCTTAACCAACTGAGCCACCTAGGTGCCCCTGTTTCAATTTTTTTATGATAAGCACTTCACTAGCAGACCAAGAGGATGATTTATTTATTATCATCTATCATACTGTTTTGAGAGCATACATTTGTGTACATCTGGTCATATGTATTTTTGGTAACTCACATCATGGTTGCCTCTTGGGGAAGATATAATACCGATGAGATCTAATAGAAAGGGTTCTACTTCTAAAAATATAGGAGTATTATATTGACCTAGCCCTTTCTGAGATAACAGTTATGAGCTCTGGACAGTATATAAAAAAATAACTACTTGAAGACGTTGGAAAGTGACCAAGTCAGGCAGAAATTGATAGGAAACTTGAAAGATGGGAACTGTACCGGGCGTGATTCTCATTTATATAATTCTTTTATAATTCTTTTGCCTGAAGATACTCCCCAGTTTGCATGGTGGATGGTGGCTAGAACTCAAGCAAAAGTGTTCAGTTTTACTAGCTTGGGGAATCAGAGGATGGAGTTCAGGACTGTAAGAGGGACTGGAGAATGAGGAGAGAAGTATCAGAAAGGTGGGAGCAACGGAAGAGGGACCCCTAAAATCTGCTTTTAAATTCTGTCCAAATCCTTGACATGCATGGGGAAAGACTTCTTGGAGACTAGAAACAGCAGTAGTTGGAAAGCTGAATGAATTGAACTGAGGTTTAGCTGCTGCCCCTTGTGGGGGAGACAGAGTTTGGAGTATGAAGCTAGCCAAGTTAATTTCCCAGTAGAATAAAATTCACTCTTCAGAGGAAGATTGACAGAATTTACAATTTTAATACTGTTCAGTATACAATAATAAAAGACTAGATGTGCAGTGAAGGAAAATGTGACTCATTGTTGAGAATAGCAGTCAATAGAAATTGACCCTAAGATGACTCAGATGTTGGAATTATCAGACAAGGACATTAAACTTGGTAATAATAAATGAACAGATGGAGAATCTCAGCAGAGAAGTGGGAGCTATTAAAAGAACCAAATGTAAAATCTAGAACTTAAAAGTATAATACCTGAAATGAAAAATTTATTAGATGTGCTTAACAGCAGATTGGAGATGGCTAAAGAAAGGGTTGGTAAACTTGAAAATAGAGTGGCAGGAATTATGCACTCTAAAGTAAAGAGAAAAAAGATTAAAAAACAAAAATGGGGCTTCAGTGACTGTGGGACAATATTAATATATGTGTAATTGGAGTCCTAGAAGTAAAGGAGACAGAAGACATCTAGCAGATTGTTTTTTCCAAAGATGGCTGCAGCAGTATCTATCATTCTGCATGTTCTCCTGGCCAATAGAATCAAGTTGGAAGTGACCTCCCAGCTACACAGAGCTCCAGGTAATAGTCCTGGCTGAGCCTGGCCTTTGGGACATTTCAGCCCAGGAATCAACCATGTGAGTGAAGAAACCACTAGGTGATACCAGCTCCCAGCTGTTCATGGTGTCCCAGATGAGGCCCCAGAATTCATGACTCAGAGTAAAGCTATCCCAGTTGTCCCTCGAATGAATTTCTAATGCACAAAACCTGTGAACTTAATAAAGTGCTTACTGTTTCATGGCACTAGGTTTGGAGTGATTTGTTATGCTGTAGTAGAAAACTAAAACAAGATAAAAATATTTGAAGAAATAATGGCTGATAACTAAACAGTAAAAAGACAACCCAATTTAAAAATGGACAAAAGATCTGAATAGACCTTTCTCTCTCTGCTTTCTTTCCCTCCCTTCCTCCCTCCCTCCCTCTCTTATTCTTTCAAAAGATTTTATTTATTTATTTATTTGACAGAGAGAGAGAGCGAGTGAGCCAGCACAAGCAGGGGGAGTGGCAGAGGGAGAAGAAGCAGGCCCCCCTGCACTGAGCAGGGAGCCCGGTGCAGGGCTCAATCCCAGGACCCTGGAATCATGACCTGAGCCGAAGGCAGATGCTAATGGGCTGAGCCACCTAGGTTCCCCCAGACATTTCTTTAAAGAAGATGCATAAATGCCCACTAACATATGAAAAGATAACAAACATTTTCACCCATCAAAGAAGTGCAGATCAAAACTACAATGGCTATAAGGATGATTGTAATAAAAAAAGATAATATCAGTGTTGGTGAAGATGTGGAGAAATAATAACAAATGTTGGTGAGGATGTGGAACAATTGGAACTATAATAAAACACAGCTGGTAGGGCTGTTACATGGTGTAGCCACTAAGGAAAACAACCGGGCAGTTCCTGAAAAAGTAAATTAGAGTTACCATTTTACCAGCAGTTCCATTCCTACATGTATACCCAACAGAAATAAAAGCATATGTCCACATAAAAACTTGTACTTGCATGTTCATAGCAGCATTATTCATAATATCCCTAAACGGGAACCAACCCAAATGTATATCACCTGATGAATGGATAAACAAAATGTGGAATATCCACATAATGGAATATTTTTGACCATAAAAAGGAAAGAAGTGCTGATTCCCGTTATAACATAGATGAACTTTGAAAATATGCTAAGTGAAAGAAGCTAGTTACAAGAGACCACATATTATGTAATTCTGTTTATATTAAATGTCCAGTATAGGCAAATCTATAGAGATGGAAAATAGAATAATGGTTACCAGATTAGGGGAAATAAGGAAAATGGGGATGATAGTTGAAGGGTATAGTTTTTTTTGGAAGAGGGTAATGAAAACGTTCTAAAATTGATTAAACTTGTGGTTGCACAACTCTGTGAATATACTAAAAACCAGTGAATTATACATTTTAAATGAATGCGTATATGGTATATGAATTAATTTCAATAGGGCTGTTATTAAAAGGAAATAATGGCCAAAAGTTCCAAGTTTGGTGAAAAACAGATTTATAGGGGTGCCTGGGTAGCTCAGTCATTAAGCATATGCCTTTGGCCCAGGTAATGATCCCAAGGTCCTGGGATCAAGCCCCATATCCGGCTCCCTGATCAGTGGGAAGCCTGCTTCTCTCTCATCCACTCCCCCTGGTTGTGTTCCCTCTCTCACTGTGTCTGTCTCTGTCAAATAAATAAATAAAATCTTAAAAAAAAAAACAGATTTATAGAATCCAAAAAGCTCAGTCATCCTTAAGCAGGATAGATACAAAGACTATTCCAGGCACATCACAGTCATATTGTTGAAAAACAAAAGAGAAAGAGAAAATCTTGAGCGCAGCCAGGGGAAAACGACTTATCACACAAAGGAGGACAATGATCTAAATTAATGGCTCACTTCTTATCAATAACAACAGAGGGAAGAAGACAATGGGATGATATCTTTAAAATGCTGAAAGGAGCTCTCAACCTAGAATTCCATATCCAGCTTAAATATTTTTTAAAAATGGAAAGTAAAGGCATTTTTAGACAAATGAAAACTGAGAGAATCCTAGTAGTACTACAAGAGATAATGAAGAAAGTTTTTCAGATTGAAGAGGATTGGTAGCAGATGGAAATTGGGATCTATAGGAAAGAGTGAAGAACACTGGAAAAGTAGGCGTAAAGGCAATATATTTTTTATTCTCAGTTTCTTTAAAAGACAAGACTTATGTTTAACACTATTTTGTGGGTCTGTGACATATGTACAGTAGCCCCCCCTTATCCACAGTTTTGCTTTCCACGATTTCGGTAACCTGTGGGCTACAGGTGACCACAGCGCAGTCCAGAAGCAGATTATCCTCCTGACATATCATCAGAAGGTCCGTAGTATCCTGACACTGTGTCATAGTACCTACGTCAGTTACCTCACTTCAACTCATCCTGTAGGCATTTTATCATTTTATATCATCACAAGAAGGGTGAGTACAGTACAATGAGATATTTTGAGAGAGACCACATTCACATAACTTTTATTACAATATATAGTTATAATTGTTCTGTTTTATTATTATTGCTAATCTCTTACTGTGCCTAATTCATAAATTAAACTTTGTCATAGTTATGTATTAATAGTAATAAAAAACCCTAGTATATATAGGATTGAGTACTATCTGCAATTTCAGGCATCCACTGGGGATTTTGGGATGTGGCCCTTGTGGATAAAGGGGGGGCTACTGTAGATGTAATATATTTGACAATTATAGTCCAAAAGGTGAAGGGCAATAAATGAACTATTTTGCAAAGGTTCCTACAGTCTTATGTGAAGTAGTACAATATTAGCTGTGAGTAGATTGTGCTAAGTTAAGTTTACATATTGTTTCCCTAGAGCAGTCTCTCTCTCTCTGTCTCTTTCACTCATACACCTGTGAAGAGATATAGCTAAAAAGCCCGTAAGATAATTACAATGAAACACTAAAAATAATTAAGTTAACCTAAAAAGAAGGCAGCAAAGGAGGAATAGCGGAAAAAAACCGATGGAATAGAATGGTAGACCAAAATCTAAGCAGTATCAATAATTACATTAAATATAAATAGATTGACCATTCCAATTTAATAGCATAGGTTGTCAGACTGGATGAAAAAGGGATAAACACAGATTGAAAGTGAGAAGATGATAAAAGGTGCACCGTGTGAACAGTAAGACAAGAATGCTAGAGTGACTATATTATCATCAGACAGATAGACTTCAAGACAAAGTTTACTACTAGAGATAAACATTTCATAGTAAAGGGATCATTTCATCAGAAAGACACAACCATTACTGTATATGAACCTAATAAAAGAGCTTCAGTACACGTGAAACAAGGGACTCCAGGGTGGCTCAGTTGGTTAAGCGTCTGACTCTTGATTTTGGCTCAGGTCATGGTCTCAGGGATAGGAGATCAAGCTCCACATTGGGCTCTGCGCTCAGTGGGGAGTCTGCTTGAGATTCTCTCTCTTCCTTTCCCTCTGCTCCTTCCCCGCCCCATCCTGTGTGTGCACGTGTGCACTGTCTCTCAAATAAATAAAATCTTAAAAAAGAATAGTTAAAAAAATACACATGAAACCAAACAATTAAAAGCAGAAAATTAAGCAAACCAAACAATTAAAAGCAGAAAACCACAAACCCACAATTATAGTTGGGTGTTTTTAATACTCTTCCCTCAGTAGTTGATAGAACAACTTGAGAAATATAAATAACGATATAGAATATCTGGAGTGCCTGGGTGGCTCAGTCGCTTAAGCATCTCCTTTCACCTCAGATTGTGATCCCAGGGTGCTGGGATCTAGCCTGTGTGGGGCTCTCTGCTCAGCAGGGAGCCTGCTTCTCCCTCTCCCTTTACCCACTCTCTCAAATAAATAAAATCTTTAAAACAAAACAAAACAAAAATATTAAAAAAAGATCTGAACAACATTAGACATTGCCTTGCCTACTTGACACTTACAGAACACTGTAAGTAACAACCGAAGAATATATGCTCTTTTCAAGTACACAGGGAATGTTCACCCAAATAGACCATACGTTAAACTATAAAATATGTCTCAATACATTTCATAATATTGAGAAGTTACATGGTATGTTCCCTGACTACAGCATGCAATTAAATTAAAAATCAATGCCAATAATATAACTAGAAAGGCCCTGCAAATTTGGAATATTTAAAATAGATTTCTGAATAACTCATGGTAAAAGAAAACATTATAAAATAAATTAGAAAATATTTCTAGCTAGTTGGCAATGAAAATTAAACATATCAAAACTTGTGGGATGTAGCAAAGTGAGTATTGGGAAATATATAGCTTTAAAAGCTTTTATTAGGAAGAATTTAAAAAATCAGTGATTGAAGTTTCCAACTTAAGATGCTAGAAAAAGATGAGCAAAATAAACTCCAAGTAAGTAAAGGAAAGGAAAAACAGTCATCATTGAGTTTCCCTGATGGCTAGTCGTGATGAACATTTTTCCTTTTTCATGTTCATCATGACTAGCCATCAGGGAAACTCAAATCAAAACCACAGTGAGATACCATCTTAGACCAGTTAGAATGGCCAAAATCAACAGGACAGGAAACAACAAGTATTGGAGAGGATGTGGAGAAAGGGGAACCCCTTTACACTGTTGGTGGGAATGTAAGTTGGTGCAGCCACTTTGGAAAACAGTGTGGAGATTCCTCAAAAAATTAAAAATAGAACTACCCTATGACCCTGCAATTGCACTACTGGGTGTTTACCCCAAAGATACAGATGTAGTGAAAAGAAGGGCCATATGTACCCCAATGTTCATAGCAGCAATGTCCACAATCGCCAAACTGTGGAAAGAGCCGAGATGCCCTTAAACAGACAAATGGATAAAGAAGATGTGGTCCATATATACAATGGAATACTGCGCAGCCATCAGAAAGGATGAATATGCAACTTTTGTATCAACATGGATGAGTCTGGAGGAGATTGTGCTGAGTGAAATAAGTCAAGCAGATAAAGTCAATTATCATATGGTTTCACTTACTTGTGGAACATAAGGAATAAAATGGAGGACTTTAGGAGAAGGAAAGGAAAAGTGAATTGGGGTAGAGCGGAGGGGGAGACGAAAGATGAGAGACTATAGACTCTGATAAACTGAGGATTATGGAGGGGAGGAGGTGGGGGGATGGGTGAGCCTGATCACTGAAAAAAAATTACATTTGTTATCAGAAATAACATTCCAGGATGGAATAATGTTAGCTACTTTAGTGATTGAGATGGTTTGTTTAGATGGTTTAGGGGTCCTGTGTTTAATCAATGGATGTGTTATATTTTTGCTAAAAGATATACCTGTGATGTGGCCGGGCAGTGAAAATACTTTGCTATGAATTTGGTTAGGAGGCTTAGAAACCAAGGCCTGAGCTGTGATCACCTTAGTGGAAAAAGAAGCGAAGGAAGTGAAGAGTATTTGCAGACATTTTTGCTTTTGTGGGGGTTCAATTTCTGTGGGACCTGAAGCAGACTGCTTATTGCAACTTATTCACTATATTATAAACAATGAAAGTACTGAATTACAGGGTAGAAAATTGAATGAGTGCTGGGTTGTCTCATTTCTGCCATTTAGTTGTTGCAGAATTTTACCACTGGCTAGCGAGACAAGTCATTTAACTTCCTGGCCATTTGCAAATTGTGGATATGGACTAAATGGTTATTTAAGATTCCTTCTACTCTGAAATTCTGTGAATCTGAAAATCTAAGAATTCTCACTTCCTAACATTGTGGTACATTTTCACAAAGATGTCTGAGAGTCTTTCTCTGTTGTCTCTTTGGCAGATTGCAGTCCCCTGGCAGAAATGAAACCTGATCAAAATCTGTTTCTCCAACTTGGTTTCATCTTAGCTTCTATGCTCTGTAACAGTAACAGATGGCTGGAAAAATGTTTCCCCACATACTTGAAGTGGAATAAATAGCAGGCTTCCATTAGCCTTTTCAGCAACCCTGGAATCAGTGATACTATCCTCAATTAGGAACACAGATGCTGAATAAAGTGGCTTCAGATCAGATCTCAGATCTGGTTTCCTTGGTTGAGCAAACCTCCACAATCCTCTACAATAGGCCCCATGGATTACCTTTTTACTTATTCTTTTTTACTGTAAAATGCAGTCAAAATCAGTTGAGGAATTCTTACTGCGTTTTTTGAGAAGCTAATGATATGCTATCCATCTTTTGTTGAATACAAAGTAAACTGATAAATGAAAAAAGCAAATATATATCATTATTACTGTTAGGGGAGAATAGCCATGGTGGTCCAACAGATCTGCATGTAATCTCTAGAGAGAGTATTTATTCTGATAACCAAAATTTTATAATAAAAGAAAGTTCATCCTCTTGGTTATTCTTTTGTGCCCTACCTGAAATATGAATGGTCACTTTTCATCCAGATCTCATCCACTTTGGTGTAGGAAGACAGGTTCTCCTGGGTTTTATAGTATGCCAAGAGGCTGGTGAGCAGTTCTCACTGAGATTAGTCTTTCGTCTTAGCTGGCTGGTGTTTACACACTTGCACTTATTTCCAATATACGTCCACCTGGTTACTCTCAGGATAAATTGGGCATGGGGTTCTCTCCTCTACAGAACTGCCCTGAAGAAGTCAGTTCTGTCATTTGCCAGATGACGTGGTTACAGAGTTCATAGAACTCTTCTGGTTACCAACTATTGGCCCGTTTTTAATTTTTTGGTCTTGCCTTTACAAGCTTGATTTTTGACTACCTTCCTTGATAGTTTTGTTCCCTGTCCTCAGTTCTCTTGTGACCCAGTAGTATTAGAGAGACAAGGGTTGAAATCTATTCTTGGAGCCAGAGTGGGATATAATGGAAAGGCTTTCTAGGGAACATTAATTCAGTTTTAACCTTGTCCAGATTTCAATTTGTAGACATCCACGTGGAAAGGATAGAAATAGACATACTGGGAATGGAGGATGATACACTGAGATAGAAAGAGATCTGAGGGGTTGTCTCTTGAAGACATCTTGAGTCCTAGGATAATAATCTAAGCCTCCTAAACCTTTTTTAAAAAGATAATAATTTGGGCGCCTGGGTGGCTCAGTGGGTTAAAGCCGCTGCCTTCGGCTCAGGTCATGATCCCAGGGTCCTGGGATCGAGGCCCACATCGGGCTCTCTGCTCAGCAGGGAGCCTGCTTCCTCCTCTCTCCTCTCTCTGCCTACTTGTAATCTCTCTCTCTGTGTCAAGTGAATAAATAAAATCTTTAAAAAAAAAAAAAAAAAAAAAAAAAGATAATAATTTAATCCTTGTCTTAAGGCAGAGAGCAGTGGAATCCAGAAATAATGATTACTATTTATTTATTGAGCACTTAACAAATGCCCAATATTTAATGTCTGCTAGTTAGTTAACTCTGTAATCCCAGCAGTCCTGTGAAGTTGACTGAATAGTTAGTCACACCATCAGTGAGAGAGCCAGGTTTTGAGCCCAAGTCTAACTCTAAAGGCTGTGCTCTTAACCACCATGCTATAATAAGGATAGAAGTTGAAAACATCTCTGTCCTTGAAGAATTGATTTATGCATCTCTTTCCATCTTGAGCCTCTCATTTTTCCTTCCTTAAATCACTTTGGCTATTAACTGAAAACTCAAACCATTTTCAAACTTTAGAGAACAGAAGAATCACCCAGAGTTTGTTTAAAATGCAGATTCCTGGGGTGCTTGGGTGGCTCAGTCAGTTAAGCGTCTGCCTTCAGCTCAGGTCATGATCCCAGGGTCCTGGGATCAAGTCCCACATCGAGCAGGGCTTCCTGCTCAACGGGAAGCCTGCTTCTCCCCCTCCCACTCCCCCTGCTGGTGTTCCCTCTCTCGCTATGTCTCTCCCTGTCAAATAAATAAATAAAATCTTCTTAAAAAATTAAAAAAATAAAATAAAATGCAGATTCCTTACTCCTGTCCCCATTGTGATTCAGCACATCTGGAGTGTGGCCCAATAATCTGCATGTTAATATAAACGTATGCCAAAGTGATTCCACCCATGTGATCATAGGACCATCGTTTGAGACACAGTGCCCTAAACACTGGCAAGGTTAGGTTGAAATATAACACAATCTCATACTTTTTTTTCCCCCCAAGGCTTGAAAAAT
Source organism: Ailurus styani (assembly GCA_002007465.1). NCBI lineage: Eukaryota > Metazoa > Chordata > Mammalia > Carnivora > Ailuridae > Ailurus > Ailurus styani. The sequence continues at coordinate 3,335,057 of LNAC01000077.1, read as the reverse complement.
AACATGTATTTTATATGGAGCTGTAAACAGATTTTGCATAGAACACAGTGTAGAAATTAGATATATGGTGCCTATTTAGTATAGTCTTTTTGAGAATGTCAGTGCTAACATGCAGTATAACTTACTGTTGACTGTGTTTATGTTTCACTCAAAGTATGTTCCTCTTTTTCAGAGAGAAACATACTTGAAAAAGTCCCTATCACTTTCTTTTCTTAAAATGGTTTTTATCAGGGGCACCTGGGTGGCTCAGTTGGTTAAGCAACTGCCTTCAGCTCAAGTCATGATCCTGGAATCCTGGGATCAAGTCCCATATCGGGCTGTCTGCTTGGCAGGGAGTCCACTTCTCCCTCTGACCTCTCTCCTCTCATGCTCTCTCTCTCTCTCAAATAAATAAATAAAAGCTCTTTAAAAAAATGGTTTTTATCAGGACGACTGGGTGGCTCAGTCAGTTAAGTGGCTGTCTTAGGCTCAGGTCATGATCACAGGGTCCTGGGATTGAGTCCCGCTTCAGGCTCCTTGCTCAGCGGGAAGCCTGTTTCTCCCTCTGCCTGCTCTGCCTGCCACTCCCCCTGCTTGGGCTCTCTCTCTCTCTGACAAATAAATCTTTAAAAAAGAAAGAAAGTAAAGAAAGAGGGAAAGAGAGAGAGAGAGAGAGAGAGAGAGAGAGAGAGAGAGAGAGGCAGGCAGCTTATCTTTTGGGTCCAGAGAATAAAATTGGCTCATACCCAGTAAATGTTGATTAAAAATTTTTTTTTATGAACTAAAGTCAGTTAAAGTATGTGTAAGGGTATAGGGTTTTATTTTATCCTATTAGCCTGGTATAGTTCAGGGATGCTGACAGAGCACAAGAGACTCCTGGATCAGAGACCTGGGACTTTATTACTCATGGTCCAGCAAGTAGCATAAGCATATGTTTGCATTAGTTCCCCTTGCCCCTTCAGGTCCCATTGGAGGGACACGAATGGGCCCATATGGATGCTTGCACATATATTCTAGGAATGGAACATTGAACTTGGGGAATCCATTGTTTTTATAGTTAGTGGTAAGCAAGCCTGCTCTGTGCCCTAGGGTGGGCTGATCTTTTCAAACACAGTCCTGAAAAGTGGCCTGGGTAAGGAGTGGTCAGGGTCATGCATTTTTGGCATACTCAGCAAGATGTGTAGGAATATGAGAGACCATGGAGGAGTCGTACAATGAATAGCCATACGGTCACCTCCCTATGTGACAAGTAAGTATTATTCATACAGTTGCAGCTTCCTGTGGACCCTTCCCCTTGTCTCACAGGTAAGCAGTTTCCTGAATTTGTCATCATGTCAATACATTCCTGTGAATCCCTTAATATCATATAGTATTTTTTTGCATGTTTATAAACTCCTAAAATTTTTTTTACTATCATTTAAAAATTGTTACAGAGTCTTTTTGCATAGTAACATTTTAGGCACTGTAGAAAAAAATTGTGAAGATACAACTCTTGCATGTCACGATCTTATGGTCCAAGGAAAACTAAGACCACTAAAATATAGCTTAGTCATAGGAAAGGATATATGTGAAAAAATAAAAGTTGGCAAATAATATGTAACTCTAAAGTCAGTCATTAGCATCTAAGATATGTAGGGCTAAGTATAGTTATGGATGGAGGGGAAAATACAATTCATTATTGGGGTAGAAAATAGTGACTCTGAGAGGCAGCAACAGTGAGAATTACAGGCATGGGATTTGTCATAGACAATTTGTCATACAGGAGAGAGGGATATGCTGTGAGGAACTGGCCTTAAATTGATCTAACCAAAAAGATGGGAGAAGGGAGCTGGGAGTAGGTAGCCAGCAGGATAGTTAGCTGAGAGGTATGTAGGTGTGTCAGATGACCATTTTGATTAGGAGGGATGGCTGAGACTGAGCCTCTGACCTCATAGGGCTTCACATCTAATCACACAGGAGTGGTTACATAGGAGAGAATTAGAAAATATCCCAAGACCCTCTGTGATTATGACTTAAATGTGTGTAACAGATTACAGAGATGTAGAAGAAAAAAAGCTTTATATGAGTTGCAGCAGTGAGGGAAAGAACCTCGGTGAGAAGTCTTGCATTGGGTCTTGAATGGCAGATTGTGGTGAGGGTGCTGCAGGAAAGCAGGTGGCAAGAGCACATGAGCAGATGGAGACACTAAGTGTGGAACAGTGAGAAGACTGATCTGTGGGAATTATGTCTAGGCCACTTGACCTATATGTAGTTTCCCATGGTCTGTATTCTGCTGATTGCATGCTTATGGTGCAGCTCAGGGGTTTCCCTCTGTCCTCTGTATTTCCTACAAATTAGCAACTGGACCTAGTAGCATGATGAGATTCAGGCTCATTCCCTTTGGCAGGATTATAGGTGGGCAGGGACGGGGGTACTTTCTCTGGTCACATGAGTAAAGGTATGTGTAAAGGCCTGGGATTTCACTGGACCCAAATTAACAAGCCAAAAATTAGCCTGTTACTGTTTCACATTCTAACTTCATAGAGCTCCCTCGTCTGTTTCAAGTAGCTTTCTGAGATATCCCGGTCTGTCCCCTGGCTCCCCCCCGTTTTGTTTGTACCATCTCTTCTCTTTATTTCTGTTTTCCCTGTCTTGCTTAATTTGGATTCCTCTCTCAGTAGTTTCTTTTCAACGTGGGTGCCTTGTCCTAGGAAGGAGCCTTTGTTGGTTCCATGAGTTTATAAGGCTAGACTGCTCAAGGTCCTTTGGGCCTTCCTGGGGACCCCTTGCAGTGGACTCAACCCCCATTAGTTTCAGTCTCTGCAATCAGATTGATCCACATTGCTTTTCATTTAAAACTTGGCTAGCTTGGGGTTCTTCTGTCCTCTGGTCTGTCAGAGGCCCTATTGCTTTCCCTCTATGTTGATCTGCACAGCTACTTATAGCACTTATGTCTTCTGGCCCTTGATGTTTTTCCCTCTTTATATGGGGTTTTATGAGGATGCTTTATCTTCTAGTTTTGTTACAGATATTATCCATGGGCTTTTTGTGGTGTTATCTAGTTGCTCTGTTTTAATATGGGGATTCAGAAATACCAAAGGCTGTGTCGCCACTGCGATAGCCATTTCTCTAGAATCCTTATCTTAGGTGCTTGAGTAGGAAGTTGACACAATCATGAGTAGAATGGTAGGTCTGACCTAACATCTTACTTGGCATAGAGACAGTGTGGTCATTAGTCAACATTTGTTAACTTTCTTTTTTCTCCAAATCGAAAAGTGTTGGCTACAATGCCCATTTAGTGCATTTCCATGGAAATATTAGCTTCTTATCTTTACTCTTTTCAGGTTCACCAAGAATCTTTCTCCGGATAAAATCAATTTGAGTACCCTGAAAGGGGAGGGTCAGCTGACCAACCTGGAGCTGGATGAAGAGGTTCTACAGAATGTGCTGGAGCTGCCCACCTGGTTAGCCATTACTCGGGTCTACTGCAACAGGGCCTCCATCCGGGTGAGAATGGGGGTCAGAGTGCTATTGCTGTCCTTGGCCAGGAGGCATGCTTTCTTGAGGAGCAGCTCCCACAGCCCTGAGTGTTGCTTTCCTCTTTCAGATCCAGTGGACAAAGTTGAAGACACACCCCATTTGCTTGGTAATGGCCTTTCTTGATTGCAAGTAATCAAACGGGGTTGGCTGGGGTGCGGTTTTAAAAGATCTGAGAGGAGATGGGGAGGAGTCCTGACAGTTTATCCCTTTTGGGCGTGGTGATTGCTCTGTCTGGCTTGTGAGCTTCTCTCTGAGACAGAGTGACTATTGTCTAGGCTTATTCTGAAATTACTGTGCAGTATAGCAGTTAGCACTGAGACACAAGACCCAGGAGTCCTGAGTTAGTTTTTTCGGCTTTTGTTTTTTATAACAAATTTTGCTGCCCAGGTTCTACTTTGGGATTTCCTTTGGAATCCTGACAGAGAAAAAATTAGAAATTTAGTTCATGTTGACTTTTGGGTGATTATCAGCTGAAAGCCCTTCAGGAACTCATCAGTGCATATCCTTATCCGAAGATTGGGATCCCCAGGGATAGTAATACCTTTGTAACTTGGATTTATGTTTTAGTTTTCTGCTGTGAGCTGATCCCATGCTTGGAGTTCTGCTGCTAATGGACATGGAAGAGGGAAGATGAGGCCTCTTCTTGCATTTCAGTTTGTTCATTCATTCGACAAACATTTCTTGTCTGCCCACTGTAGGCACAGCACTCAACTAGACAGTAGAACGTAGGGATGAATAAGACACAGTGTGTGCTGCGTGGGTTTTTTTGTAGATGCTTAGCTCTCTGTGGCTTTTATTTCAGTGTCTGGATAAGGTAGAGGTGGAGATGAAGACATGTGAGGAGCCTCGGCCCCCGAATGGACAGTCTCCCATTGCCCTCGCTTCAGGACAGAGGTTAGTTGCTTAGGTCCCTTTTATTTCCAACATGTTAACTGTTCCATATCAACATTTAGTGAAAAATGACCTTTTTATTATGGGACTTTTTCAACCTACACTAAAGTGGAGAGAATAGTGTAATCAACCCCCATGCACCTAAGAACTAACTTCAACAAATATCAACATGTTGGCATTCTTATTTTCACCTTTTCCTGCCACTGTGTGTGTGTGTGTGCATGCTTGTGCGTGCATGGTGTGCGCTCTAGTATTTGAAAGCAAATCCAAGATATCATATGATTCCATCTGTAAATACTTCTGGATACTGTGTCTTTAGTTAATAGGGATTGTGAAGAAAGAAAGAAAAAACACGCAATACTATTATCACAATCAATAAAATTAGTAGGAATTTGTTAATATTATCTACTACTTATTTCATATTCAGTTTTCCTGAATTGTCTCTAAAATATTTTTTCCAATGCATTGCGGCTCCAAAGAGCTCAACATATTACATTTAGAGATATGCCTTTCAAGGCTTTTTAATTTTAAGCAATCCCACACGCCCCTCTTTAATATACCATTTCTTCTTCTTCTTCTTCTTCTTTTTTTTTTGTATACCATTTATTCTTTGTAGAAACTAGATTGTTTTTGATAAGGAATTTCCCTCATTTTGTATTTTGGCTGATTGTGCCCTCAAGGTTCTATTTTAAATGTTTCTCATTTAACCTGATAGTAAGATTTAAAGGGTTGATTTGAGTAAATGTTCTTGTTTTTTTTGTTTTCTTGGTAAGACTACTCTAAAAATTGTACCATGTATTTCCTATTGTAACATATCAGGATGCACAAAATGTTCCTTTGGTTAAGATTAATCAGTGGATTTAGATGATGACGGCCTGATTTACCCATTGTGATTAAGTTCCTCATCTATTTCACCTCATGGTGTAAGGACCATTGATAACCATTGATGCTAATTGTGTAGATCTGTTATTTCACTATAGATGCAAAACAGGGATTTTATAATTCTTTTCTTCCTATTACATTTATTAGCAATAATAGATTGGCAATAATTTCTAAGACCTTTTGTGGGTGTGGGGGGAGGATGAAGGAGAGTTATTTTGAATTCATGTTTTTTTTAACAGCTTTATTAAAGTATAATTGACACAAAATAAACTATATATACAAAGTATACAGTTTGATAAGTTTTAGCGTATGCATACACCACCAAATCATCAACACAATCAAGACAATGAACATATGTATTAACCCTTAACGATATTGTTGTTCTCCTTCCTTCCCTTTCCTTTCTCACTCCCTCCTATCCCCAGACAAGCATGGCTTTCTGTGACTATAGAGTAGTTTACATTTTCTATAATTTTTTATAAAAGGATCATATAGTATGTAGTATGTGCTGGTTTTTGTCTGGCTTCTTTTACTCAGCGTAATTATTTTGAGATTCATCCATGTTGTTGAGTGTATCAATAGTTCATTCCTTTTATTACTGAGTATTATATTCCATTGTGTGGATAGATCACAATTTGTTTATCCATTGACTTGTTAATGGACACTTTATTTGCAGTTTTTGGCTATGATGACTAATGCTGCTATGAACATTCATGTACAAGTTTTTGTGTGGTCATGTGCTTTTATTTCTCTTGGGTAAATGTCTAGGAATGGAGTGGTCAGGTGGTATGGTAGGTAAGATTTAGTTTTTTAAGAAACTGCCAAACTGTTCCAGAGTGGTTTACTATTTTACATTCTTTTTACACTTTACATGCTTTTACATTTAAATTTTCTTACGTCCTACATTTCCATTTACTTTTTAAAAAAAATATGTTTGTTGTATTTCTTACATTTATAGTCGTTATTTGTTTTGATATTCAGATGTCCTTATCTTTGGCCAGGGAGAGTCTTTCGAAGTCACCTCCTGTGTCTTTTGGAGAAGACCCTAATAATCTTTTTGCTTTTAGACAGAACAAGATGTTTCAGGCTTCTTATGTACACCTTACTTCAGACCTGGAATCTGACATTTCTCCAAGGAACTCTGATTCCTTTTAGTGAGAAATGTTATTTAAAGAGAACAGTCTGGGCAAAACTGTATTCATTGAGTTGTCACTGCATGAAGGCCTTTTAAGTGTTCATTTCTAGGGTAAAGGTATTTTTAAGAAAGAGAAAAATCATGACAATATGCTGATATTTCTCAATTCAAATAAAAAAAGAGGATTTTAAAATAACTTTTTAGATTTAATGTTTATATTTTTTGTTCATATGCTGAACCTTGGTTCTTAACAATAATATAATAAATGATTCACTTTTTCAATTGTTTAAAAAATAACAAAGCCAGTATTATAACTATCAATAAGACTACTGAATACAGTAGATATCTGTGTGTGTTTATGTGTTTTAAACTTATGATATATCCCACTAGGGACATATGGTCAAATGCTGTGTTTTAAAGTCACTTGAAGTCATTTTTCATGTGGTTGGGATACCAATTTGACATACAGAGAAGTTTTTTTTTTAAGACAGATTTTTCAGTTTTAGGTTCACAATAAGTTAGAGGAAGGGACACATATTTCCCATATCCCCTTGCTTCCACGCATGCATAGCCATCTCCATTATCAACATCCCCAACCAGAGTAGTACATTTGTTAACAGTGGTTAACCTACACTGACACATTACAATCGCTGAAAGTCCATAGGTCACATTAAGGTTCATTCTTGGTTTTGTACATTTTGTGGGTTGGGACAAATGTATAATGACATGTATCCACCATTACGGTATTTTCACAGTGTATTTTCACTTCCCTAAAAATTCTGTGTGCTCTACTTATTTATCTCTATCCCTGCCCCCAACCCCTGAAACCACTGGTATTTTTTCACTGTCTCCATTGTTTTTCCTTTTCCAGAATGTCATTTAGTTGGAATCACACAGTATGATTCCATCTTTTAATTTTTTTTTTTACTTTTTCAAAGATTTTCTTTCTTTCTTTCTTTCTTTCTTTCTTTCTTTCTTTCTTTCTTTCTTTCTTTCCTTTCTTTCCTTTCTTTCCTTTCTTTCCTTTCTTTCCTTTCTTCATTTATTAGAGAGAGCGTGCATGAGCCGGGTAAAGGGCAGAGAAAGAAGCAGACTCCCCGCTGAGCAGGGAGCCTGATGCAGGGCTTGATCCCAGGATTCTGGGATCATGACTTGAGCTGAAGGCAGACGCTTAACCAACTGAGGCACCCAGGTACCCCCATCTTAACCATTTTTTAAGTGTACAGTTCCATAGTGTTAACTGTACCCACATCCTGCAACAAATCTCTAGAGCTTTTTCATCTTCTGTAATTGGAACCCTGTATCCATTTGTATTAGTTTGCTGTGACTACCATGACATAATACCATAGATGGGTACCTAAATAGTTGAAATTTATTTTCTCACAGTTCTGGGGGCTTGAAGTCTTATTATCAAGGTATGACCAGGTCCTGAGGCCTCACTCCTTGGCTTGCCGACTCTGACTCCTTAGCATTTCCTCACATGGCCTTTTCTCTGTACCTGCTCATCCCTGGTGTTGGTTCATTTTTTTCCTTTTAATTGAAGTATAGTTGATATACAGTGTTTTATTGGTTTCAGGTGTACCATATAGTGACTTGACAGTTCTACACATTATGTAGCGTTCATAAGATAAGTATAGTTATTATCTATTATTGCATTATTATTGACTATATTCCCTATGTTGTACTTTTCATCCTCATGACTGATTTATTTTACTACTTGAAGTATGTTACTCTTTATCACTTCACCTATTTTGCCTACTCCTCCTACTCCTTCCCTCTGGCAACCACCAGATTGTTCTCTGTATTTATGAGCTTCTTTTGTTTGTTCATTTGTTTTGTTTTTAGATTCCACATATAAGTGAAATCATATAGTATTTGTCTTTCTCTGTCTGACTTGTTTTGCTTGGTGTAATACCTTCTAGGTTCACCCATGTTGTTACAAATGGCAAGATTTCATTCTTTTTGATGGCTGACTAATATTCCATTGTATATATATATCACATCTTCTTTACCCATTTTTCTGTTGATGGAAAATTGGGTTGCTTTCATATCTTGACTATTGTAATAATGCTGCTATAAACATAGGGGTGCAGATATCTTCTTGAATTAGTGTTTTCATTTTCCTCAAGTAAATACCTAGAGGTAGAATCACTGGATTGTATGATACTTCTCATTTTAGTTTTCTGAGGAACCTCCATATTCTTTTCCACAGTGGTTGCACCAAATTGCCATTCCCACCAACAGTGCACAAAGGTTTCCTTTTCTTCACATCCTTGCCAAAACTTGTTTCTTGTTGTTTTGATACTAGCCATTTTGATAGATGTGAGTTGATAGTTCATTGTGGTTTTCATTTGCATTTCCCTGATGAGTGATGTTAAGTATCACTGTCACTTTTAATGTTTTTTTGTTGAACAGAAATGAGTAATTCAATGTAGTCCACGGTGCCTTTTTTTACCCCTTTATGCTTAACCCTTTTTTTTTTTTAAAGATTTTATTTATTTATTTGACACACAGAGAGGGATTACAAGTAGGCAGAGAGGCAGGCAGAGAGAGGAGGAAGCAGGCTCCCTGCGGAGCAGAGAGCCCAATGCGGGCCTCGATCCCAGGACCCTGAGATCATGACCTGAGCCGAAGGCAGAGGCCCCAACCCACTGAGCCACCCAGGCGCCCTGCTTAACCCTTTTTATGTCTTGTTTAAGGGCTCTCTTCCTGTCTGAAGGCATGAAGATACTCTTTTTTGTTTTCTTCTAAAAGTTTTATTTTTGACCTTTCACATTTAGATACAATCAGTCTTAAAACTGATTTTTTTTGTTTGATGTAAGATAGGAGTTAATATTATTTTTTTCTGTCACTATCTTCAAATTGACCATGTACCATTATTGAAAGACCATCTTTTCCCTACTGCTTTGTCACCTCTATTATAAATTAAATATCTCTCAGTATAGTTGTGATTTGTGAATGAGGTTGAACATTTTTATGTTTAATATCGTTTGCACTTCCTTCTCTGTGAACTGTCCATTCTTTGTCCCATTTTTATTGGCCTTTTTCTTTTCAGTTTCTTGAAGCTCTTTATACATTAGAGATGTTAGCCCTTTGTGATATAAATTGCAAATACATATTTTTTCCAGTTTATAATTTCTACACCTTCTTTTTATCTCTTGTAATGAGCACTGATTTCATTTACATGTCAAGAATGTCTGTGTTTTCTTCATCCAGAAGGACTTTAAGATGGCCTTCATTCCTCTCCTTGACATTGTTGACCTCTCACTGTAGAAGTACAGCTATGTTCTTTGGGATATATTTGACAGGGTAGAGTTGGGATTGTTCTGACCTCTTGCTCACTTGGCTGTACTTCTTTCCTCTTTCCACTATCTTTGCAGAGTATGCTGTGTCTTCGAAGATTTTATAGAAACCTAGCATCTCCTTTCGTTAGTTATACCTCCCCTCACGTACAACATTCACATTTAGGTAGTTTGTGGATTATAAAAATATTTTTCAATTTTTTCTTTCTAACAAAATAGAGATCATTTCTAGGTCAACTCTTTTTCTTTTATTTCATTCCTCAAAAAATCCAGTTAAGAGTACTGCATCATAAAAAGTTTTCAAAATTTAAAAAATATAAGTAGAAATAGAGAGATAAAGAAAGAAATCATCCATAGTTCTAGCACCCAAAGAGAGATAGTGTTAATAATCTTGTCTGATGTCTTCCAATATAAAGAGTGTGTACAAAGTCTCACCTGCTTCTGAACATTGGTCTGCCTCATTTGTTGTAGTGAGTATGGCTTTGCCGAGAAGGTGGTGGAGGGGATGTTCATCATCGTCAATTCCATCACCATCAAGATTCACTCCAAGGCCTTCCACGCTTCTTTTGAATTATGGCAGCTCCAGGGCTACAGTGTCAACCCCAACTGGCAGCAAAGTGACCTCCGTCTCACCCGCATCACTGACCCCCACCGAGGAGAGGTGACAGCCCCAGTGTTGCAAGAGGAGAGAATGGGGGGATTCAGAAATAGGACTGGTTTTTAAAGGCTCTCATTCCTGCTTTGGAGATTTCCTCAGATATGTCCCCAATTCCTGTAACCCCAAGAATCCCAGTGTTACTGCTACATGCTTTCTTCTCTTAGGGATCTCTGATCCACTGCATTCTATTGGTAGGATCCCAACTGAGAATGGTGGGAGTTTCTCCCTTGCTAGTCTTTTCCCCTTGGGCTTCCTGCCCCTTGGTTAATTTCATCCATAAACTTAAGGGATTTTAACTTTCTCTCCTTCTAGGTTCTAACATTTAAGGAAATAACTTGGCAAACACTTCGAATTGAGGCAGATGCTACAGACAATGGTGATCAGGACCCAGTCACCACTCCACTGAGGCTTATTACCAACCAAGGCAGGATCCAAATAGCCCTCAAGAGAAGAGTGAGTATGTTCTCTGCCCTCATGAAAACTTCAATCTTTTATTCTCTTAGACAGCCTGGGAGTTCTCTGTTTTTTTGAATGTTACTGGCCCCAGGAATGACAACTGAAAGGGGCAGGCCTATAATTCAGTGCTGCACAGAACATTTCTGTGAACATTTGCACCTCCTTGTAACCTGAATTTTGGAAACCACAATTTTTGCCCATATATAGGGACACTGACATAGGCACCTGGCAGTTGACTACTGTTGTTTCTTATTAATCGCAGAAAACAGTAGTTTTGTAAGAATTTGACTCTCCATAGTGTTTGCTGCTTTCCTTTCATGTTCTGGGTATTGAAAAGCCTGTCTTAAATTAATCAGGCAATAGTCATGTTGAGGAGTTGGAATGATACCAGATGTTGAACCCCATGTTTTATGTGGCCCCTTCAGACCAAAGATTGCAATGTGGTAGCCTCCAAGCTGATGTTCCTGTTGGATGACCTGCTCTGGGTGCTAACTGACTCACAGCTCAAGGCTATGATGAAGTATGCAGAGTCACTGAGTGAGGCCATGGAGAAGTCAGCCCAGCAGAGAAAGAGCCTGGCTCCTGAACCTGTACAGGTTAGTGGCAAAACAGATACCCTTGGGGGCAGGGGAGGTGCTAGGGAGATGGAGGGCCAGACCTAATTCATACCAACGTAGGTGGAGTCTAGACTTCATTAGGCTTATTTGGGGCATTTGTCATTTGCATAGACTTTGTGCTTCTAATTTATTCATTTATTCTGTTCATTGGGTGCTACTGTGTGTTAGCTATATAGTACTAGCCACTGGGAAGGAAAAGTAGAATAAGCCTCCATTCTTGTCGTTGGAGCTCTGACTGCCTTAAAATGTGGACTGTAAACAAATTATTATAATAGGAGGTGGTAAGTGCTGTATATAGGAAGACACTATGCCATGAGAGCACAAAGAAGAGGCATCTAACTGCACAGGCTGAAAGAGGGAATTTAAGAAAGACTTCCGGAGGAAGTATTTTAGCATCAGTTACCTAAGTCCTGGGGGTGAGAGCCTGGGGTCATTTCAGACCTCAGAACAGTACTCTGACTAGTTACAAGACTAATTATAATGAGGCTTTTTGGAGTTGGTGTTATTTAGGTGGGACAGACCTAGGTGAGCCAGCAGGTGAACAGTTATGGAAGGGAATGGGCATCTCACGAAATTGTGGCTTTCTTCAGGCTCAGCTAAAGCTTAAGAAAGCCTCTGAGGAGCCTCCCTGGGTTGGACTTCTTGTTTTTTGTTTTTTTTTTTTTCTCTCTGTCACATGTAGATCACCCCACCCGCTCCCAGTGCCCAGCAGTCCTGGGCCCAGGCATTCGGGGGCAGCCAGGGCAGCAGCACCAGCAGCAGCAGCCGCCTCAGCCAGTACTTTGAGAAATTTGATGTGAAGGAGTCGTCCTACCATCTGCTCATCTCCCGTCTGGACCTGCACATTTGTGATGATAGCCAGTCCCGAGAGCCAGGTACTCTGTTAGGCCTGAGCCAGGGCCAGGTGGTTCGTCAGCACCTTCAGCTCTTTCCAAGGTGCTGTGGAGTGCTTTGGTTGGCTTCCCTTAATCCCAGGCATTCCTTGGGCCTCTGTCTCCCATGGCGTCTCTTGCTCTGTTGGTGTGAGGTAGTGCTTCTAGCCTTTCGGGTATAGCAGGACCACTGGCAGTTCTTAGGAAAATACAGAGGCCAGCGCTCTCGCAGGCCTCACTGAGTTGGAATATTCAGGGGCACAGCTCAAGCAGTGTATACTTGCCTATCTTGGGCAATGCTGACCACTAGTATAAGCTTTTAGGAAAGTAAATTCAAGTATAGGAAACTCCAGGATTTTCAGACTTTTGAGTCAATTGAAATATTTTTTATGTGTAAATGCCCTCTTCCCAAGCAGAGAGGTTATGTTGTCTTCTTGTCATGCTTTGACAAATTCATTGGGGCAGTTAGCATTACATACACGTATATTTAGTCAAAATGAGAAAGGAATTGACTCATTTTTTCCCTTCATTAGCCTTGGGGAAATCACTTAGCCTCTTGTTTAACTTCTTTGAGTTTTTTCATTTGCAAACTTTACCTCATTGGTTATTGTCAGGCTCAACTGAAATAATATACTGAATTTGGAGGACCTTAATTATAGACACATACCCAGTATTATTACCCCTCTGCTGCCTGTTCCTTTAATATTCTGTCTACATTCCCTTTATACTCCCCTTGGCACCACCTCTTAACTTGAGATGCTCTCATATGGTAGATTTTTCTCGTGCTGCCTTATCGTTTCTGAAGGTTATGCCTGTCTCTTTATGACACCTAGACTGTTTCCTCAGGGGAACTTACTTTTTCTTCCTAGGACTCCAAGCAGCATTGTCTCTCTTGCTTTGCTATTCCTTGGTGTTGAAGTGGCTTCAGCCCCCATCTACTACTCTGAGACAGCTAAAAGGAGCCGTGACAACATAAAGATTGCTTTTGCAACCACAAGAAATAAATTGCTCCCTGGTTTGCCACCCACTTATTTGGAAGTTCTTCCCTAAAACAATTATTGTTTTGTCTTGAATCCTTTCAGAGGTGTTTATTTAAGAGTATATTTTTGAGAGTTTCTTCCTCTTGCTTGATGAAGGGTATTTGGCACTGTCCTCTTCATATGGCCAGGACCCATAATGCACACTAAGATGTGAATGACTAGCCTCTCCTGCAGCCCTCATGCATTTATTTATTAAACCAAATAAATCTATGTGGTGAAATTCAGGGAATTTTTGGATGAGATATTTTTAGATATGGGGATAACTCCCATCTTGCCTTACCCAGGTGTGGTATATGACTCTGTAAAGGAGCAAGGAACAGAACAAATTCTTGTGAATTTGACTCTTCTTCTGGGATTTGGGGAGTAAAGTGAAGGGAGAACTAGGTGGTACAGAAAGGGCTGTACGATTCTCTGGAGTTGTTCTAATATGCAGCCACAGATAACTACTGTTGGCTGAATCCAAATTGCGATGGGCTGCAAATATAATACACACATGGGATTTTGAAGATACAGTAGAAAACAAGAGTGTAGAATACCTTGATAATTATTTTCATACTGATTCTATGTTGAAATGATAAAATATTGATTATATTCATGTAAGTACTAGTATGTACTATTAAAATTAATTTCACCTTTTTTTTAAAAGATTTTATTTATTTATTAGAGAGAGGTCACAAGTAGGCAGAGAGGCAGGCAGAGAGCGGCTGGGGGAAGCAGGCTCCCTGCTGAGCAGAGAGCCCGATGCGCGCCTCAATCCCAGGACCCTGAGATCATGACCTGAGCCGAAGACAGAAGCTTAACCCAGGCACCCTTTAATTTCAGCTTTTTAAAAACCTTTTTTTTTTCATATGGCTACTAGAAAATTTAAAATTACTTATGGGGCTCACATTATATTTCTAATGGATAGCATTGCTCTAGAACTGTGTGTCCCGTGTGGCGCCCAGGCGCCCTTTAATTTCACCTTTTTTTTTTTTTTAAAGATTTTATTTATTCATTTGACACAGAGAGAGAGATTACAAGTAGGCAGAGAGGCAGGNCCGCTGAGCAGAGAGCCTGATGTGGGCCTTGATCCCAGGACCCCGGGATCATGACCTGAGCGGAAGGCAGCAGCTTTAACCCACTGAGCCACCCAGGCGCCCTAATTTCACCTTTTTAAAAAACTTTTTTTTCATATGGCTACTAGAAAATTTAAAATTACTTATGGGGCTCACATTATATTTCTAATGGATAGCATTGCTCTAGAACTGTGTGTCCCATGTGGTAGCCAATAGCCACATGTGGCTGTTAAAATTAAATAAATTTTAAAAATTCAGTTCCTCATTTGCACCAGCCACATTTCAAGTACTCAGTACAATCTACAGACCATAAAAGTTATCACAGAAAATTCTTTCGGGGGCGCCTGGGTGTCTCAGTGGGTTAAAGCCTCTGCCTTCGGCTCAGGTCATGATCTCAGGGTCCAGGGATCGAGTCCCCCATCGGGCTCTCTGCTCAGCAGGGAGCCTGCTTCCTCCTCTCTCTCTGCCTGCCTCTCTGCCTGCTTGTGATCTCTCCCTATCTGTCAAATAAATAAATAAATAAAATCTTAAAAAAAAATTTCTTTCGGACAGTGCAACTTTAGAGGGTCCTTGTCACAGAAAGTTCATTTGGACAGTGCGACTCTAGAGGGTCCTTAAAAGCTACACTTAACTGCATGGTTTTTGGTTTGGTTTGATTTGGTTTGGGTTTTTTTGTTGGTTTTTTTTTTTGGTGAAAAAATTTAGATTTAGCTAGCTGTACTCAGTTTAGATGATCCCAGTTTTGTTGACAACATCCAAAGCCTCATAGTCAGAAGCCAGTTGAACATATGCCGCCTTCTCTCCATCAAGCCTGATTTCAAGGTGTTGACCTTGGCTATGTCAATGTCCTCGAGCTTCTTCACAGACTGTTTGATCTGGTTCTTGTTGGCCTTGACATACATAATGAGCACAAGTGTGTTGTTGTCTTCTATTTTCTTCACGGCTGACTCGGTGGTCAGGGGGAACTTGATGATGGCATAGTGATCGAGCTTGTTTCTCCTGGGGGTGCTCTTTTGAGGATATTTGGGCTGCCTTCAGAGACAGAGTCTTGGGTCGTCGGAACGTAGGTGACCTGCGGATCTTCATTTTTTGTGACTGTGGACGCCTTTCAACACCGCTTTCTTGGCCTTTGAAGCCTTTGCTTTAGTTTTGGCTTTGGGAGAGGCAGGGGCTTCTTTCTTCGACTTTGGCGCCATCTTTGTGAAAGGGATCTACCTGCTGTTTCATTAAGGGACACCATAACCTGGAATGTTGGGCCCTTGAGTAACACGTATACTTCTCCCTTGGTATTAGAGGTGAAATTATTGGAAACTGGGTGCATCCTCGCGGACAGCTTGGCTTGAGGTAGGGCAGCACTCTCTCTTAAAATATGTAATTGGGGCAGTGTATATTCCAGCCTTCAGAGAAGAGTTTAGTGGTTGATGGGGAAGAGTGTCACCTGCCTCTTTTTAATATTTTTTTCTTAGGATGAGGCCTGTGGGCCAAAAATTTTCTTTATCACCCTTAAGGCCACACTGTCCTCATCCTACCAGCTCACTGGGGAATTTTAATTAGTCATTTATGGACACTGTTTACCATTTTTGTCTCATATATGATTATGCTTTTATAATTAAATATGTTGATAATTAGTAATTCTATCTGATTTTGATTTTAATTCTAGACCCTATTTTAATATGCTCAGTCTATGTAGTTTATTGTTCTTTTACATCTAAATAATTCCAATGGAATTGAAACCCTCTTCCTCCAGTAGCCTCAGTCATGCATTTTTAACTAGGATGGTATCACCCAACAGCAGTTGCAAATTGGCTCTTTCCTTTTAAACAACTTTATTGAGATCGAATTCACATCCCCAAAAATTCACCCATTTAGAATATACCACTCAGTGGGACACCTGGGTGGCTCAGTCGGTTAAGCGTCTGCCTTCAGCTTGGGTCATGATCCCAGGGTCCTGGGATCGAGTCCCGCATCAGGCTCCTTGCTCAGTGCGGAGCCTGCTTCTTTCTCCCTGTGCCTGCTGTTCCCTCTACTTATGCTCTCTTTCTCTCTCTGACAAATAAATAAATAAAATCTTTAAAAAAAAAGAATGTACCACTTAGTGTTTTTTTAGTATATTCATGGGTTTGTACAGTCATCACTACAATCTAATATTAGAACATTTTTGCCCTCCCTAAAAGACATCATGTACCCATTAGCTGTCACTTTCCATTTTACAGCTCTAAGCAACCACTGATCTACCTCCTGTCTTGAGTTTTGCCTGTTCTGGACATTAAAAAAATTGACTCTTTGGTGAGGTGTGGGAGTGAAAAGCAATCTTAGCTATAACAATACTTTGTGCCCTTCCAAAGCTTAACCGTGCAAATAAAATAAAATAAAATTTTATTCCTTAGTACTTAATTTCCTTCATTTGGTTTTCTTGGATATCACATGAGGAGCATTGACATTGAGTTCATGGAAGATACATAAAATATGGTGAATAGATGACTGTAATTAGAGGACTTTTCTCCAATTGATTGCTTAATCTCAAAGTCATACGATAGGAGTGGCCTGCACATGTCTCCTGGCTGCCTTTGGCTGCCTTGTCAGGGTTGTTATATTTGAGCCTCAGTGCTTTTGTGATTTGAACTTTAAGAATTAAATAAAAGTAGTGTATATTTTATTATTTAATTCTATAAGTTATTCAGCAAATCGTTAATTAAGTGCTGAAAAGAAAGAATATTGACCCAGTCTGTATGAATACCTAGCAGCTAAATAAGCTAAGAGATTTTTTCTCATATCAAGCAAAAGTTAAAAGTTAAGTTTACTAAGGGGTGCCTGCCTGGCTCAGTCGGTAGAGCATGTGACTCGATCTCAGGGTAGTGAGTTCAAGTCCAATATTGGACGTAGAGCTTACTTAAAAAAAGAAGTTTACTAAAATTAATTTTAAGAAATTTATTTAAATTTTCTATTTTTTTGCTGAAAAATACTTTTTAAATAAAAATTTGATTATATTGCTGTTGTGTATTTCTATAAATTGCTGATTTGCATATATAATTTGATACATTATAACATATTAGAAATAAGTTTCATTAAAGGTTACTCAGCAGGGCGCTTGGGTGGCTCAGTCATTAAGCATCTGCCTTCGGCTCAGGTCACTATCCCAGGTCCTGGGATCGAGCCCCTCGTTGGGCTCTCTGCTCAGCAGGGAGTCTGCTTCTCCTTCTCCCACTCCTCCTGGTTGTGTTCCCTCTATCATTGTCTCTCTATCAAATTTAAATAAATAAAAATTTAAAAAAAGGTTACTGAGCAAATATATTTATAAAGTTCTTAAATATTAATAGCTTTAAGCTTTAAATTTAACTTTTAATTTAAAAGAATTATTTAGTCTTTTGTCACCCTGCATTGAATGAAAGGAGTAAACTTTATACTTTTTAAAAAAGATTTTATTTATTTATTTGAGATACAGTGAGCAAGAGAGAGCAAGAGAGAGAGAGCATGAGGAGTGTGGTAGAGGGAGAGGGAGAAGCAGGGTCTCTACTGTGCAGGGAACCTGACTCAGGGCTCGATCCCAGGACCCTGGAATCATGACCTGAGATGAAGGCAGATACTGAACCAACTGAGCCACCCAGGCGCCCCTGTACTTATTCTTTTTATGTATAAAGCACAGGCAGACATAGTACATACGCAGATATATAGTATATCCGTGGAACGAAAATTTCATAAAGAAGCAATTAGGAAAAAATGTCTAAATAAGCTCCTTAGAGGTAGTGATAATAAACAAAAAGATTGAGAAAAAGGAACATGAGTGTAGGATGGTGATTAGTCCAGAACTTCAGGTGGTGAAATCCAGACTAGATGGAAATGTACCAGCTTACCCCTAGAGGATCCCATGGTATTTCCCTTCACCCTAATAAGAGATAGAAATGTAGAACAGGGTAGGTCAGACAATATGCATATGTAGGAGAAGTAGTTTCTATTCTAACTACTCTACTAACAATTCTTAGAGTGTAGTTGGAGAGGTAAGGTAGTAATAGGGAAAGTTTGGGATGCCAGGTGGCTCAGTCAGTTAAGCATCTGCCTTTGGCTCAGGTCATGATCTCAGGTCCCTGGGATCAAGTCCCACAATGGGCTCCATGCTCAGCGGGGAGCCTGCTTCTCCCTCTGCCTGCTCTGCCTGCTGCTCCCCCTGCTTATGCTTTCTCTCTCTCTCTCTCTCTCTCTCTCACAAATAAATAAATAAAATCTTTTTAAAAAAAGAGGGGAAGTTCATTCATTTAGTAAGAATTAAATGTAAATTCAAGATAAACATAATACAGTATTTGACTTAATGCTAAAAATTCCACAATACAGTCTACAATATCTACAATATCCCGTATTTTTACAGGATATTTACAATATCCTGTTTATCTACAACATCCTGTATGTGTATTTTACAACGTCCTTGTTAGTGCAGTGTTTTGGTATTCCATGGTACTGTGTATGTATTTTATGTAATGATTGTCTAATTAGCTCTGAAGCCAGGATATGAAAAGAAATAATGTGGCTTCTATTTTGGGGGGAATTTGGCTTATGCCTCTCCAGGTGTTGGACCTAGAAACAGCAATCCTGGCATTGTTAGGTTTGGGGGAACCAATCAATCATAATTTTAGAGTGGGTTGGTGGGATACCTAGGATTGTAATTCCTGAATCCTGAGTTTTGCAGTTTCTTTTGCCTTTCTGGAAATCTGGCAGCCATTTACAGAGATAATGAAATATACATTTTTTGGGTGTTGTCCGTTGACCACTATAAATCAAGAGAGGAGGGCCTCAGACTTGTAAATCACTTGATATCATGGCCTTTCAGTTGCACTTGTGTATCAACCAGGCTTTTTTTTTTTTTTTTTTTTTGGGTAGAGAGAGGGGAGGCAGCGGGTAGTGGGAGGAGGGCGGGGGAGAGAGAGAGAGAGAGAAAGAGAAAGGGCTCCACACCTAGCACCGAGCTAGATGTGAGGCTCAATCTCACAACCCTGAGATCATGACCTGTGCCCCTGAGCCAAAATCTAGAGTTGGTTGCTTAATAGACTGAGCCACCCAGGTGCCCTGAGGCTTTGGAACTGATCCTCAGAGGACTTAAGTACTTTAAGAGGTATTTAGACTTTTTTGTTTCTTCTGCCGTTGTTCACCTTTATTTTTCTTTTATAGGTGTCTCTGCAAACAGACTCATGGGTGGTGCAATGCAGCTTACTTTCCGCAAGATGGCATTTGACTATTACCCCTTCCACTGGACAGGTAGGACAGTTCTAAATGGCAGCAGTGCTAGTGCATCCCAGGTACCCTTGTATTGAGGACAGACTCCTGGGTTCATTCCTGACTTCTCAGCAGAAGGGTGCCAGGAATCGCAGCTCAGAGGGGTGTTGGGAATAGCTGTCTTCAAGAAACTTGTCGGGTCTGCTATTGATGATTCTTTGTCAGTGATGGGAAGAAGTAGGAGAGGCAGTGCTTGAGATGTTGCTTTTGACTCTATGCTCTGCCCCTTATCTCCACTAGTTTTAGAGCCTTTCTAGTAGTCTGTGGTCAAAGATAGTGACAGTCAGCAGCTGACCTTTTAGGGAACCTTAGGGAAAAATCACATATGGAATCCAGAAGAACTTGACTGTTCTCACTAGATAATTTCTACTTACCCCAGAGAAATCTGGACTGGGGTGAGTGATCAGATTCTGAACTATGACTATACCAATGGAAGGGAAAAATCAGAATGTTAGATCATGATCTTGGACCGAAACCGTTTTGCTTCTTTGTTGCATAGGTGACAGCTGCAAACATTGGGTACGGCACTGTGAGGCCATGGAGACCCGAGGCCAGTGGGCCCAGAAGCTGGTGACAGAATTTCAGAGTAAAATGGAGAAGTGGCATGAGGAGATGGGTCTCAAACCACCCTGGCACCTGGGGGTAGATTCTCCCTTCAGGAGGAAAGCAGGTAGGTTACAAGGAGCTGGAGGACTCCCATTGCTTAGCCTCTTGCTACTTACTTTTGAATATCTAGTGAAGATAAAACACTGGACTAGCTAATTATCCCATTCTCATCCCATGGAAAGACATCAGTGACTTTTTTTCTTTACAGAGTCCCAGTTGTCTTTAGAGTCGACTAGCTGCAGTGTTGAGCAGAGGTTGTTGTCACCTTTATTCCATAGGCTGTGACCTTGATCTTAAGGAGAATATAATTTTTAAGTTCCTTCTAGGAGCTAGACTGTGTTAAGCTCTCTGTCTTACATATAGCCTTAGTTATCTTAGGATTTTTGCTTTCCTAATTCTGTTAGTAATGAGAGTTCAATGTACCTGATTCTCTTTCTTGTCTTCTTATTTTTATTTAGATTCTCTCTCCAGTCCTCGAAAGAACCCCCTTGAGAGAAGCTCCTCTCAGGGCCGACAGGCTGCCTTTCGGCCTCCCGCATGGAATCGCTTGCGCTCTAGCTGCCTGGTAATACGGGTGGATGACTTGGACATCCACCAGGTGAGAAGCCCAGGACGCAGGGAGACATGGTTGGAAAGGGGTGGAGCAGTACATTTGGAAGGCAACAGGTGTGAATGAGATTGTGGAATTCAGGGGCTGCTTCCCTCACTTCTGAGTGGATTGATAACACTGATATGTTTCTTTCTGACCATGGATGGCTGCTGAGATCAGGACCTGGGATTCCCCAGGTCCCTCTGATAGCTTCCTACAGACCTTCCCCTGAGAGACATGAACTTGCAGATAGTGTGAGCACATGTGAGAATGCCTGCGATACGTGTGAGAGGCACTCTTGCTCCCTGTGGTAGACTCAGCAAGGGTGGCAGTGGCTTTCTAGGACCTCAGAGGAAGTTGAGGAAATTCTATTCTCGATACTGTACAGGTGCTAACAGCAACTCCTGTGTGGTTGTGTAGGTTTCTACAGCTGGACAGCCAAGTAAGAAGCCATCTACACTCCTTTCCTGCAGTCGGAAGCTTCACAATCTTCCCACTCAGGTCTCTGCCATTCATATTGAGTTCACAGAGTATTACTTCCCCGATAATCAGGAGCTTCCGGGTGAGCATCTGATCTGGTCACTTCTTTCTGTTTAGCTCATGCTCTTCACATCTGCCGGCTTGGGGCCATGGCTTGTATTCTCATTTGTCGGTGTTTGAGTTAGTTTAGCACACCTTTGTTAAAAACTCCGCCTTGTATAAATATACACCTTGCTTTCTTCATAATAAAATGAATATCAGCTGGTAAGTAGGAGTCGAGTTGCTACTCTGTACATAGCAATTCTTTTTTTCCCCCCTGCTTTCTAGTTCCCTGTCCCAATCTCTACATTCAGCTAAATGGTCTGACGTTTACTATGGATCCTGTCAGCTTGCTCTGGGGAAACCTCTTCTGCCTGGATTTATACCGCAGTTTGGAACAGTTCAAAGCCATCTACAAGCTGGAAGATTCGAGCCAGAAAGATGAACACTTGGATATGCGACTGGATGCCTTCTGGTTGAAGGTAGGGGAGAGTGGGATTTTCGTTCCCTGTTGGCAGCCCTAGCTGCACTTCTCCCATGGCTATAATCCAGGGTTCTGCTCTGTCCCTTTGATAGAAACAAGAAAAACAGTATCACAGCCCCAGTGGTCGGTCTTTTATGCATCTATTAATAGCAAGTTATGGAGCTACTTGGATGTCCATTCTGAATTGGGTTTCATTTTCTCTCTGAAGGTTAGCTTTCCGCTGGAGAAGAGAGAGCAGGCTGGGTTGCATCGTCCTCAGGCCCTCGTCTTTTCTGCATCAGGCATGACTGCCACCAATACACGTCATGCCCCACATTGTAGTTGTCCAGATCTCCAAAGTCTCTTCCGAGGTTTTGCAGCTACTGAGTTCTTCCATTCCAATTATGTTCACTTTCCCAAGGTTCCAGGTGGCTTTAGCCTTCTGCACATGCTTTTTTTACATCATGCTTTCCAGATGGATTCCCGCCTCCCTCAACCCAGTACACTCCCTCCCCAGAGGCTTAAGGCTTCCCAGGATCTGTGGTCCATCCACTTCACCCAGATCTCCTTGGACTTTGAGGGAACAGAGAACTTCAAAGGCCATACCTTAAATTTTGTGGCCCCCTTTCCCTTGTCCATTTGGGCCTGCCTACCCCTCCGCTGGCAGCAAGCTCAGGCACGGAAGCTCCTTTTGGCCACAGAAGGCAGGTTGAAACCATCTGCTAGCTTTGGCAGTCCTGTCCATTCTGAGCCCCTTGCCCCTGATGCTGTGCCCCAACAGAGGTCAAAGACTGAGCATGATTTGAAAAGCCTGTCAGGCCTTACAGAAGTCATGGATGTTTTGAGAGAAGGTAGCAGTAGTGTGGACAGCAAAGGGCCTCTGACCGAACTTGAGGATGCCGCAGATGTTCACATGCTTGTACACTCCCCTGCACATGTCCGTGTGAGGCTTGACCATTACCAGTACTTGGCTCTGCTCCGCCTGAAGGAGGTACTACAGGGCCTTCAAGAACAACTGACTAAGGACACAGAGGCCATGACTGGCTCTCCTCTGCAGGACCAGACAGCTTGCATCGGGGTCCTCTTCCCCAGCGCTGAGGTGGCTCTGCTCATGCATCCTGCCCCTGGGGCTGTTGAAGCTGACTCTGCAGGTTCAGATACCACCAGCCTCATCGATTCAGAGCTGTCTCCTTCAGAGGACAGGGAGCTGAAGTCTGATGCATCCTCAGACCCGGGCCCAGCAAGCCCCGAGAAGGTTCTGGAGGATAGTGGTGTTGAAAATCTGGACACATCCCAGGATATGCCAGTGCTTCTCCATAGCAATGGAGAATTACAGGATTCAGATTCTCTTGCACAGCAGGAGGCAGGGAGGGGCCATGAGGCAGTGGATTCCTTACAGGCCAAGAGACTGAGCAGAGCACAGGCATCTGCCTCACCAGCTGCGTTGAAGCCCCCGGGTGGCAGGGATCCCACTGTAAATGGACAGGCTGAGATCATCCCCTTGAAGAACATTGAGGGAGAATTGTCAAGTGCTATTCACATGACCAAGGATGCCACAAAGGAGGCTCTACATGCCACTATGGACCTCACCAAGGAAGCTGTGTCCCTGACTAAGGATGCCTTCAGTCTGGGCAGAGACCGAATGACCTCCACCATGCACAAGATGTTGTCCCTGCCCCCAGCCAAGTGAGTGGCTCTCTGCCTCCTTCATTCACCCTGTCTCTTCCTCCTAGCTCTGGTTGTTGGGCATAAGGCCTCCTGCCGTGTGTACTGTTAGATTGGGAAGCACCATGTAGTCCAGGGGATGGCATAGAATGGCTTCTTTAATGTAGCGAAGCCGGTAGTTTTCAGTGCTGCCTGCAGGGCAGTGGAAGAAATTTTCAGGCTACTTAGAGGATATAGGTATACCAACTGGAGAGAATTATTTTCAAGACTACATCTAATTCTATGATAGGAGGACAACCAGAAATTGGATTTGCACATCCCTCCATGTAGCTTAGCCTATTCTTGGGCAGTTTTCAAGTCAACATTTACTGGTTCATAGGATCTTCCCTCCTCTTTCACTGACGTACTATTATTGATACAGATATACTCTATGATAATAATAATAATACCTAGCATCTGTATATTTTATTCTTTTTAGTAGGCTTTCACATAATACTTTGTTTGATTTGATTCTCAGCAACCCCATGAGATAGTGATAGAAATTCCTCAGATAGAAATGTCCTCAGTTTATAGCTGAGGGAACTGAAGTTTCAAAAAGGATGAGTCATGGGTTCTGTATCTTGTAAATAGAGAAGCTGGGGCTTTGGATTTGCTCTCTCTGGTACACCTCATCAATGTCACAGTAATAGAGAAGAATTTCATATGTTCATTCAACAAAAATTTTTCAAGCTCCCACTTTGTGCCCAGCTCTGTGTCAGACACTGAAGATATAGTAATGAGAAAGCAGGAAAATACAGAAATGCATAATCAGAAGAGTGGAAAGGTATGAACTTTTCTATTGGTGCCTTGTGGTTTTAGGAATCATAATGAAGACTGTGGGAAATCTTTGTTGAGGTGCTTTGTGGTTTGGGGATCATGGTTTGAAGATCAGTGGCTTTGGAGCTTTGTCTAAGTAGATTGTGGGTCGAGGTGGGTCTCTAAGCAATGCCAGTGTTACTGCTTGGCTAGGCACAGATAGCCTAGAAAGAAGGAGAAGGGAAAACTTGAAGGGATAAATGATATAATAATATTAGGCAATACAGAGTGCTCTCCATGTATTGGGCACTGTTGCAAATGCTCACAATATTAATCCATTGAATTCTTGTTAACAACCCTCTAAGGCAGGTACTAATATCAGTCCCCGTTTTACACTTGAGGAAACTGAGAGAGGTAAGAAACTTGCTCAGGATCACACAACTCATGAGTGGTGGGGCGAGGATTGAAAGCCTGGACTCCCAGTCACCAAATGTGCTGTTTTTTCTAAATGGAGAAGCGTGAGGGAGATGGGAAAAGAGGGAAGGGAGGTGATAAAGGGAAAAGAAAGGTGTGTGACACAAGCCCCTTTTCAACCTCAACCTTGACTTGCTGAAGGCCCAGTCCCATGCCCACTTCTCAGTCCTCTCTGTCCTCGGCTCCTCTGTGGCGTCAGCCTTGCCGTCACCCTGAACGCTTGTAGCCCTCTGTGGCCCCTCACACTGCACTTCGAGGCAGGACTCAGTCCTTCCTTCTTCCTTGGCTGCTCTCTTCTGCCTTCTGTCCTATAAACCTAACCACTCCACTGCACTAGGCTTTCTGTATTCTGATCACTTTTATCATAATCTTTATGTTTGAAATTATAAAAATGATTTGTGTTCATTTTGTTGACAATGTAGAAAAAGAAGACTAAAGAAGGAAAAAAAGTCACTTGTGACAACACAATTCAGAGATAGCCACCACTCACTTTTGGATCTGTTTTTGTCCAGTTTTTATACCTATATTTGGGTACCCATGTGAATGCTTGTATGTGTGTACACATACACTACATATGAATATTATTTTTAAAGTAATAGAATTATTTCTTTATCATCTAGAAAATTTCCATTTGTATTCACTTAATGTTTGTGAATCATTTCCCATTTATGGGGTATCTGAATACATAATTTTTAATTGCTCTATTGTATTCTGGCAAATGGATGCATCCTAATTTATTCGTTCATCCCACTATGGGGTGGGGCTTTAGTGTGTTTCCAGTTTTTCTCAGAACCAAAGCTGTGTTAATTGCCCTTGTTTTTGTGATCATTACTCTTTATGGATATCTAAATCTTTAGAATGAAAACCTAGAAGTGAGTTATTAGTGGGTCAAATGCTGCAGACATTTTGAAGGTTCTTGATTTGTTTGCCGAACTTCAGGAAGCTTTATATCAGTGTATTTTTGTATACTTTCTCTCCAGGTGATTTTATCCATCTCCTCACCTCTGCTATAGTCTGTATTTTCAGTTCTGACTTTTCTCCCCTCTCCTGCTCTTCATCGAAAACGATGTACCACACATAGTTGGCCATGGATTTCCCAGGGGTGTGGCGAACCTCAGATACATGAAAATAAATTCCCTATCCCTCCATAGACCAGTTCTTTCTTTTTTCAGTAGTAGTATTCTCCTGCCTTCTCCAGTCATTTGTCAGATTCTGGGTGTAATTCCTAGAGCAGAGATTCTCAAGACTGAAGCATGCTTCAGAATCATCTGGAGGGCTTCTTAAAACAGATTGCTGAGCCCCACCCTTAGAGTTCCTCTTCCAGTAGGTCTGAGACAGGGCCTGAGAACATGCATTTCTAAGCCTGTTCCCTCTCCCCATTGATGCTGATGCTCCCACCAGGATGATACTCTGAGAACACTTCATTAGGGAGTTTCACATCCATTTTTGCTGTCTGTTCCTACATGTGGACTATTTCCATAAACTATTAATTGATTTCCTCATTGGAGGCACTTTCCTCACTAGCTTGTTTGAAAGAGCCAGGTCAAACTTCTTAAAACACAGGTCTGATCTTTCCTTACTCTAAAACTTTTAGGCTTTTTCCTTCTACCCTCTGAATTTAGTTTGACCTTATTAGTGTGGCATAATCAATTATTATGATATATCCATATGGCACTTTTTGTTTTTTGTTTTTTAAGTAGGCTCCACACTGGGGCTTGAACTCATGATCCTGAGATCAAGACCTGAACTGAGACCAACACCCAGACGCTTAACGGACTGAGTCACCCAGGCGCCCCGCACGTTACAGTTTTTAATAGACTTTTTAAAAATAGTTTTAGGTTCATAGGAATATTGAGCAGAAGGTACAGAGATTTCCCATATACCCCCTGTGCTTTATATATATAAATATATAATATATATTTAATCTTTTATCCAGGTTTTTCTGTAATCTGGCTGCAACCCATGTGGTAAATACTGGAAAGAAAAATACTTAGCAAGAAGTTAGGAGACTTGGATTTTTCTCAATTCAATCTTTAAGTATGACCTTGAGTCAGTTTCTTCTTCTATAAAATGGTAAAATTAAATGGTAAGATTAAAAGATCTTTAAAGGTATTTTTTTTCCCACTGTGTTGTGCCTTTTTAACTTTGTCTTCCACTGCTCTTCTCAACAAAACCTAAGCTCTAGCTGGGTTGAGCTACTGGCTCCAAAGGTACTTTTTGTTTTCTAGCTCCATGTCTTTGGTCATGCTGTTTCTTCCCCATAGAATGCCCCTTCCCTGTCTGTTTCACAAGGGCTCCCTCAAATGCCATCTTTTTCCGCAAAGCCATTCCTGATACCATTCTTCTCATCCTTTCCCCTCTTTGATACTGCCTAGCTTTTGGCTTGTACCTCTGTCCCTCTCTTATCGTGTATGTGATTTACTCCCATATGATGGTAGTTGTATCTGAATCTCCTTTCTCCTGATAGTTTATACTTTCATTGAGGACAGAAGATGCCTTTTGCATTATTTTATTCACTCCCCACCCCTACCCTGTGACTTGTATGGTGCCTTATATGCAGAAGTTTCTCAGTAAATACTTGTGGAATGGATGTGGGTGGCTTCAGGTGTCACTCATTTGCACTGGGACTGTAGGTAGTTGGTCTCTTTATATATGGGATGCCTTGAATAAACTTGACATTTAATGTTACTTACACAATTTGAAATGCTGGATTCAGAAAAGCCAGCAGTTGAAAAATGGTGTGATCCCCCCCTCCCCCTTATAGCAGACGATAGTTGATGTGAAAGTTAATGTATAAATAATTGTTTGGGCTGAAAGGGATGGGCATTGCAAGGGAGAAAACATACCTTCTAAATCACATTTGTGGTTTTTTTTTTTTAAGATTTACTTATTTTTGCACGCATGATAGAGAGAGAGTGCATGTGCATGGGCAGGGGAAGGGACAGAGGGAGAAGCTGACTCCACGCTGAGCAAGGAGCCTGATATAGTGCTCGATCCCAGGACCCTGGGATCATGATCTGAGCAGAAGGCAGACGCTTAACCGACTGAGCCACCCAGGCACCCACAGTTTTTATTTTTTAAACAGGGAGCCCATGGCCAAAATAGATGAGGGGGCAGCAGCACCATTGAGTGGAGGAGCTGCCCGACTCCGATTTTTCTCCATGAAGAGGACAGTATCTCAGCAGTCATTTGATGGCGTTTCATTGGATAACAGTGGCCCTGAAGATCGGATTTCTGTGGACAGCGATGGCAGTGATAGCTTTGTGATGCTCTTGGAGTCTGGTAGGTGGCAGTAGCCAGGGGAAACTGAAGTGTGAAAAGGGTTCTTTCTGTTGCCTGTGTACCGGCAGGATACAAAAGGAGCTGAGATTTGATAAAATAGATATTCCTTAAGCAAAACCAAAAAAGAAACTTTAGTGGATTTGTATCTCTGACTTATCTACACATCTTCTAGGCTATTGGTTAGCACTTGACCTTTATCACAGAATGAGACTCAGACCAAAAGAGAGACTGCTAGTCTTACCGCCATATAGCTGTGGCAGGAGGATTAATTTGGTGGCTGGTGTTTTTTGTTGTTGTTGTTGTTTTCTGTAACTATGTATTTTATTGTTGGAAACTAGGAGCTTTTGTCTATGATAAAATGAGTAACTATTAAGAATTGGATCATTCATTACTAGAAGTTATACTGGTTCTTTCATTTTATTGAACTGGAGACTTTTTAAATGATCCCTTAGAAGTATCTAAACGAAAATAAAAAGAGAATGCACTGTTTCTTAAGCTAGGTGGTGTGTACCCATTTGTTTTGTTATTATTATGGAATATGGAATATTATGGAAAATTTAAAATATGTACAAAAGTAGATGGAATCAAATGATGACCCTTCATGTACCCATTAGCTAGCTTCACATATTAAGAACTCATGGCCATTGTTTCATATATACTTCTGTTCACTTCCTTTCCTCTCATGTTATTTTGAAGCAAATTCCAAACATAACGTTTTATCCATAAATATTTTTATTATGCATCTTAGAAAATAAACTTTAAAAATATTTGAAAAAAATTTAAATTGTGGTAAAATATATATTACA
Organism: Ailurus styani; assembly: GCA_002007465.1. Taxonomy (NCBI): domain Eukaryota; kingdom Metazoa; phylum Chordata; class Mammalia; order Carnivora; family Ailuridae; genus Ailurus; species Ailurus styani. The sequence goes on along the minus strand of LNAC01000077.1, from coordinate 3,306,190 downwards.
TAAACTTTACAATCTTAACCATCTTAACTATAATTGAGGGGTATTAAGTATCAATGTGCGGCCATCACCACTATCTGTCTCCGGAACTTTTTTCATCTCGTAAAACTGAAAATCTGTACCCGTAACAATAATTCCTCATTCCCTTCTCCTCCAGCCCCTGGCAACCGCCATTCCACTTTGCATTTCTGAATTTGACCATTCTGGGTACCTCATTTAAATGGGATCCTATGGTATTTGTCCTTTTCTCTTTTTTTAAAGATTTTATTTATTTGAGAGAGAGAGAGACAGAGATAGCGACAGACATAGCAAGAGAGGGCACCAGTAGGGAGGAGAGGGAGAAGCAGGCTTCCCACTGAGGAGGGGACCCATATGGAGCTTGATCCCAGGACCCTGAGATCATGACCCGAGCTGTAGGCACTTAACCGACTGAGCCACCCAAGCACCCCAGTATTTGTCCTTTTATGACTGGCTTGTTTCACTTAACATAATGGCCTTTGGGTTCATTCACTCTATAGCATGTGTCAGAATTAATTTTCTTCTCTTTTAAGGGTAATATCCTATTGGATGTCTATACCACATTTTGTTTATCTGTTCATCTGTGTGTGGATGCTTGGGTTGCATCCTTTTACAGACTTTTTTTTTTTAATGTGACCAAATACCACTGGCCCATTTTCAAAAATTAGCAATTCTTTAAATTTATCAAATATCCAGTTTTCAAATTCCCAATAGTCTCATAAGTGTCATAAGTGGTGGTGTTTTTTTTCACAGTGTTCACTGTTTTTAGAGATTGGATTTGAACAGAATTTTTTGACTTTCAAACTCAATTGTTGTCTTTCTTATACAGAGTCTGGTCCAGAATCTCTTCCACCAGGAACTCTTCCAAATGTCTTGGACAGTGCTGGTGTCCAGGGTAATCCTGCTGTGGATAGTTACGGCCAGGGGTCACCAGAGGCCAACAGTTCGGTCTCACCCAGTGGGGAAGACCTCAGCCTTCATCCGGTCAGCTGCTATCCTTTCTTCTCTGCAGAGGGTCGGCTGTAGGCTAGAAGCTTGCGAGGCACTCAGCTAAGAGAGTATCCTTTTACAGGTCTCCATTCTGGTCCTGAAGGTGAGTGAGGTGTCTTTGGGGATTGAGGTACGTGGCGAGGACCTGGCTGTAGCCCTGCAGGCAGAGGAACTGAGCCTCCAACAGCTGGGCACCGTGGGACTCTGGCAGTTCCTGCACGGACATTGCTCAGGTGAGGCTGCAGGCCATTCCGGGGGAGCTGGGATTTATCTGGGGCAGCCCTAGCTTCTTGCTCCTGTCACTGGGCCCTAGCGGTAGCTGTCCCAGTGCCAAGCCCTTGGTTCTTCTCTCCTGCAGTCATTAGGAGGAAGAACTCCAGTGAAGCCTCATTCTTGCAAGGAACCTCCCAGAACTCTTTCTGGGGCTTTGCATTCAGTAGGCTATTATTCACCATCTTCACTTCCCAGGTGCTCCTTAAGCTTATTCAGGCCACTGTCCACTTCTTCATTTGTGTTGCTGCTGACATCCAACTATATCTGATCAGTGAACTTCTGTCATTCAGATTCAATCCTTTGGTATTTGTACTTTAGAAGATGACAGGAAAAATCTGGGCTTATACTCCATCCTTCATTTTAAATATGTGTTTTAAACTATTGAGTAGATACTAAGGAATAATTACAAAATATGTATAAGGTATAAAATAAAAATACAACGAACCCATGTACACTACCACCTCGTTTATTTTATTTTATTTTTTAAAGATTTTATTTATTTGACAGAGAGAGACACAGCAAGAGAGGCAACACAAGCAGGGGGAGTGGGAGAGGGAGAAGCAGGCTTCCCGCCGAGCAGGGAGCCTGATGCGGGGCTCGATCCCAGGACCCTGGGACCATGACCTGAGCAGAGGCTTAACAACTGGGCCACCCAGGCGCCCCCTCGTTTAATGAACAGAATAGTACCATTAACTTTGAAGTCCCCTTTGAAGTCTCCTGAATATTCCTCTGCCTCTCACCTGTCATAAAGAATCGCTCTGCTGAGTTTTGTTTCTCATTCTGTTGCTTTACTTTACAACTCTTCTACATGTGTGTTATCAGTGTATTATCTAGCTTTGCAGGTTTTAGAGTTTTTCTAAGTGGGATTATAGTTTGTATTCTTTCATGACTGGCTTCTTTCTTTGATATTCTTCAAATTCTTCTAGGTTGTTGAATTGGCTATGATTCATTTTCATTACTATATCATATTCTATTGTATAAATACACTATTTTTTGCTTTTTTAAAAAAACTTTATTTAGGTATAATTTGAATTTATGAAATTTGCTTATTGTAAGTATACAATTTGATAAATTTTAGCAAGTTTTCAGAGTTGTGCAGCCATTACCATCACCCCTAAAATATCCCTTGTACCTATTACTCTATTTACTTCTCTATTCTGAACAAACATTTGGGTTGTTTCTGGGTTTTGTTCGCTATTTCGTATAGGATTGCCTTGAACATTCTTTTTTTTTTTTTAGCTTTATTTATTTATTTGTCAGAGAGATAGAGGGAAGGAGAAAGCATGAACAGGGGGACTGGCAGGCAGAGGGAGAAGCAGGCGCCCCGCTAAGCAAGGAGCGTTATGCGAGACTTGATCCGAAGACCCTGGGATCCTCACCTGAGCTGAAGGCAGATGCTTAACTTTCTGAGCCACCCAGGCGCCCTGCCTTGAACATTCTTGTACATGTCTCCTGGTGTGTATGTTAGAGAGTTTCTCAAGGGTTCTATTCCTTTTCAGGGCATTAGAGTATGTATAACTTCAATTTTACTAGATAATGCCAGTTTGTTTTCCAAAGTACCTGTGCCAAATTGCAGTTATATAACTATGTGAGTTATTTCATATCCTTGGCTACACCTGTGATATTTCTTTATGGAATTTTGGGGAGATTAACATGGATCCTGCATGGCTTTATCAGAGAGAAATGAGAACACCAAGACTTGGACAAAGGAAGAGATGTTCAGATTTAGCAGAGTTCAGAGTCCTGTATTTTAAGAGCTTTCCCTTGGCCTTTAGCCCAGTATCTCAGATATGTAGCAAGGCCAGCTTTTTTTTGATCCTTGACTTCCCTTCCACCACGGGAGGCATGATAGCAAAGTAGTAAAGCCTAGTCTTTGCAGTCAGTCACTGTTGCCTGCATTCAAGTCCTTGCTACTTGCAAGTTGTGTAACATTGGGCAAGTTATTTTTTGTGTCTTAGTTCCTTCATCTCTAAAATGGGAATGATGATAATACTTTTGGCATAGGGTTGTTATGAAATTACATATATGTAAAGTGCTTAGAATAGTCCCTGGCTGTTAATTAATTAATGTTTTCTTTCTGTCTCTCTTCTCAAAGGTACAAGCTTTCAGGAATCCTCAGCTTTGAAGACTGACCACATCAGGCCAGCTGTGGGCCTTCGCTTTGAGGTGGGGCCTGGTGCCGCTATTCATTCCCCACTGGCCACACAAAATGGCTTCCTGCATTTCTTGCTTCAAGGCTGTGACCTTGAGCTGTTCACTTCGGTGCTCAATGGCCTGGGGCCCTTCTTGGAGGATGAGGAGATCCCAGTGGTAGTTCCCATGAAGATTGAGCTCCTGCACTCCAGGATTACCCTAAAGGTGAGAGGAGCTTTTGAGTTTTACCCTAGACTTTGCCGGGCAAGGAATTCTGGCAGTGATAGCTATTCACTTCTTCCCTTGTCATGGTCCAAAGTAGTGAGGATCAAGGAGTAAATGCATATTAGCATTCTTAGTGTAGGTTGTTAGTAATACATAAATGTGTGTTGTATCAGAATGTTCTGGATTTAGGTGAGGAGACCTTGTCTCTAGTCATGACCTTGTGTCTGTCATGCAGCATGACTATGTATAAATAAGCCCATTAGGTTATCTGGTCCTCAGTCTGACCATCTCTAGAATAGGAGAGACTCAGTTCTTCTCTACCTTGCAAGAATGTCTGGATACACGATGGCATAAAACTTTTCAAGCTGAATGGTAGAAGCATGGGTTGTTACCTGAATTTCTCTAAGCTGGTTGGGGGCATCATGTGGTTTCCCTCTTTCCTGCAGGATGATATCCCCCCCATCTATCCAACATCTCCGGGCCCTGTCCCCATCACTCTGGCCATGGAGCATGTTGTGCTGAAGCGGAGCGATGATGGTGTATTCCACATAGGCGGTGAGTTGGGCTTGTCATGCTTCTCTGCCTTTTTTTCTCCTAGAAGGGGTAGGTGATAACTAGGAATTGTTTGGATGTTGGCAGCAGTTTGTCATTTAGAACCTTCACTTTTTCCCAGCTCCTGCTCAAGACAGACCATCAACTGAAGTACCTAAAAGTGAGAAGAGGCAGCCCTCCAAAGAACAGATATTTCTCAAGCCCACAGAAGAAGCTTTTGGACAGCAGGTGAGGACCAAACTGAGCAGTACCTTTCCCACAGACTCTTAGTGGCTGTAATTACAGAAGCTGGTAAAACTCCGAGGGCTGAAAAGGTGGTCTGTGGTGTGTATAGCTGAGTTTGGGCTCCTGTCACCTAGTAGCAACTTCTAGAAATGCTTAATAGGGGATATAAGTCAGGAACTGTAGGTGAATGGTTGCTATCATGTATTCTAGCTGTAGCTATCCTTATAACTGATGAACTTTGAAGACAGGATTAGGTTTTTAGAAAGATCTGGTTATGTTCTCTTGATGTGTGGATTTTTCTGCTTGAATTCTGACTCCTTGTTCCCTTACCAGATGTTTTTGCAAGGCATGTCATCATATTTATTAACTGTAAATTTCTTATTGTTCCTCAGATAAAAGAATTGCCTACCCTGCAAAAGGAACTTAGAGAAACTAAACAAGCATTGGCCAATGCCAACCAGGATAAAGAAAGACTGCTGCGGGAGATTAGGAAGTATAACCCCCTCTTTGAGCTCTGATAGCAGTGGCTCAGCCATCTGTGCCATGGAGAGAGGAGATCACCAGCAATAGCACCACCTACAACAGAAGGCACCGTCCAGCATTGAAGAAGTCTGCTAAGGATGCCAGAGGGACTGGGGAGTACTTAGCTCACTCCGTGGGGTGTCCTCTCTACTAGCTGTTCTGACTTGGGTGGAAGACAGGGCAAAGCACGACTACGTTCTAGAAAATTGGGGGCAGTTTAGTGTGTGGCTCAAGCATCGTGTCTTGCCTATATGAGGCCTTTTGCACACTAGGTGGAATCTTGCCGCCATTATAGGGCCATTTTACCACTTAGTTTCATGGCAGAGACATTTGCTTCCTCTACAACCTGTGCGAACTAGAGAAAGTACCCACCTCTTCAGTCACCCACAGAGCCACCAAAGATTCTACGTCCCAGAGCTTTCTGTAGCAGACCTGGAAAGTCTTTGGCCTAGGGTTTGGCCATGGTAGTAGGGTGGAACAGGAAATAGCCAGCAAGGCGCGGGAGCCAGGAGAGGCACAAGAGTAAGGGAGACCTGGATGCTGCCTTTTTTGGGAAAGGGAGCCAAGTTCATACCATTTTGGCGGATGCTACAGTCAGATTTTTCAGGGTTAAGGTTCTTTTCTGTTACACTTTGATCATCGTAATGCTGTGGTAGAAAGTAAACAATAGCTGTGGCTCCACTGTATCATCTTTCCCTTCTATAGCATAATTTATTTGAAATTTAAATCAAGAAAGTAATATTCGCTGAGCTAGGCTGAAGGTATGATGTGGTCAGAATTGCTAGGGGAGCTTGTGTTGAGCCCATGGCTGCCTGCCTGGAGTCCTGCCTGTCTTCCCAAGCCGCGCCTCAGAAGTGATCCCTCTGTCTCCCCGCCTTCCCCCGGCACAGCTGCTCTCCCAGCACTGGGACTTTCTACCAGCACTCTCCTTTGCACTTGGTGGTTTGGGAACTGAAGATGTGTTTTGAACTGTAACGTAAGCATCTCAGCTTGTTGCCTCTCATACCACTCTATCACTGTGGCTTTTTAAAATCATGTAATTTTGACTTAAGTAAAAAACAAAACAAAACAAAAACCCTTCAGCCTAGCTAGGCTTTCCCCTTGCCCCATGAAAGAGCAATTTTCCCCCTCTTTCTTTCCTACCTGATTCTTCCCCTGCATTCTACCCTCATCCGTACTGCTCTGTAATATACTTCAAGCTGTGTTGATTGGACAGAAGTTCATCAGCTAACTCACCTTGAATTGGCAAGATGTTAAAATTAGGGATTTGGTGGTGTCACTGAAATCCTAGTCACACATGACATATTGGAGGACAGATAAATGTTTTCCTTTGTGGGAAATCATGCCTGACTTGCATATTCTAGTTTTTTGAGGATAAAAAGAAACATGCATTCAAGAAACAACAAGATAAAATTTGTTCAGAATTCTAAAGAACTTCTGTCAAGGTTCTCCAGTTAAAGCAACTTTAAGAACCAGTTACTGTGAGATACGGAAATATTTTGTTATGCTTAGGAAACAACTTAGAGACTTAAGAATAAACATCTTTTTGGAGATAATGCTAACAGGGGAAGTTTCCTGTGGGTGGATGCTTGATTTAACCTTACTTAAGATTTTTATACATTATCTGAAAGTGGGATATTATAATGCAGTCAAATGTCACTACTTTCAGGCAGTGAAAGGTAAACCAGAATGGATTAAAAAAAAAAAAAAAGAAAAGAAAAAGCAAAACCACGGAAGGCCCACAAGCCAGGCTGTGACGACACAGGAAAATGACAGGTGAGGTTCAGTCTAGACAAGCGTAAAGTAATAGAAAAATCAGCAACCAGCAAGGCAGGAAGCTCTGTCAGAACTCAGCGAAGTAACCTAACCATTGCTGAGGGGAAGGAGGGGGCACTATGCTATTCTGGCTCAAATCCCACCTGCATTATCAGGAAGAGCTTATGGAAACAACACAGAAAACAGGACCTCATAGGAAACCATTTTAATGGCTTAAATTATCTGTGCACTTCTAGTGACCTTTATTTATAGACTATATGGTGAAGGGAGGAAAGGTCCAGAGAATAGCAAAAATTATCAGGGGGTGGAGGTATTTCCACATGAGGACACAAGTTGAAAATGTCGGCTTCAACTCTGAAAAGACAAAAGCTGAGGGTAGTGTGAGATTGGATATGCAGTCAAGAGGAAGGATGTGCTCACCAAGTCCTGATATATGAGCTCTGAGGCTCAACCTCATAGCCTTAAGTACAAGAAAGCACTTCTCCCAGCAAATCAGAAACTTTAGGAGCTCATTGTCCAAGAAGTGATGCTGGCAGAGGCTATGAATGGGTGGTGAGGGTTTAAGAGGAATCCTTGTATAATGGCCTTCCAACGGAGTTATGGAAAACTAGGGCTATTTGGTGAAACACAACTCGAGAGGGGGACTGTGTTCCTCCACACACTCCCCCTCAGTGCTCCTTTGGAAGGCATAATGTTGAACAAAACGAATCACTGGTCCTCTCAAGTATGGCCTTTCTAATATTCTTAGAGGAGGCCTTGAAGAGGGAGATCAGTAGCCAGAAAATAGAATCATTCAAATTTAGACTCACCTGAATTGGTTTAAAATCACATTCTGATTCTCTTTCCCTCCCCTCCTATCCCACCCCTACCTCTACCACCCCCACCGTATCCCTCTGGTATCCCTCCATGCAAAGAAAACGCCTAATGGACATTGCTTGGTATAACTTCACTCTAAGCTTGTGCTTGCTGGTAGGCAATACAAACCAATCTGGCAAACATCCAGGCTATCCCCTTTAGTGGCCAGAGTTCAGTCAGGTTTCTAGGCTCTTTGGAGTTCTTGTCCATGTGATGGATGGAGCCCTAGAATTTCTGACTTTCCTATGTGGCATCCTTGGCTATTTTGTCTTGAAATCCTCCTGCAGGAAATGTGGTGTAGGGATCATTATCCCGGGAAATTTTAGTTAACAATCATCTTGTATAACTTCATACTCCTGTTGGTTGGGGGAAAGACTTGCCTAATGAAAAAATGTGAACTGGTTGGTAGTTCTCAGGATAAATGTAAAGAAAAAAAATGGAAGGAAAATAGTGCTTTGGACTGCTTATGATTTCTGCCTTGGAGCTCTAAGACTCTGTGAACAAGAAAAAACAATACCTCAAGAAAATGTCTGGGGTGATAGCACCACTATCCCTCAAAGACCTCAGCTGCTGCACATCACCATTTCAGCTGTGAAGCATTTACAACTATGTATCATCTATGATTGTCGAGATTTCCTGTTTACATGGATGTACTGGAGATAGGCTTTAGTGCATATGGACTAGTTTAAATATCTCTTAGCTGAGCTGCAGGGATGGTTATTGATCTCAAATTTGTTTTCAACTCACTGGAATAATTAACCTCATTTCTTTGACTTGAGACTGAAGGAATGTGATGGCTGCTTTTGCTGTATTCTGTAATCTGACCCTTATTTTGCCATGGTCCTCAAACTTTATGTACCCTTTTCATGGTTCTGAAAGAACAGTTTCTGTGTATGGAATATACGAGGGATAAACACTACCCTTCAAAACCCCAGAATTTAAATGCTTCCATTTAACCCATTTACCTTAGTTTCCCCTTAGCCTAGTTCAGGGGGGAGGGTAGTGGAAAGCAGGTAGTTTCAGGTATTGCCATAGTGATGTGGAATTTACCATTCTAAACCTTTACACTAAGGGTTTGTTTTTTCTCATTTAATACTTGTCTAAACTTCTAAAGTCAGTTATAGTAACATCACAAAACTGTGGAAACAAATGAACATTGCTGCAATGCTAGTAGAATGACATTTGATTATTTGAGAACTGCAAAAGCTGTCCTGACCTTGTGATTTACCGTGATCATTAGTGTTTCAAGAGAAGCTGGTGTGATGAACCATCCTTCCAGAGACTACAGCCCTCACCTAGATCTTCTCCCACCTTCTACTATTAGAGTAGGAATGTTCCCATTCACCTCTGGATGGGTATGGATGGTAGCTACTGTTGAGTGGGGATTATTTTCCCTATCTCTCAAAACAGACACAAGGAGAAACACTCTCGGAGAACCTTGAACTGTGAGGCTTTGCAAATGGCTAGACTCGTGATGTGATCTTTCTCCCTCATTGCTTATAAGTTTTAGCCTTATCCAATATCTCAAATTGCAATAGGTATAGTTCCTGTAATTGTTAAAAAAAAAAAATTTCTGTTAGAGCTGAGAGACTGTCTTTTTTTCGCCCCAGTTTATTATCCAGTCAAGATTTAGCCTGAGTCTTACAGCATTTCTTTGTGGAATGCCCCACTGAAGTGTCTTCTTCACTGGCTAAGTATATGTTTAAAGCCATGGGTTTTAATGTAAGATACTAAAAGTCAGATCTGCTCAACTTTGTGAGTCCAAGCTGTTTCCCCTCCATCAGGGTGCTGAACAGAACTGGCATCTTTTAAGATATGCTCAGGAAAGCTTCAAAAGAGAACAGCTTCAAAACTCTTCTCCTTATGACACTGAATGACAGGGAAAAGAATTCTTGGGGATTGCCAATTATATACAGTAGCCTTATTACTGCTAATCACTGTCAATAAAAGGTCACTCCATTCCCCTCTATTTGAGGAAAACAATGAGAATGTATCTGATGAACTGGAATACTGGGGGTCAGTGTTGGGAAATTTTAATGTTGCATTATCTAATCAAACCTTGAGTGTACTGGTTCTGTGAACCACCTGAAAAAAGCAAATTAAACTTACTAAACGCTGGTTGTGATATATCTGTTTATAGGAACCTGAAATATATGGGTTTTTACATTATTTTTAAGTGGTTTAAGTACTCTTTTATGAGATAAAATTTTAATGGTTCTAATGGAATATGGGAAGGGCTCAAATTTTCAAAAAAAAAAAAAAAAAGCCAAGACCAATTTTATTCTGACACCAGAGAAGCATGATGAACTATTCATTCCAACTAGCTAGACAGAAAATGAATACACATATGGCAAGTTGGAAAACAGTTTAATGATCACTCACCAAAATCCATAGGAGAACTTTACATTACATCTTTACAGGGACAAATTTTTCTACTAGTCTTGCTATGACTGTGTTCTTCATGGTAGAGTATCTCAAGTCAAAATTTCTGGTGGTTTCATCTACTTAAAACCAGGTGGAAGAAACAACCTAAGTCACAGCAAGTTCATGCTTCAGTTCGAAACCGTCAAAGCTCTCTTGGGAAGGTTTTCTCTCTGAAAGCAGCTTCCCTGTCTAGAAGATGTTTAAGGCCCACGTACCTTCTTCCAATTGGTCAAGAAACAGTTAAATGCCTCAAAATGGCCAGAGGTCCCAATATTTAGTCAAGGCAGGTATGAAACAGGTTGCATACCTTTTAGACGCAATGAGTATCAGAGTTCCAAGAAAGACAATAAAATCATCATGGACTCCTTGGAGGACCGAGATAAGAAAGCACCAGTGCAAAAGTGTCATGCAGCAGCAAGTCCGGAACCGGCACTTCTTCCTTCGGTACCAGGCCTTTCTAGGCTTTGGTCTAGAAGAAGATGATTTTTTTATGCTTTGAGTTGGGGATCTGCCCTTTCGACTTTAACCTCCGAACAGCCTCCCTCATATGTTTGGGTTGTAGTGGTGGCATTTCTCCCCACTTCTCACACACATCCAGTGCTAAACAGAGGACAAGAAGAAAAGTTTCATTGTCACACAAGGACTTGATATCACATAATCCACATAATCCTTCTTAAGACTGTTGAGGAAATAAACCAAGATACTGTCCCTCCTTAAAAAAGGATGCTATAAAACCTACCACGTTAGCTTTAGTAAAATATGTTATATCAGGTTTTGTCATAGGCAACAGTTTATAACTTCTGCTTAAAAAAAATAAAACGTTTCACTGATGAGATTAGCAATACACAGCAGCCACGTTCTTTCCTTCATAGACAGAGGGCAGTTCCCATGGGTCGTAACATCAGGGACAACTCTTTATCATATCACGCTGGTCAACCCCCAGTGATTGCTTTTCTTGTGTCTTTAATTTGGCAACAGAAATGAGCAAAGTCCATTGGAGAAAAATATGAAGTCTACTTCTGTTACCTTGGGCTGAGGACAGGAATCCAGAAAGGAGATTTCCCAGATTTCCTTGCCTCTGAGTATTAAAACTTTTGAGGAATAATGGTCATGCTCTCCAGAATACAAGGTGCCCCACCTGATCAACTCCTAGTACAAATGCAAACTCCCACAAGTGCTTTACCAGGTCCCTAAGTATAGATAGTCTTGAATACAAGACCACCAGAGGTTCAATCCCATAATACTCACCTTCTTCTACCACCTCTCCGACGAAAACCTTGGAAATACCGGACATGGCAATAACAACATTCTGAGACACAGAGGTGCCTGTGATGGACTGGATCAGCTTAAAGAAGGACAAAAGACCATGATTAAGATAGTTAAGAACTGGCTTTGGAATATGGTACCCTTAAGAGTTTTTGTTTTTGTTTTTTTCTGAAAGTGTTTGCTAAAGGCTGGGTGCTGAAATTAAGACTATTAAAACAACGATTCGGGCATATAGTGACCTATATGTTGAGACCCTATCCCTGGAATATAAAATTCCAATTGATAATTGAGGGGCATGTTATTTTTATTTTCCTGCATGACTGATCCACCACCTTGACTAACACCCCACTCAAAATGCTCGTGGACATAGCTCTTGCGTCTAGTTCAGGTCTCACAGCTGATGGAAATCAAGTGGGGTAGTCCATCCTTACCCTTTTTTTTTTTTTTTTTAGATTTTATTTATTTATTTGACACAGAGAGAGAGAGATTACAGGAAGACAGAGAGGCAGGCAGAGAGAGAGGAAGAAGCAGGCTCCCTGCCGAGCAGAGAGCCGGATGTGGGCCTTGATCCCAGGACCCTGAGACCATGACCTGAGCTGAAGGCAGAGGCATTAACCCACTGAGCCACCCAGGTGCCCCATCCTTACCCTTTTAATGGCTGCCTTAGGGAAAGCTGACCGGCGATACATTTCGTAACGGTTCAGCTGCTCCTCCGAAAAAGAAGAAACCAGGATTCTAGACAAAGATTCAGGTAATTAAGTAATTGCTTATAAGAACAAATGCTTAAGATATATTATCACATCAATAAAAGCAAATCTCAGTCAGAAAATGAATTTTCGAGGGGTCAATAGCATTAGGCTTGGTGCTTACAAGGAGTGAAGATAAAGCATATTTATTTTTTTTAATTAATTTATTTGACAAAGAGAAAGCACAAGCGGGGGGAGCAGTAGGCAGAGGAAGAAGCAGGTTCCCTGCTGAACAAGGAGCCCAATCAGAACTCAATCCCAGGACCACGACCTGAGTCGAAGGCAAATATTCAACCAACTGAGCCACCCAGATGCTCTAAAGCATTTTTACTCTTAAGGAACTTGAGAAAAAGTGAAACACAACTTCCTTTCTACTTCATTAAGAACAAAAACTTAAACAACAATGTTGGGTCACAGTATACTATACTATTTAGATCGCATAGATTGTGTTTTCCACGTGGCTCTCTCTCCCCGTAACTCTACCTTAGTACACATTGATGGTAAAAATTTGATACATAAATTTTATATTCAAATCCATAGTTTTCAACATTAACCGACTCAGGGAAAATGTTTATAAAATATATGGGAAAGAGTTAATACTCTTAATAGTTTCAAATAAATAAAAAGACGGCTATATTAATTTAGAAAATGAGCAAAGGACATAAACAGGGAATTTACAAAAATACCAATGGCCAATATAGAGGAAAAAATTAACTACTATTTTTTTTTATAATTTTTTTTTAAAAGATTTTATTTATTTATTTGACAGAGATCACAAGTAGGGGGAGAGGCAGGCAGAGAGAGAGGAGGAAGCAGGCTCCCCGCTGAGTAGGGGGCCCGATGCGGGCCTCGATCCCAGGACCCTGAGATCATGACCTGAGCCAAAGGCAGAGGCTTTAACCCACTGAGCCACCCAGGCGCCCGCTACTTCCATTTTAAAAAAAAGTTACAACCTAGATATATAATTATTGACATGGAAAACATTCACCATATATAATGTGAAAAACAGGTTACAAAGAGTAACATCTTTGAAAAAATTTATTTCTAGATATAGATATATATATATGTATACACACACACACACACATATATACATATATATATACATAAAATATCTTGGGAGACTATACACCAAAATATTCACAGTTTTTATCTCTGCTAATAAGATGTTATTTTTCTTTTTACTTATTTACATTTCCTAAAATGTAATATAAGGTATCATTTGCTTTATTTTCTTTTGAATATAAAAAAGGAAAAAAATTTAAAGGCCAAAAACATTTATTAACTTTGTGTGGTCAAGTTAGAGCCTTGAAATGGGGAAAAAATCAGAAAGTGACTTACTGCATCTTTTGGATCTCATCTTCATCAACTTTTTGCTTCTTCTCTTTCTTTTCTTTGGTATCTATTTTCATTTTTTTGGCTGCAGGAGTAAGTAAAGATGAGTCTTCCCTTTCAACTGCTGTTAAATCTGAGATGTCCTGACTCTTGAGCTGAGAAGATGAAAGAAAGCCCATTATATATGTGACCTACTTTCCAGCCTTGGGCAAGGTAAGACCTCATTCTCATTACAACACAAAAAATCCATTATTCAATAGTTTTTTGGTTCCAGACACTGGCATCATCCGTAAGATACACTTTCTCTCCTATAGCCCAGCTGTGGAAAGAAAACCAGCCAAATAATCCAGTTTTCCAGTTCAGCTATGATCATAGCTCTAGTATGTTTACAAAGGAAACTACGTGCCAAGGATTATGAAAACCACTTCCTCCCCTTGAGCCCACCTTCCTGACCTCATACTTTAGAGGGGATGTCAGAAAAGTCCTCTCCATTCCGCCAGCTCTTCTGCCTCTAAATCTATAGATCTCTTTATTGCTGATGATTCCGTCTGGAAAGAATATTAAAAACGCGGCACCTTCTTATCAAAATAGTGTTTCTTTGGATTTGGAACGTTTAATAATTTTTTTTTTTTTAAGTAACTTCTACCCCTAGCATGAGGCTCAAACTCATGACCCTGAGATCAAGAGTCGCATGTTTTATCGACTGAGCCAGCCAGGAGCCCCCGAATTTGGAACTTATAGTGACCTTCTCCCACATGTAGTGCTCTTTTCTTCTACCTCTCAATTCTACTATATCATGCACATATTTATTTTCCATTGCTAGGCTGAAAACTTTTTGAAGATAGGTTTGTCTCTTATTACTTATCTCTCCCCACATAAGCATTTAGCATAAGTTTACTCATGCTAGATATTTAATGTCTGTTTAATAGCAATTAAAATCAAAATACAAACTTCATCCCCTCTGCCTTAACATCAAATCAAAAGACACAACAAACCTCATTAGTGGGATTTAACCTCTGTTTTTCCTGAGGAGGAACTCACATAAACTCATACAGGAATACAGTGGAGGGGGACAGGGTGCCTAGGTGAAAGTGGAGGCAGTATACCTTTAAAAAAACTTCAGTTTCTTCTCTAGTTACCTATTTAGTACAAGTTTTCTAACCTCTCTGGGCTTCAGTTTTGGTGATTTATACTTTCCCCCCAAATGAGCCATTTTTCTTAGATTTTCAAATTTAAAAGATTTTATTTATTTGAGAGAGAGAGAGAGAGAGAGAGAGAGAGAGAGAGAGAGCATGAGCTGGAAGGAGGGAATGGGTGAAGCAGGCCCCCCTCAGAGAGCCTGTCCTGGGGCTAGATTCCAGGACCTCTGGATCACAACCTGAGCTAAAAGCAGATGCTTAACCTACTGAGCCACCCAGGTGCCCCTGTTGTTCTTTCTCTGGTCTCTTGAGTTGAGTGCTTATTTTCAGCATCTCCTGTTTGTTAATAAACATATATAAAGCTATGAATTTTTCTTTTTTTTTTTTTTGAAGATTTTATTTATTTATTTGATAGAGAGAGATTACAAGTAGACAGAGAGGCAGGCAGAAAGAGAGGAGGAAGCAGACTCCCTGCTGAGCAGGGAGCCCGGATTCTGGCCTTGATCCCAGGACCCTGAGATCATGACCCGAGCCAAAGGCAGAGGCTTTAACCCACTGAGCCACCCAGGCGCCCTGAATTTTTCTTTAAATAAGGTTTTGGCCATAGGATTTAATGTACTGTTCCCTTTGTTAATTTCTTTAATCTAAAGGCTACTTAAAAAACAGTTTAAAATATCCAGGTGCTAGTTTTTTTTTGGGGGGGTGGGAGTGGGGAGAAGCTTTTTGTTATTAATTTTAGGTTTATTGCACTGTACTAACAGGATGTGGTCTGTTTTGATTTCTACTTTCAAGAATTTGTGTTCTTCTTTGTGGTATGGTATGTGATCACTTTCTTTTCTTTTTTTTAAAGATTTTATTTAATCTTTAGAGAGAGAGAGAGGGAGAGAGAGAGAGAGACCAAGTGAGAGCACAAGAGTAGGGGGAGGGAGAAGCAGACTCCCCGCTGAGCTGGGAGCCTGATGTGGGGCTCAGTCCCAGGATGCTGGAATCATGACCTGAGCTGAAGGCACTGCTTAACTGACTGAGCCACCCAGGTGCCCCTAAATGATCAATTTTTAAAAAGTGTTTCAGATTTAAAAATTTTTATTTTCTCTTGGGTGCAAACTTCTGTATGTAGTGAGCTCTTTATGGGACTAAGCCAATTATTCACATCTTCTCTGTCCTTCAGATCTGTTTTAAAAGTTCCTTCTTAAAATAGTTTCATCACATTTTTCTTTTTCTAAAAGTTCTTACTTTATTTTGATGCAACTTAGTGCTCTGAAAGACTGTTTCTATTTAATCCAGTGTCCTCCCCTTGATCTCTTTAAGTCCCAAAGAAGCTCTAAGACCCCAAGATTCTATCTCTAGAAATGGAACCGAGAGAACATGGACATTCTGGCCCCCTGACTGATGCCCCTGCTGAGAGCTCTTCAGGTGGCGCAACTGATGGGTTTGGTGTATTTATGCTATAAAGACCCCTGGACATTAGCACCCAGGTCACAGGTAGTAGTTAAATGTCCAAAGAGGGTAAAAACATGGCTAACCCAGTAACTCCCTCAAAGTCTCCCTTGAACGATTCTGCAGCGTATAATGACAAAGTTATGCTTGAGCACCATCTAGGAGAAACCATATTTGGGTCAAAGGGGTACTAGGAATCCTGGGTTCTAACTCTTGCGCTAAGTCTTAGTGTGACATCAGATCCCAATTTCCTCACCAGGAAAACCAGGAGGCTATGTCAGAGTCTCTTAGGGGCGCCAGGGTGGCTCCATGCCTAGAGCATGCCAATCCTGATTTCACGGCCGAGAGTTCAAGCCCCACCTTGGGGGTAGAGTTCACTTAAAAACAACAACAAAACAAAACAAAACGAAACCTCCCTTAGCAGTAGCCTTGACAGCTAAGGGCAGAGATTAAAAGTATTAACCCAATGGCGGGGTGCCTAGAACCGAACCAGCATTATAGTTTTGTTTCCTCCCTCTCCCCACCCACCTTCGCAGATCTGGAAGGAGTCATGGGGAGTTCGAGTTATCTTAGCTTGGCAGCGACCAACCCGAAAGCCGGTCCACCAAGCACTAACAATCTCTGGCCTCATCAACACTTCTCTCCCTACCTCGCCTTCTTCGGCCGTGGCTTCTTTCAAGTCCCCCTCTCCGTCCCCGTCAGTTTCCTCAGGGATTCGGTCCGTGTCGGTAGCTCCGGGGCCCCCGGGAGCAGCGGCCGTTTCCTCTGGCTCCCCTGCCTCTCCTCCCTTTTCCGTGGGCGACTCGCAGGCATTCTCCATAGCAGCAAGAAGAAGGGCAGAGATCGCAGTCCCGTCAGATTCTGGAGCTCCCGACCTAGTGGAGTGCAGCAGCCCACAAGCTGACTTCCTGTCGTCGCGCTCTGATAACATCACTGCTACGGCTCCTCGGAGGGGACAGTTAGAAGCACGCGTAGGGGACTTTGGAGCTCCGTTTTAACTCTGATTTGGTGGCGGTTGGAGAGGGAAATTGAGGGTACAAAGTTCGGTTTGTGGATATTTTTTTTCCTTCCACATTGGGAAATCAGTATTTGTAAAGGAGAGTTGTGTTGTTTACGGAAGGACCCCCCCTTCCCTCGCCCCGATCTTCTGCCTTTCTAAAAACGTAAACTCTTTAATCTGCTTTCTTGAGAATGAAGTTTGGGTACCGGAGAAAACTCAATTCCGTTGTACGCCCGTGTCTTGGGATGCGGCTATCTGGTAAGCTTTTAGGCAGGGACTCAACCTCGTACATTTCAATTAGGTAGAGACTGTGGGCCTGTGTGAATTGCCAGCGTTTCTCTTTGGTTCCTTTAGCACCTAAAAAAAAAAAAAAAAGTTCGTATGGCTCGAACAGAGTTAATCCAATCCATTTATTCACCGCACACCCGCTTACTTCGAGCTAGTAGCAAAAACAGTTCTAGAGGCAAAAATATAGTTTCTACCCAATTGGGTTTTCCAATTCACCAGTACTCAAGATCGAGGTCGGCTTCACAAACCTGACTTCTTACTTCAGTTTAGTTACTCTCATCAAAAGTAAGAGGAAGCAAATCCCTACTGGGAAGGGAGGTCCTTTTTTTTTTTTTTGCATGTTTCACTTTAACGAGCCATTTCAGAGACTGGGACCATGAAGAAGTGGAGATATTTCTATTTAAAAAATTTCCTCTCTTCCCTCATTGAGGTATGGAGCGGGGCACTGTATTCACCTTTGCATCACTACGTCCCCAATCCACCACATACTTAATTTATACGTGCTGAAAGAATGGGCTTGGAAATGTAGGTGCGCGTTACCATATTTCTCTCTTTGTTTCTACGCTGCCTGGGTGAATTACCGTATTTCCTGTCCTGTGGGCTCCCAAAACCTTTGGGAAGGAGCGCACTTCAGGAGGCGCATACAGGTGGGCCCCGTTTGTTCCCTTCCACCTGCACAGCGGGTATCTACAAGGCGCTTTTCTTTTGCCGCCGGAGGCCTATCTCCGCAGACCGCGGTCCATTTCGAGCTGAGCACAGCCACCT
>LNAC01000077.1:3241353-3287941 GCA_002007465.1 Ailurus styani | reverse complement strand
CGGGTCTTCGAGCCATCCCCTCTCCAGTCTGCTCAGGTGAGTAACGCGCCCGGGCCGGACGGCCCCCTGGAGACCCCCTGTCCCCTGCCCGTCTCCTGGGTCTCCAAAGAGGTGCGCGCTCCTGAGACCCGGGGGGGTGGGTTTGCTGGGTGCCCCGGGTCGGGGGGGGGTGGCCCACGGGGCGAGGAGCGCGGGTGCGGGTCCGCGCGGCGCCGGGCTCTCGTCTCGCATCCTGACCCGGCTGCGGAGAATGGTGGGAGTGCCCAGGTGGCAGCCGCCGCCGCATGGCACAGCCCGGCTTCATCCTCGCCCGCCGTAGGGTGCCAGCTGTCGTATCTCACAAGCCACTTTAGAGCAAAGGAGTATTTATTTTAAATCTCCCTCATCTCCTGCAGCAACTCCCACGCCTTGCAGAATCTCGCCGCTCCCCTGGAGGAAATTCTCTTGATTCCCTTCTTTCGGGAACTTGGAACCTTCCACCACCCTCCGCAGGACCTGGCTTTTGTTGTTCGTATTAAAAGTGTGTCTGGATTTATCACGTTCAAAGTGGTCCTTTAGTCCTCTTGTGCTTGAAGCTCAAATCCTAGTTCATGGTAGTGAACCTGATTGGATTAGTCTGCTAAGTGGCATGTGCAGGATTCATCAAGGGGTTTATTCGTCAAGAAACAAAGCTTTAGAAAGACTGGTTTAGGAAACTGAGGGGTGCTCTAAAGTTTTCTGAGATCTGTTATTAAAATAAACACTTGAATCTGGAGCTGTACCGATTGAGAGAAAAAGGTCACTTTTGCGTGGCTTGGAGGGGGGAATTGGAGGTGCTTTGTCAGTGTGAGTAAAATGTGTTGGTTCAGCAGCACTTTCATTGCCTGTTTTCTTTTCCTTCCTTGTTCTTTTGAGGTTTTTAAGAAGTGGAAGTTCATTTAGAAATGGCTTCATTGGCTTTTGTTCCCCCTTAGTTTATAAAACTTTAATTTGAGTGAGCTTGGACCAAAGCAGCTCAAGGATCTAATAAATTGTTAGATATTAAGCACTGAGTACAAACCCCAGGTCTACACAGGAAGATTTTTAAAAAGCAGTATAAGAGAAGAACTGTCCCCAGGACTTCTTTTGGGGAGGTTAAAACCAGTGCTATTTGCTGCCCTTTCTCCAGCCCCTGGAACAATGCTGTCACACAGTTGGTACTCCCCATTCATTGAATGAATAAAAGTATCTATTAGAGGATGACAAATTTCTAAATAGGCTGATGGTGGTACTGGCAGTAATTGTTAGTAATTCAGAGAAATGAGACATAACTTTGGGAATGAGATAGAGACCAGAGATTCTAGGAGGAGGACTTCAGCTGGCTTTGAAGGATGTGAGGATTTAGATAGGTGAAGTACAGTGAGAGCATTCCAGGCTGGTATGCTGTGATCAGAGGCACAGAAACAGGAAGGGAAACTTATCTGTTGCTAGTGGGGCACTAGAAGAACTTCCTGCCTGGAACCTTGAGTGGTTGGGCGTGATATAGGGTAATAATGATGAATGGGTACACTTCCATCTTTTAGAGTGACTTAGTCTTTCTTAAGTTTATAGTCCCAGTTGCTAGATCAGTGCCTGACAACTTATGGGTGTTCATTAGATGTACTTTTTTTTTTTTTAAGATTTTATTTATTTATTGGAGAGAGACAGAGAGAGAGAGCACAAGGGGCGGCGGGGGGGGGGAGGGAGGAGCAGAGGCAGAAGGAGAAGCAGGCTCCCCATTGAGCAGAAAGCCCAAAGCATTGCTTGATCCCAGGACCCTGGGATCATGACCTGAGCTGAAGGCAGATGCTTAACCCACTGAGCCACCCAGGTACCCCTCAAAAGATGTACTTCGAATGCGTGCATTGGGTGTCAGACCTTCCCTGGATTACTTTGATACTTCTGCACTTCTGATGTCTGAGCGATGAGAGAAAGACTATATGAGTTTGGAGGTGACTATCTCTAATTAGCTGAATAGTGTAGCATTCGGAGGTGTGCCAGAAATACCTTAACCCCTCGTATATTCTGCTGAAGTGAGAAACTTTCAAATATCTCCCACCTTCAAGTACAGGTCAAATTACTCTTACTGCTCACACTCAGAGACTGTTGAAATTTTGCTGAGGATTTAGCTGCCGTGTAGTTAAGCAAGACTAGGAAATCTTTGTTGACCACAGCGTTCTTACTTTTGGCCTCATGCTAAAATGTCCAGTCTCTGCCATAAAGTGTGCATGGTGCCTCCATTTCCTTGCATAAGAGAGCTGACCCCTGACTTGCTCTTGTGTCTCTTACAGAGATGGTAGGTGGCCTAAGAGCAGCCGTAACCCATCATCCCTGGGAGTCCTAGGGACAGGGAGGATCTGCAGGCACTAGTTACACTAGGTGTGTCATTAATTAGAGGTGATTCTGGTTCAACCTAGTGAAAGATTTCTGAGCAACCGACACTCTGTATTTAAATAGTCCCTAGGTCAGCATGTCCTCCCTTTTTAGGTTTGGGAATTTCTCTATGCCCACACTCCCCACCTCCAAGGACCCTTAACAAGAGCTGTGGAATCATGGCTTCTGGTCTGGCCTTTGCATTAGCTGCCATATCCTACCCTCACTAGTAGTGCCAGCTGCAACCTATGTTTGTCCAGCTGTTTCAGTGACCAAGTAAAGCTGGCACGAATGGGAGCTTACAGCTGCAGTGGATATAAATGTTCTAAGCCACATGTGTGTTTGCCCCATTCATCTATTTATGACCACCCCTCCTCCAGTTCCACAAAGGTTTTTATTCGTGTGTGTGTGTGTGTGTGTGTGTGTATTTATTCTTAAGCTACAAAATGCTCCCTCTCTCACCTCATCTCTTTACTCTTACACTTCTAGGGCTTAGGTCTTAACTTCTTAAAGCCCTCCCTAATGACCCTAATACACACAGATCTCTTAGGCTTCTACTTCTTTGGAACCCATCATCTGGAGCGTACAGTAGCTCGTTGGCTCATACTTTACTTGCCTAACTTTCCTAGTTCATTGCTTTGGCCTGTCCGTATAATATTTACATATAGTAACACTCACCAACTGAGAACGTACCAGAGAATCAGAAAGTCAGCAAAAACTTGTAGGAAAAAAAAGTTGTTATAAACTTCATGTCCTTCCGACCTTCACTTACTTACTGCACATTTATTCCGAGGCAGTATAGTATAATGTTCTGCAGTCATCCTGCCTGAATTCACAGTGTACTCCTACCAGAGACTGCTTGAATTTATACAAATTACTCAGCCACTTGGAGCCTCAATTTCTTTTTTTAAAGATTTTATTTATTTATTTGACAGAGAGATCACAAGTGGGCAGAGAGGCAGGCAGAGACAGAGGAGGAAGCAGGCTCCCTGCTGAGCAGAGAGCCCGATGCGGGGCTCGATCCCAGGACCCTGAGATCATGACCTGAGCCGAAGGCAGAGACTTTAACCCACTGAGCCACCCAGGTGCCCCATCAATTTCTGCATCTGTAAAATGGGGACAATATTGTTTGCCTTATAGGTATCATCTTAGATACTGTGTGTAAGATACTTCCACAGTTTCTTATGGAATGCTCATTGTAAGTGTTCCTTGTTAACCGTCCTCAGTTCAGTTCAGGCCATACAGTTTTGCCATACCGTCCCTGCTGTGTGCAAAGTACCATGCCAGACATATTATAAATAATGTTCTTTCATACTTGGGTGTGTGTTTTCCGGGCTATGGCAGATTAGAGACATTAGAGACAGTAAATAAGGGAGAAGGCCTGCTTAGATAGGCATATTAATGCTGCTCATTTATCTAGTGTTTACCTGTCATCTACTTTGTGCCCAGGCCGACTGCTACATGCACTGCGAAGTTTAGCTCAGACCCAGCACATAGTAGGTGCTTTATCGAAATTAGCTCCTCTCTTGATACATGGTCTGTTTCCTTACGGCATTTATAGCAGCATGTCTGTGTGACAGATTGACAAAATAAGAGATAGAAAAATCAATTAAAATCTATCATAATTTTTTCCTACCAGTACTTTGAGACTATTAATATATATGTGCATAGCCCTACACACTTGCTTAGGCCCCAGGCATCATTGTACTGTAACTTAGTGCTCTAATTTCTGTTTTGTATGACTCTTAGCCATCAGATACAGATGAAATTGTATTCAGTGTAGCATGTTAATGAAAGTAGGAAAAACATTTTAGTTTTTTTTATCCAAAATGATACAAATATAATTTTCGTTACTAAAAAAGATGGCAGTAGATTATTTAGAAAACATAGTTACCTGAAATGTCTAGTCCTAGAAAAGTTCTGGATGACATGGATTTTGCTTTATATAATACAATCTCATTTTCTGATTGTTGAACAGATGTATGCCTTCAGTCAGTACCTTGGAACAGGCACTGTGTTAAACTTCTTTTTAACTCATGGTGTTTTTCAGCCCTACATACAAATTTTCATGTAATGTAGAGTTTGATATGTTGGTGGTCATACTGAAACTACTGATTTCCAGGAAAGCACATTCTAGATGAGAAGACAGTAAGATTTGGATGGAAGTGAATTCTGTCTGCTAAAGGGCAAATATACCCGAGAAAAAGGAAATGTTACAAGAAAACTTCATATTTTAAGTTAAAACTATATTGAATTATGAGCTAAATACTGGTATATGTGAACGATATAAAGTGAAATGCATTCCTGAGGGTTCAGAAGCACAGAGAAACTAAAGCGAAGGCTAGGATCGAGGAGTAGATTGGGTCATGGTTTAGGAGAATTCTATACTTAATTTCTCAAGCGTAAGAGTGAATAAGAAAAGAAGCCAAGGAGGCTTACTGGAAAAATCAGAAAATTTATAGACAGTAGCATTAAATGTGGCTATAAATTAGTTTTTACTCTACCTTTTCGGGGTGGTGGGGGAGACTATCCAGAAATAGCTATAGTTTGCCAAAAATATGAAATATTTTTTTTGAAATAAGGAATGAAGAATGCAAGCTTTTGAAAAACGGACCCTACTTTGGAAACAATAAAAAGTTCTTCCAATGGCAGAAGATATGACAGCTTATTCATTGTTTTTTAAGAAAGATTTCTAATATTTATGTCAGGAATTCAGACTTTAAAAAAAAGGAAAAAAAGGTGGTTAACATAACCGTTCTATTAAAATGGTCCTTCATTCATTCCCCAGAATGGATGTATAGCTCGGCAAGACAGCTTTTCTCATGCTGGCCCTGTTACTTTTGTCCTCCCGTGGTGCCAGATTTCTTTCGAATATTCCTAACTTGAGCAAAATGATTTTGACATCCTAAGGAAGAGGACAGTGCTGACCAAGGACTGTAGGATATGAGGTCTTGAAGCAAGATCTCATGGGCTTTCTCGTTCTTCCAAGTGAATGCCACAAAACCAAACCAAAACACAGCTATTAGGATAACAGTTTTCTAGATCTTACACTAAACCCTCTTAATTCATTAAAAATGGTTTTTAAAGAACTTCTTAATATATCTCTTTACAGTATGATTTTATTGGGATAGCAGTCTTTTCCCTTTATTTTGTAATTGCTGTGCATTTTTGCTTTCTTTAAAGCAGAATATGACTTTGGGTATTTTATATCTAAAAATAGTGCCTATCTTAAACTGAGTAAGGCAGGTACTTGTAGAGAAAGATAAATTTAACAGAAGTTTGAAAAGTCAGACATCTCTCTTTTTCTGAATTTTCCCAATTGAAGTTCAGTTTTTACTGTCTTAGTTACAAAAATTAGAGACTGGACACAGTGAAACAGTCTTGTGGTCTGAAGAATTTGATTTGTATCCAGTCAGCTTCAGCATGTTCACTTGTCCTGGGAGATTGTGGTCCCAGCGAAAGTTGCATCCTTGGCCAGAAAAATCCCTTCAGGACATTCTTTTTTTCCTCTTGGTATGCTCACCCCAAACAGCTGTGAATTTTGGTTTGCAAAAAGGAAGTCAAGGCTATTTCTACCCTAGTTTTCAGGAGGGAAAGTAAATAACTGGGTTTTATAGCCCAGAGACACCAAGGAAACCCCAAAAGTAGATAGTGAAAAGTTTGTTCTTGGAAATGTCAGGCTCTCCTGTGGGTAGAAACTTGGTCTCTTCTGGACGGCTCTCAGAAAACATTCCCCACACTGATTTCCAAAAGATTACTGGGAGATTTTCTGTGGTGTAGAAAATTATATTGTTACGTTCATAGAACATCTTCAAATAACTTTGGTGTGGTTAGAGTTAATGGTAGTAATACTAGGAATTATATGTTATGGCTTCATATTTATCCTTTCTTAGTAATTTGTAGATCAAGTTTGTTTAGTTTACAAATCAAGAAGAGTTTTTAAAACGAGTCAGTTGTCTCTGCTTTACTTGTGATATTATCACCACTATTAAAAATGGTGGAGATGATCCAGGAAGCAGAATTGCCCCCTGACTTGCTTAACTGGCGAGGGCTTAGCATGGCTGCTGAAGGTCAGGCTCTGACCCAACTCCGCCTTGTGAGTTAGGCTTAGCATGGCTGCTGAAGGTCAGGCTCTGACCCAATTTCACCTTGTGAGTTAGGCAAGTTACGTAACCTCTCTGAGCATCTGTGTCTTCATATGTATATATGTATAATGGGCCTGGGATTGTATCTACTTCCTGAAGCAGCATCACATGAGCTAAAATATGGAAGGCATATAATGCCTGGCACATGGCCAAGGACTTGGTAAACCTTGGCTGCTAATATCATCTGATGGGAGCCCAATGCTTGCCACCTATGATTAAACTGGAATGATTTCTATTGATGCCATTTCAAAATGTGTAATAATTGATAGCAGAAGCTCCCAAACTTTTAAAACGTGAGTCCCGTTTTTAGAAGCAAATGGTAATGGTGGCAAATTATAAACTGATACAGGTCCTCAATCTTTTGTCTGAAACCTTAGGGTTTAGTATCCAAAATTTTGGGGTTGTTGGAGAGTAATAGCAAGCCCCTAGTGGAATCTGGGTCAACACTCTGAAACGTATTACTGCAGTGAAATCTGTCAATATTCACACTAAAAGGGATAAATATGAAGCAGCTCTGTATCAGTGTAGAGCAGGTTTTGTACCTATACAAGTTTGCCACTAACATTAAAAAATTTATTTTCAGAGATTTTTGGATATCTGAATTGTAAATAAGGGATTATGGATCTTTGTTTTTATTATAAAAAATTGCCAGACACATGAAAGCACAAAGAAGAAAAAAATCTTCGGTAATTCCACCACCTAAAGGAATTAACTGTTGCAATTTTGGTGTACATTCTTTGGTCTATTTTCTGTGCAGGTTTTTTTTTTCCAGAAATGAAATTGTACATGCTTTGTCTCAAAACTTCATTTAATAAATTATAAACACTTTTCTATCATTTTCTCATCAGCCTTATTTTAAATGAGTAAGTGGTATTCCACAGTGGGAATGGACTGTAATTTATTTAATCCCTCCTCTGCCATTAGACATGAGTTTGTGTTTAGTTTTCTGCTATTGGAACAACACTGGGATGTACTGTTGTGAATATAACATTTTGTGCACACTCACGCTTTATAACATTTTATATAATCAGAATAGTAAATGTAATCTGAGTATTCAGCCATTGCAAAAATCACATATGCAATTGTATTTGAGGCCTCTTAAAATAATTCTAAGGCCCCTTACATCTCCTGGGTCCTTCTGATTGGAAAGTAATGTACTGATCTATGGCTGCTAAATGCTACTTATATTTAGAAAGTTACCTTTGTGCAGGCATAGGATTTTTAATGGTCAAGTTGGGGCCTCTTGGGTCCTTCTTCAGAGGCTAATGTTTAGAAGAGGACCATTAATAACACAAATGCGTGGAGCAGTATGCTCCAAGCAAAACAAGACAAAAGCCATTTTCTTGTGTTCTAGCTTTCATTATGGGAAATTTCAAACATACAGAAGTCAAGAGAATAAAATAATGAATCCTCGTGTACCACATGTACTCATAAGACAATTACCAGCTTATTATCAATTTTGTTTCTTTTTATTAGGCTTCCAATTAAATTATTTTGAAGAGAATCCTATGTATCCTGTTACTTCAGTACATATCTTTAAAAGATAAAGACTCTTTAAATCTAAAAATCTAAAAGACACATCTAAAAATGGCAGTTCCTTAAAATCATCAAATGTTTAGTTACAGTTCAAATTTTCCATATTGCCTAGCATATTTAATATTTTACATTTGGTTTGTTCAACTCTATATCCAAACAAGGTCCACACATTGTATTCACTTGCTATATCACTCAGTCTCTTTAAATCTGTGGGTTTCATCTCTGTATTTTTTCTCCAGTTTATTTGTTGAAGAAAAAAAGGTATTGGCCCCATTTCCCACAGCGTGGGTTTTGCTGATTGCATCCCTGAGGTATCATTTAACATGTCCATCTGTCCCTTATAGTTCCTATAAGCTGGAAATCAGATCGAGAGACTTGTTCTCATTCAGGTTCAGAGTTTTTGGCAGGATTTCTTCCTGGGGTTATGTGTACTTCATTTAGCCTTTCTTTTTCGTGATGTTGGCAGCCATTGGAGATCACTGCCTAGATCCATGATTTAATTAAGAGTTGGCAAAATGGTGATATTTCATTTCTATTTTGCCTTCTTATAACTAGAAGACCTTTTTTGGGGGCGGGGGCGGGGAGAGAATGCAAGTGGGAGCAGGGCAGAGGGAGAGGGAGAGAGAATCTTAAGCAGGCTCTGTGTTCAGCACAGAGCTTGACATGGGGCTTGATGATTTCACGACCCTGAGATCATAACCTGAGCCTAAATCAAGAGTTGGACACTTAGCCAACTGAGCCACCCAGGTACCCCCAATCATAACCTTTTAAAAATGTGCTCTGAGACACTTAAACTGCCAGTTTTACTTTAGTATGAAAAGCAGTTGAATTGGTTTATAATGAAGAGGGGTTGTGTGCGTTTGTGTATTTTACTTGAGTGCTACTTCTACTCAGAGTCCCCTAGTTTGTGCTGGTCATCTGGCCGTTTACACATCATGTGTTCTAATCTTTGAGAGTGTAGATCAGCCAGCTTCTGATTTTTTTCTCTTTTTAGTTTTGTGCTGGCTGTAGATGGCCCTATAGATGACAAAACCTTAAAAAAGATGCCCTAGGGATAGGAACTGGAGTAATCAAATTTTCTTAGGTTGCACTTTTGGAAGACCGATTTTAAATGGTGTTTTCCCACCAGCTTTATGAGTTGGCTGTAGATAAGAAGCTAGATGTGTCAGGCTGAGTTGTTACTTAGATTATTCAGTCTCATTTGTTACTCTGAGTATGTTTTATGGTGTTACACTTTTTACATGAACATTGAAGAGTCCACTGAATTGTCTTGTATTAAGTATACCAGGCACATTTCTCTGTGTAATTATTATTGATTTCTGTTATTGCATTGGGAGTTCCCATTCACAGCTCTGATTTTGAGTTCCTGTTCTGACATCTGTGTATTTTCTTTGCTTGGTTAGTAGCTCAACTATATACAAAAGCATTTCTTTTGTTATATTTTATTCATTGGTTTTATATATTGGGAGTAGGGGTGGGCCGTTCGAGTCTGTGTCCTTCTGCCTTGGCCCAGATTCCCCCACTGACTAGCCATACAAATGGTACATTATGGAGTCAATTTAAAAGTGGTAAAAGCAGCATGTGGAACCTTTTTTTTTTTTTCTTTTTCGTTTTGACAGTTGTTGGGACAGTCAGCGTTCTACTTTAGAGATTTTGACCTCTATCAGTCAATGACAGCAACCATTATACTGACCGATTTCCTGGCACTTTCATGTTGGGCTCTCAGATTCCTTAGAGAGCATTTTCGTTAATTAAGATGGAAAAATGAAAATAAAAGTAAGAGAAATAAATGGAACTTCTTGCTCAGAAAGCAAAATGTATCTTAAAACACTTTAGCTTCATTGCGCCAAACAGTTATCAACACAGTTGTGTTGGATGGTACATGATTCTTGCAAGACTGGGGCTGTGGCTCTGTCTCCAGGTGATGGGATCCATCCATTGTCATGATTACACTGCATGCTTATCCCTGCCAGTGGTGACTAGAGGCAACATGTTGTATGCAGTCAGTCAAGCCTTTTACTGTGCCTGGATAAGCAGCTCCAAATGTATGCATTCATCGAACATTCACTGATAACTGGAGTAGTAGTATTGATTTTTACATTTGGAAGGCATTACCTATCAAGTGCATATCTTTAGTAGGGTTAAGAAAGTAAAAATTTTTTATTGTCCATCCTGTTGTGCATTTTGTGACTTTCAGCTTTGCACACATACAGTTAGATCTCCTAATTACAATGGCTTTCAGTCACAGCAAAAGTTTAAAATCCCAGAGATTTTGATTTTTTTAAGGGACATTCTATTTTTAAAAATTGGAACATCTCTGTTATTACCTGTGAAAGGCAGACAAAGTTACTTGAGGTATCAGCTATTACAGAAAACACAAGCTAGTTTATTTGGAGGTGGTGCTTTATTTAACTTCAGAAAGATCCTTCTTAAAGGGGGTTTCTGTCTGTGTCACAACCCTGCTTGTCTGAGTGAATCAAGCTATTGGCTTTGTTTTCCTTTCACCTGAGTAAGCATTCATTGTGATTTTCCTTTGTTTCCTTTAAACACAGTCTGTTTCTCAAGTTATTTTACCTTTTGAATTATAGTCAAGATCCACTTAAAAGAAGTTCAGTGACCAGGAAAGTTTACAAAACAGATCAGTTCAGGGCTCTTTATGTGAATCATTGCAAGATTCTTAGGCTTTCTTGTGTTTGTTTTTAGATCTTTAGTTCTTCTCTGGACCTGGAGAGGAGCCCTAGTCCTGGCTTCGTTTGTAACTCTCTGTGCATTGTTCCCCGCTCTTCCTCTGATCCAGTTTGACAAAGTCTGTGCATTGATTGACTCTGACTCTTATCCTGGATGGGTCCAGCTACCTGATTCTTGCTTCTTGAGGTTGTCCCCCTGCCATGATAAAATTTGCAAAAGCCAATCCACATTGCAGTATCTAGGGTATTTAGCCCACAAGTTAATTCCCAACAGCTTAGAGTTGTTGCTACAGATTGTATTGTAGGTGGGTATGTACCTGTGTATTTGGGAAAGGGGTAGTTTTGCTTCTTGAGCACTTCATACTTTGTGCCAAGAACTTTACATTGGTATTTTCTCAGTTTACCTTTATAATACGCTTAGTAGATAATTATTGTTATTCCCATTTTGCAGATGAAGAAGCAGAGGTTTAGAGATAGGTTAAAGTAACCAACACAGGGCCACACAGAGGTGCAGAGCCAGGAGTCTCTCTGGCTCTAGAACTGTTGCTTGCTTAGCACTCCATGTGACCCCTTGGAGAATTCAGTCTCTTTGGAGGAGATTCAGACATCACATACTATATGCTTAGGTAATATTTTACCAAAAAAAGATGAATTAAGGGTTTATTTATTTTAACTTAATAGTCGTTTTTATAACACTTACTTTGTGCCATCTGCTCTCCTAAGCACTTCACAAATATTAACTCCTTTTGTTTTCATGACAAGTCTTTGGGGAAGGCACTAGTACCTTTGCCATTTTATTGATGAGAAAACTGAAGCACAGAGAAGTCACATAGCTTGCTCCAGGTAGTAAGTTAGGAAGTGGTAGAGCTTGGTTTTGAACCCAGGCAGACTGGCTGTGGAGTCCTTGCCCTTTAGCTTTTATGCAACTGGGGATTCTTCCTTTTATCCAAGAATATAACACAAAATCCCTTTGGAACACTTTGGCTACATAAAGCGAGGGGCTTATTTAAAAAAAAAATTGGCAATTTCCCTGGAATAGAGGAAAATTAGATGAGGGGAATGTCTTTAAACTTATGCCAATAATATATTAGTTTAGAGGATATAGGGGAATGCCCTGCAGCTCACAAAGAGGAAAAAGCCTCCCATATTGCTTCTTTCAGACTTTTCCTCTAGAAAATTTCCATCTTCCTCTCAGGCAGGTTAATGCATTCATGAATTTCATCTGGGAGAAAATTCAGCCTCCCCCTCCCCTCTTCCCCAAGTTCAAAGTGATAAAGATTTGTTTTGGACACACGACTGCCAGATGTACCACCAAGGCCAAAGTGTGTGTAGGGGAAGTAAATCTAAACAGTTGGCAAGAAACCAGAGGCCTGTGTATTTGAAGTTACTTCAAACTCTTGCTACCCACTCTGCTTTTTAACAGTTCTCTCCACTCCTCCTACCTTGTTAGTGATTTATGATCAAATATTTTATCTCAAATAATAATAGTTTGTCCATAAAATGATTTTCAGAGAATATTAATCTGGCCAGTTCAAATGAGCATTGACACTAGTTTAAATACTGGGATTTGGGGATAGGAGATTGTAGTTTCCATAATCCTTAGTGCTTTAATCTTTACAGTCCTGGGATAGAGGTATTGGTGACCACTTTATTTATTTATTTGTTTGTTTATTTATAAANTAATCTTTACAGTCCTGGGATAGAGGTATTGGTGACCACTTTATTTATTTATTTGTTTGTTTGTTTATTTATAAAAGATTTTATTTATTTATTTGTCAGAGAGAGAGAGAGAGGACAAGCAGGCAGAGTGGCAGGCAGAGGCAGAGGGAGAAGCAGGCTCCCTGCTGAGCAAGGAGCCTGATGCAGGACTCGATCCCAGGACCCTGGGATTATGACCTGAACCGAAGGCAGCTGCTTAACCAACTGAGCCACCCAGGCTTCCCGGTGACCATTTTATTGATGAGATTCAGAGAGGTTAAGTGACTTGCGCAGGACTAAGGTTGTCCATTTGGACCTTTAGAGTTTATTTTGCATGGAAATCATGGCTACCAGAAAGAAAGATGTCTGAGTCCCCAGTTTGTAGAAGTAGAAGGGAAATGTAGTATTCTATATCCTAAACAGCTCTGAAAAGACCTGTGGGTCCTATATGCTTAGCAGTAATAGACCAGCTCTGTTACATTTTACCTACAAATGCCAATACCTCAGATACTGAAATTGGCAGAGTTTCCAGATTTGCTACTTTTTAATCTATTGCTATCTCCATAATTGTATGTTTAAGACCTAACTGGAGAATAGTTTTCTTGCTAGTCACTCATCAGCAGTCCTTTTGCCCTCTTTAGCAGACCCAGAGCGAACTTTCAAAAAGGCTTTTAAGTAAATGATCCAGGACTTAATGCTTCCTTTTAAAGTTTAACTGTTTGGTTTGTTTTTTAATTTTTAAATTTTTTGAAAATTTTGTTTTTTAAGATTTTATTTGTTGGAGACAGAGAGAACATGGATGGGGGAAGGGGCAGAGGAAGAGGGAGAGAAAGAATCTTTTTTTAAAGATTTTATTTATTTATTTGACACAGAGAGAGATTACAAGTAGGCAGAGAGGCAGGCAGAGAGACAGGGAGAGGAGGAAGCAGGCTCCCTGCTGAGCAGAGAGCCCGATGCGGGCCTCGATCCTAGGACCCCGAGATCATGACCTGAGCCGAAAGCAGGGGCTTTAACCCACTGAGCCACCCAGGCGCCCAAGAGAGAAAGAATCTTAAGCAGGCTCCATGCCCAGCACAGAGATCAACACAGGGCTGGATCTCATGACCTAAGATCATGACCTGAGCCGAAATCAAGAGTTGGATGCTTAACTGCTTGACCGACTGAGCCACCCAGGCACCCCACCCACCCAGTGTTTAGTTTTGTTTTTTTAAAGAAAGAGTATATAAGAAATTAGTTTCCAGTACTTTTACTTATTATGCTTTGTCAATCAAATTGATAGAGCTTTTTCTTAATGTCTTTTCTTTACCCATTATGATCTGTTAGATGCATTATCTTCAGTTACCATCACTTCTGTTTACCTCTCTTTAATATTTACTCTTTTGTGAACTGTATCATTAATTTACAGAGAACTGATGAAAATTGTAGTCCAGGTATACTTTAGCTTCTGCTCATTCAATTGGCAGGTATTTATGAAGACCTAATTCTTTTGAGTGACTTTTCATAGTCATTTTAAAATACCTATGTTTGCTGAGAGGAATGCATATGTAATTGTAATTTTGTATAAGCTGATGGTACTAACAAAATGATATAGTAAAAGCTAAACCCAAGATTTATTTTGTGTGTGTGTGTTGGGGAGAGGGGAGGTCCCATTGTAATTTATAAAATTGCTTATACTTTGTATGTTTTTATCTTGATACTGATGCTTTCCAACTGCTTATTGTGGCCTTTGGTCATCATTCTAAAAAAACTAACTTACCCATAAGCCACTTCTTTAAAAGTCAAATCACCAGGTAGAAATACACTTTTTTTGGTGGATCAAATCAGCTGTGAGTTCAGACCGCAAGTCTGGGTCTCTGAAAAAATGTGAATATTATCTAAAAACATAATGACCACTGGGCGCCTGGGTGGCTCAGTGGGTTAAAGCCTCTGCCTTCGGCTCAGGTCATGATCTCAGGGTCCTGGGATCGAGGCCCACATCGGGCTCTCTGCTTCGCAGGGGGCCTGCTTCTTCCTCTCTCTGCTTACTTGTAATCTCTCTCTCTGTGTGTCAAATAAATAAATAAAATCTTAAAAAATAACCATAATGACCACCATTTAATTTATTTATATGTATATACACACATAATTATTTTTGAATGCTTTACTGTTGCTAAGGTGTTATCTGATTTTCTTTTGGTGATGAATTAATGAGGTTATTGGAGTCATCATAGGATGACTCTGGCTGGCATCAGGTTTCCTCATTAGCAGGTACTAGGGACTTGTGAGATTTTAACACTGATAGGCTTGACCTGCTGCTTTTTATCATTGTTTTAATTGTGATTCACATTTTTTTTTAAGATTTCTTTATTTGAGAGAGAGAGCGAGCATGAGTGGGCGGAGGGGCAGAGGGAGATGAGAGAAAAAGAATCTCAAGCAGACTCCCTGCTGAGTGTGGAGCCTGATGTGGAGCTCAATCCCATGACCCTGAGATCATGACCTTAGCCAAAACCAAGAGCCAGCCAATCAACCAACTGAGCCACCGAGGCACCCCTTGAGTCACATTTGTTTTAACCTCTTTGTTTCTCATTGAACACTTAGTATTTATTCCTAGAAGTTTCGATTGGTCTGTGGGTTCATGTGGCCATCTGGGTTTGAGTGGAATGAAATCTAAGTCTTGTCTCTCTTCCTTCGTGGATTTTGATTTTAGCCTTTTATATGTTGTTGTAGATACCTGGACAAAACCTGTAAATTAAGCTATAAGTTCTTCTTGTCCATAGAGTTTTAGTTTGGTCTAGGCCTGTCTAGATCCCTGGGATCTGGAAAGTACATAAGTCTCCTAGTTTTATCCTCTAGTCTCTCCATGTGTGAACTCTGTAGGGAAGAGGACATGGGCTAGACAGAAAAATCAATCTGCAGGAAACATTGTCTCCAGGAACCTTCTTCCTTCTGAGTGCACCCTGCCTCTGGGACAGGGCATGGAAGAGCAGTCCCTCGAGGCCTTCCACCTAGTACCACCTCAGCCACACTCTAGCTGAATGATCTTGGGAATGTTTTATCACTTCACTTGTACTTCAGTTTTCCCATCCATAAAATAAGGCGATGTTTGTAGCATGTCTTGCCAGGGGTCCTACGGAAGGTACATCAGCACATCATAAAGCAGTTGCAGAGTCAGACTGCAGCTTACTGTCCTCCAACTGTGTGCTAGAACTGGGCCAGGCCTTTGCTGTACCTCGTCCAGAAGGGCAGGTCAGGAGAGGAGGAAGTCTGTCTGTCCCCTCCTCTGTGCGAGTGTATAAGTGAGCCATTGCTTCTTCTGCCCTTGAAGCTTTTATAAATAAACACTGATGAGGGCCTGATCACTGTATATTATACATACTGCTATAGGAGATACTTAGTAATACAAAATTTGTCAGTTCCCTTAAGAAACCTGTTTGATTCGTGACTGTCACAATTGTTACATTTTCCATTAGGCCAGAAGGATATTGTTTGATATTTATTGTATTATTGTAACCTGAATTTTACGACCTAAATGGAATGTTCACATGTTGCTTCCTATATTAGAATATCTTTTTGTTAGAAATTTGTCGTGTTGAACAACATTTTAACATGGAAAATGTGAATTTTTGCATGTTTCAGAAAAGTCAGTAAGTAAAATATTATATGAATACGTAATGATTCTCTTATAGTTTTAACTTCTCAAGAATTATTGATTTCTTGACTGGAATATACTATATTCATTTAGTCTAAAATGAGCCTGATGATATTGTAAGTAAATTTTTTTTATTGTTTTATTTGTTGGTTCTTTTTATTATATGACTTTCTCTGAAGATACATGTTGATGGCAAGGTTGTTTTCTTGATTAAAAAAAGTAACGTCAAGAAAAGAGGGAGGAAGAGAAGAAGGAAGGAAGAAAAGGAAGGAAGGAATTGGCTCGATTAGAACACTGATAAAATGACCCTATCAACTCCTCAGAAAAATGGTTGATTCCAGGACTGGGGCAGGAAAAAGAAAAGACAAGGGCACATCAAAGGAACATGGAAGCCAACCTGGAAGAGCTCTCAACAGCCAAAGCTGGAACAATTTGAACAGAAAAATAAATAACAGTAGTATTGGATTATAAACCAAAGAACAAAACAAATATCCACAAGTTAATGATATAAATGATTGAATAAATAAATGGGGGTGAAGAGATAGCTCTTCCTTTCAGAAGAATTCCAACTAACGAAGGTAGAAGAAATGAAGGGAATGGAAAATCACCTTTAGTAATAATAATAATAATAATTATAGTAATAATAATAATAATAATAATAGTAATAATCGCTGCAGGCAAGATCTCCAATGGAGGCTAAAATTAGTGGGTAAAAGTTTAAGGAGAAACAGGATATTTGCATGTCCACAAAGCATCTTCCCTAAAATATCTATTGATTACTGTTATGGTTTCAACCCATGCCCTCATATTCTTCAAAACTTTTCTCTCCAGGAGATGGAGTTTAATTCCTCTCCTCTTGAGTGTGGGCTGGACTTAAAGACTGGCTTCCAAATCATAGGGTATGGAAAGGGAAGAGCAATAATTTTATAGTGGAAGAAACTGGCAGACACCACCTTAACCAAGTGGTCAAGGTTAACATTACTGGTGGTAAGTCATGTTGCTATCACTTACCCTTGATAGGATGTGGTGAGGACACTTTACCTCCTATTTTCTTCCCCGAAATCCATCCCTGTGGTGTAATCATGAGAAAACAGATAAACTCAAGTTGAAGGACATCCTATAAGATACCTGACTAGGACTCTTTAAAAGTGACAGGGTCATGAAAGACAAGGAAAGATGGCAGAACTGTTGCTGACTGGAGTCTAAGGAATTATGACTACTAAGTGTAAAGTGCAATCAGGAAAGGGGTCTGAGTGTAAAACCCGGGGAAATCTGAATAAAATCTGCAGTTTAGTTAATAGTATTGTACCATTACAATATATCACATGCAATACAGTGTCGGTATCTTACGTTTTGGTCAGTGTACCATGGTTATGTAAGATGTTGACATAAGGGGAAGCTGAGCCAAAGATATACAGGAACTCTGTACTATCTTTGCCATTCTTCTGTAAGCTCTGGAGTCATGTTGTATGGGTTCAAATCTTGCCTTTGCCACCTACCAATTGAGAGATAATAAATGACTTTCTTAATTTCTTTGCCTCCGTTCCCTCATCTGTAATAACAGTTCTCCTTAGGTATTCATTGTATAGCTATGGAGGTAAACAGCATGTGCTTAAGGATTCTGGAAGAGGAGAAGATGGTGACAGGGTGAGGAGGCCTGGGGTCTGCAGACCCCTCCTCCCACACACCATAGACTCCTGGGAGGTGGACTTGAGCCCCACCCTTGAAGAAAGCCCAAGACTTAGCTGATGGGAGACTGGCGTGGAGAGGAAAGGGAACAGCTAGGGGCAAAAGTAGAGAAGCTATATTGGGAGAGATCCGTTTGAGCAGTGAGTAAACCATGCCAGGGGAGTGAAGACTACCTGTGGAGCCATTGAAGGGGATGCTGCTAGGGGGTGTGGGTGCCAGCTTGGATGCTGTCTTGATCAAGTTTAGACTTCAGTCCTAGGCCTGAGAGAGGTGGGAAGGGGAGGGAGGGAAGAAGAAAGGGAGGGAGTGGGGGAGGCAAGAAAGGGAAGGGGGAAGAAGGTGAGAAAGAGATTACTTCAAGAATTGTTTCAGTCCCAACTGAGATTTTGGCTGTTCTCTGAGTATCTGTTGATTGAGGAAATATGTTATGACAGAATGACCGTGAAGGGCGCCTGGGTGGCTCAGTGGGTTAAAGCCGCTGCCTTCGGCTCAGGTCATGATCCCAGCGTCCTGGGATCGAGGCCCGCATCGGGCTCTCTGCTCAGCAGGGAGCCTGCTTCCTCCTCTCTCCTCTCTCTCTGCTTGCCTCTCTGCCTACTTGTAATCTCTCTCTCTCTGTGTCAAATAAATAAATAAAATCTTTAAAAAAAAAAAAAAAAGAATGACCGTGAAGGTAGTAATACTCTGCAATAAATGTGTTTTTTTTTAAAGATTTTATTTATTTATTTGACAGAGAGAGATTACAGGTAGGCAGAGAGGCAGAGTGAGAAGAGAAAGCAGGCTCCCTGCGGAGCAGAGAGCCCAATGCGGGGCTCGATCTCAGGACCCTGAGATTATGACCTGAGCCGAAGGCAGAGGCTTTAACCCACTGAGCCACCCAGGTGCCCATAAATGTGTTTTATTAAATATGGGAGCTTTTTGTACCTTTGGGACATTGTAATATGTGTGGATGAGACATTTATTCTGCCTGCTGTCAATGCTTCCTGACCTTTTATTTTATTTTATTTTTAAAGATTTTATTTATTTATATGACAGAGAGAGAGAGAGAGAGACTACAAGTAGGCAGAGAGGCAGGCAGAGAGAGAGGAGGAAGCAGGCTCCCTGCTGAGCAGAGAGCCCGATACGGGACTCGATCCCAGGACCCTGAGATCATGACTTGAGCCAAAGGCAGAGGCTTTAACTCACTGAGCCACCCAGGCGTCCCTGACCTTTTATAATAACCCTTTGGCCCCAGGGCTAAAAATCACTGCTGTCAGTAACCAGGAGCCTTCAGTGTACAAGCATACTTTGACTTCAGAACCTTGTCTTTGGGGTTGTCTTCTATCATAGAGAGAGAGAGAGTGTGTGTGTTTCTTTTGTTAGTTAAAAAAACATCTTGGGGTGTAATTTATATACCGTGAGTACTTGGACATTAAGTGTCCAGAACAATGTAGGGTTATCGGTGTATACATCTGTCTAGTTATCAACTAGATCAAGATGTAGAACATTTCCAAGACTCCAGAAGGCTCTCTTGGCCAACTCCCAGCCAAAAATGCCCCTTCTTGAGGAAACCACTATTCTGCCTTCTGTCACCATTAGTTTTTGCCTGGGAATGTGTTCCTTTTTCTCCCTCATTCACCCAAGTCCATGTAGTACAGTGAGACTAGAACAGGGGTGGGTCTCTGTGTGTCCAGTACTACACTAGACAGATACCCAGACTTAATCCTCCTGTGAAACCATAGACCTAGGCTTTGTGTTACTTATTTAAATTCAGTCCCATATCTCACTGACTACAGAATCCGTGCTTTTCCCACGACACCGTGCTCTGTGCCTTCAACTGACATTTACCGTAATAATTAGTATCATCATTAGTGTAGTCACCTTAGTAGTTTCTCTTTTTTTTTCTTTCAGTAGTTTACAAGGTAGTCAGAGAGCAGCAGTTAACCCCCAGCCCCCCTCCTGTTCCCCTTCTGTGGTTTTTTTTGTAACCCTCTTGGGGAGTAGAGGGAGTTGTGCTGATTTGGAACCAAAAGACGATGGCAGTTTCTTCATTTACTAGGTGCCAGACCATGTGCTAGCCAGTGAAGTTAGAGAGAAAAGAATCTAAATCCCAACCCCTAATTTTGTAATGGGGGACACAGATAATAGTGTGATGAGTGCTGGGAAGCAGAGGGATGCTGGGGGGTCATAAAGGAATTAAAGGACAGGGGTGGGGGTGGGCAGCACCAGTTATGAGGGAAATGGGTCTTCTAGAAGAAGTCAAGTCTGAGTGGAGTATTGAGCTCATAGGAGTTGTACCGGCAATGAAGGGGGGGAAGTGAGGGCTCTTGAAAGCTGGAGAGAGAGTGTATGGCTGTGCAGGGAATGAATATATGCGGAGCAGGGCACATTCGGGAAACTGCATGTGTAATTGCCTGGTGGGAAGGATGGTGGTGGGGTGCTGTGGAGTGGGGAGAGTCGATCTGAGATACAGAGGCAGAGGCGAGACCGTCATGCCCCTGTTAAGGAGCTGGATTTTGTACTGAAGGTAATGATGGATTTGCAGTTTCAGAAGATCACTTCAGTTTTTTTGGGAAATGGATCCAGGGGTTGAAATCGAGTAGGAGTGTAAAAACGAGTAAGGCCAGTGACAATGGGTAGGAAGAGGAGGTGAAATTGGAGAGATATTTAGGAGGTCGCCTGAACAGGACTTGGTAGTTGTTGATTTGCCATGGAGAGGTTGATGACTAAATAGGATTTTAATAGGATGTTATAATGGAAAGAAAGTGGATTTTTTGGGGACTGGATTTTTGTAAGTTGTAATGGAAATGATGTGCTTTTCCCCCTCTTCCACACAAGGATGGTGTTTGCTTTAGCATAGCCCCATTACTTATTGGGAGAGGGGGGCGTCACAGAAGTTTGTAGATGGAGGCCTACGATTGTATGATGACTTCTTAAAAATCAGGCCGATAAATCTGTGTTTTGGTTTTACTCCTCCATTGTTTATTGTGATGAAAGCTAAATCTGCCAAGCGTGTATTTCCAGAGAAGACCCATGAACCCCTGAATGGAGGGGGAGCTAGTGATATGGAAAGAAGAAAAGGCAGACCTTACTCCAGAACAAAAGGATTGGCAGTCATTTATTTACTGAGACGTGTACAGAAAGCCACACCACCATTTCTTTCAAAATGGTGTCTAGATTTGATTCTAAGAGTTTTCTACAGTTTAAGGCTAAGCCCGTCTTTGCTCTGGCCTGTGGTCTGCTAAAATGAGCTCCTCTGTGTGCACAGGATAGCGGTGGGGGGCATCCTTAAACCTACAGGGCTGTTCTTTAGGTGCCCAGGACTTCCTCGCTCATGGTCCTGCTCCGTAGCTACGGGAGTGTGTCCTCCTGAAGCCCAGGGACTGGGTGCCTAGGACTGAAAACTCCTAGAAAAGGCAAAGGCAGCACAAGCTGCCTGGGCCTTGTGATTGGCAGTGTGGGGAGTCCCAGCCCTGAATGGTCTTTAACAAACCCAAACCACACCCTATGTGCAGAGAGGAAGCTTTTCTCTCCAGTCAGCCAAAATCCAGCCATCTGCCTGCCCCAACTCCAAATTTCCTGTTATTCTAAGTCCTTGACAGTTTAGAGTGAAGGATGGTGGTGTGTCGGGCAGAGAATCCTTACTCAGATGAACAGAAGAGAAAGGGCAGTTTGGCTACAGAGACTTTATAATAAAACTTCAGGATACAAGATAAATTTCTTGCCTCTGGAATCTCTGTATAGTGGTCTGAGCCACCACCAACCTCTGCTCTTCCAGTTTTCAGTTTGTGCCCAGAGACTGTTAATGCTTTTACAACAACACCAGTTCTTGTTCAGCCAGGGACGTTCATTTCAGCTTGAAGTTGTAAGTAAACCAGAATGCTAGGTGTGAAACAATTTATGGGTGACTTCAGTGCAGCTTTGTGATGAAATCTAACGTTCACATGCTAATCTGATAACTTTAATGATATACATGATCATTATTGTGCTGCATGGTAATTAGGTGAGCAGCTCATATAAGGGACTGTAGTTAGTATTAAGTTTTACATGACCAAATCAAATTTTCATGGTTTCTTGTTTATTAATTTGTTGGTTCTCCACTATCTGTAATTAGCATCAGTGTCAGCATTTTGTGTTTATAGCTCCATGTAGTCTGAGCCTCATCATTGGCATGCTCTGGTTCCCCTGTGTCAAAACACAGAAGTCTAGGTTCTCTTCCATAGAGCCCCCTGGAGGGAGAGGGTTGTCCTCAGCCCCATTCCCTCGCCCCATCCAGCCTCAACCTCAAGCTCCTATGGCTTCTCCCTGATCTCAGGTATTCTGGAAGTCTGGGGTCTTCAGGGAGTTGAAGCTCCAGACTCCGAGACCGGGTGTCCTGCCCAGGGGTAGGAGAGCACCCTGTTGGGGTGGGGGACCCCTTCACATCTGAGAGGAGTTGGCAACACATTTTATTAAAGAGTAGGGGTTGAAATAAATGAAAATTACTCACTTAGAAGATAGTAAGGACTTAATAGACATTTATTTATAGAACTATCTTATTCTACTGCAAAGTTGATTTTAGATTAGAAGAGTGCACTTGTAAGAATAGTTTGAGGGATGCCTGGGTGGCTCATTTGGTTAAGTGACCAACTCTTGATTTGGGCTCTGGCCATGATCTTAGAGTCGTGAGATCTAGCCTGGTATCAGGCTCCATGCTCAGCAGGGAGTCAGAGCCTGCCTGAGACTCTCTTTCCTCTCCTGCCCCTCCCCCGCTCATGTGTTCTCTCTCTCTTTCTCTAAAATAAATAAATAAATCTTAAAAAAAGAGAATACTTTGATATCTTGGTTAGAGGCTCATTGAAAAGAAAATGGTACATTTTAGATGGATTGAGAAATAGAATTGGTTTTGAGTGACGTTTTTGACCTGCCCTGTGTATCTGTGTGGCATGCAGTGATGGGTGGTTCAGTTTTTGGTGGTGAGATGCAGAGCCTTTTATTGTGGTCCTGCTGGCTGAGTGTGTATTGCCTATTTTTATTGTGGTTAACCTGACCCACCATTTGGTTCCCTAAGGTTTGGTTTCTTTTCCTGTGCTTGATGAATGCTGTCAGCTTCTACAGAAGTGAACTTTGTTCTTTCTTCAAACATTTACTGAGTTTCTGCCCTGTGGTAGGTTCTGTGCCAGGAGCCAGATACATACAGAAAGATGATCAAAATCTCAACTTTGCATTTACCTTTGTAATTTCATTTGGCTTCGCTGCCCCTGTAAAATGCAGAAAGACTCTTTATATACCCACAGTACAGATAAGTAATCACAGAGCAATGAACCAACTTGTTTAAGGTTGCATATCATAATCACTGAGCTGAAGCCTTGGTCTTTTGACCAAATACGTATTCTATTCACTACGTAGGAAAGACTAAATAAAACAGTCTTTGAATCTAAAACCGGTCAATTGGGAAAGATAGCATCTTCCCAAAGAAGTTTATGCAGACATTTAAAGAATACATACAAATGATTCTGAGACCATGCTTTTTGAAAATTTGATAATTAAAAACATTCCGAATTTTAGGGGCATCTGGTTGGTACAGTTGGCTGAGTATCCAACTCTTGGTTTTTGGCTCAGGTCATGATCTCATGGTTATGAGATTGAGCCCTACGTCGGGCTCCACACTCAGCATGGAGTCTACTTGGGATTCTCTCTCCTTCTGCTCCTCCTGCTTGTGTGCTGTCTCTCTCTCTCATAAATAAGTAAATCTTTAAAAAAAAAAGTCAAAATTTAAACAATAAATTTTAAGGACTCATAGTTTGCTCAAAAAAAGTATTCCTCACTTAGTAAATCATCCTAATGAGCTTAGAATGATTCGTCATCACCTTTTGATTTATATGGTGTTTTCAGGTACATAATGTTCAATGTATTTTTAAATTGGTTTGGGAGGTAGTGAAATTTTTCTAAGATTGAGGAGGAAACGGTTTTGAAAATTCTGTTAGCCAGTATTGAGTTGTCCAGGATGAGAACAACAGAGGTAAGGTAATATGCCTGCCCATTTTCTAGTGCAGCTAGAAATCCTCCAGGGCCTAATAGCCATTTTAGGTTTATTCTGTGAAAAAGGCCTTTGGGCTTCTGTGTTATTGACTTTTCTCAGTTTCTGAAGAACTTAAGAAGGAAAATTTCCTTACAAGTGAAGTGAGATGAGAAGAGCATTATAACATTGCATTGTGGGCTCCAACAAAACAGTGTTTACTGAACATAGGCCTGTCTGAAGGCTCCGAGTATGGCAACAGGATGTACTATAGAGTTATTTCTTCCTGGTGCTCTTACTGAGAGCGTCTGGCAGCAGCACTAAGAGGGCAGAGGTGACCTGGCGTGATCAGAGTGTGGACTTGAGGCCTTGCCAAACTGAGGCAGTTAGTTGTATGATCTTGGCAAATTGCTTAATGTATTTCATTTTTTCAGCCATAAAATGGGATGATCTTTTACTCTAAAAGGGAATTTTGGGGGGCATGTGGGTGGCTTAGGCAGTTGAGCTTCTGATTCTTGATCTCAGGTCTTGAACTCAGGGTTGTGAGTTCAAGGCCTGCATTGGGCTCCACGCTAAGCTTGGAACCTACTTTAAAAATAAATAAATAAATAAATAAGTAAATAAATAAGATTTTTTTTTTAAAGTAAAGGGAATTTGGGGGTATCATGTATCTAGAGGGTCCTTCCGTTTGGAGTGGGAGGTATTAAATAGCTCTTTACATACATTTATTTCTGGGATCATTTGAAGTCTGTCCTGCCCATCAGAATATATGTTCCATGAAGGCCAAGGCTGTATCTGTCTGATCTTTGCTAATGTGTATCCCTGCCCCTATGGCAGTGCCTAGAGCTTAGGAAATAGGTAGATACTTGGTGAGTGAAGGAGTCCCCACAGTCAGTACTGCAGCAGCTGGGGGTAAAATGTAGACACGTGGTCAGTAAGCATAGGTCTGCAGTTGTTAATATCTTGGAGCTTCAGGTCTAGGCAGGTTTTGTTTTGTATTTATGGTTTTCATGTTTTTTATTTCATTAACAAGGTACAGCTTGGGTTTTTGTATTCCAAGAGTTCCTTGCAGAGGGCTTTCTTCTGCGTCCGCTTGATTGATGACAATGTAATAATGAAGTGAAAGACAAGGCGGGCTGTGGTTGTATTTTGGGGTGGCTGGCATGTTCTCGAAACCCAGATCTCTGAGCCTCTCAGTGGTGTCTGGGGTCCACTCTTGGCTTAAGGCAGAGCTGGTTCTCTCCACTCCCATCTTCTCAGAGAAAGTATTTGGTTGTAGGTCTGAGCTGTTTTCCTTCTTGTAGTCCATTAAAAGCCTCTGAAAGGCTTGGGGGTAAAGGAGCATCATGTCTGCACCTTACTTGTTGACACATTAAGGAAAATCTGGACATGGAGATTTATGAAAGGGTGAGGGCAGAGTCAACCACAGGACACTTTTTTTTTTTTTTAAAGATTTTATTTATTTATTTGACAGAGAGAGAGATCACAAGTAGGCAGAGAGGCAGGCAGAGAGAGAGGAGGAAGCAGGCTCGCCGCTGAGCAGAGAGCCGGATGTGGGCCTCGATCCCAGGACCCTGAGATCATGACCTGAGCCGAAGGCAGAGGCTTTAACCCACTGAGCCACCCAGGCACCCCACAGGACACTTTTCAACAAATACTGCTGAATTGGAGTTAAAATTTTAATTAATATGAAAATGAAAAATTACTTTGGATTGAGACTGCTGCTTCGTCTGTGTTCTCAATGGAGCCTGCTGTGTGAGAATAATTAGACAAAATGCTCTCTGTAAAGCCTCTATTTTAAGAAGAATGATTCAGAGGGGAACCCAGGTCCAAGAAATGTTCAT
Organism: Ailurus styani; assembly: GCA_002007465.1. Taxonomy (NCBI): domain Eukaryota; kingdom Metazoa; phylum Chordata; class Mammalia; order Carnivora; family Ailuridae; genus Ailurus; species Ailurus styani. The sequence goes on along the minus strand of LNAC01000077.1, from coordinate 3,262,367 downwards.
CAACAAACAAAAATTGAATTGCCAGGTTTGCCAGATGTCTCATTTTAAAGAATTTTTTTCCTCATTTGGTCTCTTGTAAAAGTCTTCCCTGTGCTTCTGAAATATGCTCTGCCCCCATGTGACTTAAAAATAAAAAGTTTCAGAATGTTCAGAATCCCATCTCTGTAGGGCTTATAGTTCTGTGGGGTTCAGCTGGGAATTGCATTGCCTAAAAATAAGGGCAAAAAGACCCACATTACTGGGCTGCAGAGTTCTGGGAAATTTTCTTAAGTTACTTAGTACACTCTGTCTTGGTCTTTTGCTCAACACTTATTGAGCACCAGCTGTGAACAAACGCTGCTCCTTGTTTAAGGCAGCAAGCAGCACCCTCCTCATGCCTGCCCTGTGGTTGCCCCTCATTGAAGGGGTACCGGACAGCCCTCCTACCTTACAGGGGGTGGCAGGAGAGAATGGCTGTAGTTAAAGGCACCGTGCCCTTTTACAGTTAGAGACCCAGGTCCTTCTAAAGGGCATCTCTTTTTGGGGGCAACATCAAACACTCCTGTGGATTCCTTTATTTGATGTACCCTTGAACCTCTCCGTGCAGGCCCTCACAAGTGCCTGTGTGCTTTGGCAGAGGAGGAGCAAGGGGGAGAAGGGCGAGGGGTTTAAGGGCTAGTTCAGCAGCCTGCTCCTGCTTTGCCCAGGCCTGGCAGACAGGGCTGTGGGTGGAGAAATGGGAGCAGGCCCTTGGCTGAGTGGAGAGACTCTTCCTGTGTGGTTTGTGGAAAGGCAGCTTTCACTCGAGGTGCACTGAGACGTCAGTGATGTTTCCTTTTGCACCTTTTCAGTTGTGGGACCTCTTCGAGTTGCATTCAGCCAAGCTCCCCTGCCCCGCCCTCCAGTGTTCCACATTACCTAGCAAAAGCCCTGTAACCACTCACTGTGTAGCTAGGTTCCACTTGGTGTTAGATAATCAGAATTCACATTAAAGTGGAAATGAAGTGGCCTTCTGCCCTGGCCCACTCTGTCTGTTCAACTAATCAAAAAATCTGATGGTGTGCTGCAGGAAAAACTCTTTTGAGGTAGAGGTTTTTGCTTCCTTCCAGCTGGGTGGAGGGAAAGGGACATCTTGTCCCTATGGAATCCACTGCTGACTGCTCTGTACTGCCTCCTTGCTCACTGGCCTGTTCTCTGGACCTAAGGCCAGGGGAGCCCTGGCCCAGTGGGCACCCCCTCTCCACCCTGTGGCTGCCGTATTTAGGGGATTTTAGGTGTCTCTGCTCTGGTAAGGGTTGCAACAGTTGAGGAGGGTGGAGCTGTGGGTGGGAGCCGGTAAGGAACTTCCAGAACTCCCAGACTGTTTAGTCCTTGGAGAGAGGAAGAGGCTGTTTCTGGTTACCAGCCTCCCTCCCCCCACCTGGTAGCACAGATAATGGCTCTCCTTAGGGAGCCTTTTTTGCTCCCCTCCGTTTTGTGGTCTCAGGCTTACTCCAGGAATGTTTTCCTGTTTCTCATTCTCCCCTCTGCTCTGTGCCTAGAACCAACCCCCCGACTTGCTCCTTCTAGAGACCAAGGTTAGCTATCATTGACAAAGCCTTGAGAGCTTGTGGGTGTGGAACACCTTCTGTTTGAAAATCCCAGGGTGTGGAATTCTGGGCAGTTGGGGATTGGGATCTGAGATGCCCATCTTTCGAAGGCAGGTGTGACTTGGGAGAGGCAGTGGGCACCGTGCTCAGGAGCACAGCTTGTGGGGCCGCTCAGCCTGGGTTCACATGCCAGCTCCCTGCATAACAGCAAGTTATGTAAACTCTCTGGGCCTCAGTTTTCTCACTTTCCAAATGGGAATAATAGTAGTACCCATGGACCTCATAGTGCCCTTGTGAGGATCTTTAACAGCACCTGGCCCATGGTAGGTGCGTATTCAATGTAAATGTTATAGCAGTTACACGAGGGGAGGCTCTGGGGCTGTTGAAGTGGCTGCCGACAGCTTCGTCCCTGACGTGCCTCTGTGCTTTCTACGTAGAACATCATGATGAGGACAAGAAGGCAGCAAAAGGTATCTCGGGATCAGTTTCACGAAAGCCGTCACCCGAGTTGGCATGTTGTCTCCAGGTCTCCTTAAAGATGGCTTCTAAATCTGTTTCCTGACTTTTACAGTCCCACTCAGAGTTTTCTGTTGCCTTCTGACCTGTTGAGAGAAAAAGTTGACTGCAAGCATGAAAAAGATTTTTTTTTTAACGAAACACCATGAAACTATAGCATATTAAATGTGCATCTGCCAAGCTACAGTTTCATTTTGAACTTCATATACACCTTAAAAAACTTGATCCTGAATTAATATCAGGTAGGACTGGTAAACTATAATGTTTCCACTTCTTTATACAAAAAGTTAGAAGTTAGTCCCTTGGGAAAGTTCCCTCAGGAGACGATTGTTTCTAGAGAAAATTAAATACTGGCTTGGGGCACCTTTTCAGGAGCATGGGCCCTTGAGTCCAGTCTCTTTAATGTGTCTTTGAGGCCTGTGCATTCTGGCTCATTTCTCCTTCATTGCTCACTCCTGATAGCTTTGTACTGGATGCTTCAGCATGACTTAATTTAACAAATATTAAATGCCCATTTGCAACTCCCTCGAACCTGGGCCCTGTGCTGACTTGCATCTAGAGCCGTACACACTCCTCTGCCTGCAAAACTTTCACACTCCAATGTTTGATGGCTTCTGGTCTCATCTTAGAAAAAGCAGTAGGTGTGGTGGCTAAGTGCCTGGACTCTGCGGTCAGGCAGTGTGGGTTCAAATCCTGGCTCTGCCAGTCGCTAGTGGTATGACGTTGGGGGAAGTTCTTAACCTCTTTGTTTCATCTTTAAAATGACAGTAATGGGGCGCCTGGTTGGCTCAGATGGTTAAGCGTCTGCCTTCAGCTCAGGTCATGGTCCCAGGGTCCTGGGATCGAGCCCCACATCTGGCTCCCTGCTCGGCGGGGAGCCTGCTTCTCCCTCTCCTTTTACTCCTCCCCCCTGCTTGTGCTCGCTTGCTCTCTCTGTCAAATAAATAAAAATTTTTAAAAAGATAAATAAAATGGCAGTAATAGTGCTGGCTGTCTTGCACTGTTCAGAGAGTTGCAAAGGTAAAGTGCACTTAGCATGTTCCAAGCACATAATAGCTTCTTAGCAAGTGGTAGCTATTATTATTGTTGTTGTTGTCATAGGTACTTCCTTTGGAAAGTCTTCCAATTCTACTTGGGAAGGAGGGCCCTTCCTTTGTGCTCCCAGAACCTGTTCTGTAACTTCTGGTGTTGCTTTTATGATGTGGTTTCGTAATTTCCCACTTGCTTGTTTCAATCCACTGCAGTCCCCTTAAGGTACTCAAGGTCTCTTTCTTGGCTACAGTTGTATCCTCATTGCCTGGTAGACATTATTTCCTTCCTCTCCTGGCTCTAACATGTTAGCGTAGGTGTTTTCTTTTTCTTCTTCTTTTTTTAATCTTAAAAAAGGAGTCCCTAACTAAATTGCTGTTGATTTTTTACAAATTTATTTATTTAAATAATCTCTAATCTCTACACCCAACATGGGGCTTGAACACACGACCCCGAGATCAAGAGTCTCACACTCTTCCGACTGAGCCAGCCAGGCGCCCCAGCTGCAGTTGAATTTTGATGAATGGGTCTGCTTGCCTGTTTTTTCATGAGCCAAGAGGTACAGTGTTTCCCTATTCCCTCAATGGGACAGTTTTTAAAGATGCATCGAGGTTTGGGGATGAAAAATCACTAGGCTAGGCTCTTTGTGATATTGTGCTAGACTCTTCAGATACACTCTGACTGAATTTTCCTTCAGCTCCTCTGAGGTAGGTGCGAAGAGACCATTTAAGAATTGGGTCACGGGCTCAGCATCATTTGACTTTGTAAACGTCAGAGTCGGGCTCTAAACCTAGTCTGCCTGGCCGCATGGCACGTGCTGGTTTTGTCCTGTGTTCACTGGCTTGCAGAAGACTTGTCAGCTGGCTGTTCCCCAGCCCGCAGTTACTGACCCAGGGCCTTATTGCCTCTTCCCTAAATAGCAGTCCAAGTAGACTTCAAAAGTAATCATTAAAGGGATTGATTCTTTCGGTTGGGAAGATACTGCATTGGTCATAAGTTGTCATAAGATGACATCTTATATTGAGCAACTATAGTACTTGAATAGCACAAGATGTTGAGACTGTCATGCAGGCAGATAAGGATTCTGGACAAAAACAAGCTTGGGAACATTAAGGAGGAGAGAGCGGAATTCTGTTTTTATAGCTTCATTTCTTAGTTTGTCCTAAAGTTAAAAAATAGAGTTAATCATGCCCTCTAGGCCACCTGGGTCTCTGGTTGGTACAAAAAACTTCCTGTATCCAAAGGATAGTTTAGAAAGACTTTTTTTCTATCAAGATAGGCCATTTGTCAAAGAATAGGTTCCACCTCCTTTCTGAATATATATATATCTTTTTAAACAAAACACAGATGGACTCGGAAACTAAGGTTTACCGGTACCAGAGATGATCTAAGTGGCAAGATAAGCTAATGACTCAGAATGACACAATGTTTGCTTTTTACTCCAGGAAACATTAGGGTACTAGCCTTTTGTAACATCGTTACATTTTAATTTTCTACTTGTATGTTTCAGAAAACAACAGAGTGGGAATGGTGCGCTCTTAGGTGATTAATTAGCGCCCACCGGCTGAGCTGTTTCCAGTGTAATAGGCATGGCCAACTTGCATGGCCATCTAAGGAATCCCCTCCTCTGGTTTGTTTAGTCCCTTACCCAGACTGACAGCACAGGGACCACTCAGAGGATCTTCCAAACGTAGTTGCTGTTAAAAGCCTTGGCTTCAAAAATATCGAAGGCTCCTTCTAGCTCTGAAATTGTGTAAGAACTCTGAGGATACAGAAGGAAGGAGAGAGAATCTTTGTTAATTTTAAGTCCTTCAGAAACGGTCACATCTTTTAAACGTTAACATCTTTAACAACTTTTTTTTTTTTTTTTTTAAAGATTTTATTTATTTATTTCACAGAGGGAGAGAGATCACAAGGAGGCAGAGAGGCAGGCAGAGAGAGAGGGGGAAGCAGGCTCCCTGCCGAGCAGGGAGCCCGATGCGGGCCTCGATCCCAGGACCCTGAGATCATGACCTGAGCCGAAAGCAGAGGCTTTAACCCACTGAGCCACCCAGGCGCCCTCTTTAACAACTTTTATTTAAAATCTTTTTCTAATGTTATGTGATGTCTGATGACTTCTCTTCTCAAAAAGCCCAAGTATAAATTAAAGCTTTCTGATCAGAAGATGGTGTAGGTAATGACTTACTTATCAAGACAACTGATAGTTGGTGTTCACAACAGCTTGGGACACTTTGGGAAGTTCCTTTTGGGACGTGGATCCGTCTGGTCAAACTTGCAGACTCAGTGTTGTTAGCATTTGTTGGGTAGTAGAAGAATTAGGCACTTTTGTTTTGTAAACAAATGTTATGGGCATTAGAGGTTTGGGGGAGACTCAGAAGAACATATCCAGATCTTCTGAAGAAATGGATACCCTTCTCCAGGTTGTTATGTGCAGATCATTTAAACCATTGTTCCTTGCTCTGTTTCCTGTATGCATTATTCCCTGTTGGCTATGTAATTGACATTCTGTTTTTGACTAAGCCTGTGAATGTAAGTGTAAGGCAACAACAGCTGAAATTTCAAGCACACTTACTGTATTTGAAACACTGTGCTAATGCTTTACAGTGAATCTTCCCAAAACCATATGAATGGGTACTCTTATCCTCATTTTACAGATGAAAAAACTGAGGCACAGAGAGGCTAAGTAACTTGTCCAAGGTCAGAGAGCTAGTTCGTGGGTGAGTCAGGATTCAGTGTGGCCCTAGACCCCAGTTCCTGACCACCACACTGTTCCTGTCAGGGCCGGAGGCTTCATGAGAAATGTAGACATTTGTAAACCTTTCAGGTCAAGCTGTTATTTTCATACAAGTTTTGGCCACAGACATCACTGTATTTCCCGCCGTGATCAGCACACCTGGCTTTCGTTCCAGCAGCTTTGCAGAGATGAACTCTGTCCTCACAGGACGAAGGTTTCCTTCACACGCGTACGAGACTGCACAGGCCCGCTCACAGTTAGCCTTTGTAGCTCTGGGCCCATCCCCAGTGGAGGATGGTGAGGTGCGGCTTCCAGGGTGCCCCTGAGAGCAAGTTTGCACCGAGAAAGAGGGCACTGAGTACTGAGCCCCAGGCGTTCCTCCAGGGAGCAGCGGAGAAGCCCCCACAGGAGGAATCAGCAAGAGCTAAAGGAGACGTCTTGCAAGGCCATAATAGGGTGATCAAAGGAAAAGACCGGAAGGGAGGGTTGGATCAACTGTATCAAGCGCTTCAGAGATCGTGGAAAATGAAAACAGAGAGTGGATGAGGGCATTGCGTGGGTTGCCCATCTCTGAGGGTACGGATCCTTTAAAGTGGGGGAAAGCTGATGGCCTTGTGGGGCTGGGCAGCATGTGGCTAGGGAGTCTACGTTGAGGCTGTTGCGTTCAGAACACTGATTTCCAAAGTTCAGCAAGGACAGGAGGAATTGAAATAGGATGGCTTTTGGGGCCATGGGACCCGGTGAAGCCCTTTTCCTTGTTTGGTTCTCTGTTCTGACCATATCCACAGGCAGTGGCAAAGCTGATGGGAAGGGAGCTGTTGAAGATGCTGCTACAGTAATCTTACCGCACATGCCGGACGCTTACTAGGTGCCAGGCACTGGGGGAGCACATTTCCTGTCATGTCTTATTTAATGTCACAGTAATTCTTATTTAATAAACTTAAAATTTAAGCTATTTGCCCACACTCAGAGTGCTGCTAAGTTGTATAGTTTGAAACTGAGGTCAGCCAGGCTACATCATGGACATAACGGAATGAGCAGGTGATAGGGGAGGTGGAGTCTGAGAAGGGAGGTGCCTTTTCCCTCTTAGATCCTAGGAAAGGATTCCTGAATTCTGGTAGAGAGAGGAAGACAGATCAACCCTCTGACTCTTAGTTAAGTGTGTTGTGCCCAGTGGCTGGCTCTATATGCCCCCTACAGCTTCAAAAGAGCCTTCAAGCTGTTTGGAGGACGTCTGCTTTTTTTTTTTTTTTTTAAATGGTCCAAGCCCTTTTGCAGAGGCAGGGTCTTTAGACATCTAGAAGAGGTTTGGGGGGGAAAAAAAGTGAATGCACTGTGACTATTGGCTTGGCTCCATAGCCTCCCAGGATCTGTTTGTACTTGGCATCGAACAGAGGTGGGGTTTTTTGTTTTGTTTTGTTTTTTGGTGTGTGTATTTTCTTTTCTCGTGCATTTATGGATGTTAGTATGAACCATTCAGCCAGGTCTATGAAATCTGATAGAAGCTGGTCAGGGTTTGGTGTTAGATACTCTTTCCTCTAGCTTTTCTTTCAACAAAATCTTTTTGTGTTTATAGGTCCCAGAGACCTGTGTCCTCAGTACTCACTACAGTCCTCATAAAGTCATTGAAGACTTGTACGCATTTTTTACTTCAGAAAGCCTCTACAGTGGTGAGCATAGTTGCTTTCAAAAAAAGCTTCTACAAGTGCAGTTTCCTGTTTTTCCCAGCCTTTAACCCTTCCTGAAGGAGACATTCTTCGGGGGCAGATTGTTGAGTTTCGTGTTTCTTTGCAGCACTGCTATTTCTGTACGTGGTTTGGCAACCACTGACTCAGGGACTTTTGGGTTTCCAAATGGGTGGCTCCTGCCATTTCAAGAAAATCTGTCCGAAACCATCAAGGAGGTGGTGGAGGAGGCAAAATGATTAGACAAAGGCATAAGAATCTGTTAGTACATTTATCAATATTATCTGATCTTAGAAGTGTCTTAATTGCCTCTAGTGTCATTCTTATGTTTTCTACCTAATTATGTCGATCTTTATGCCTCTTTGTTGTTGGAGATTAATTTTTTAAAATTGACAACTCAGCAGTTACTGTTATGTTTATTTGTATTGGTCTTTTAAGTGTTCTCCTATTTCTTTTATGCATTTATTTACAAGGAGACCTTTAATTCTTACTGCCTTACTGGTCTGTGTCAAGTATAGTTTAACACGACTCTTTTCTCTTTCTCAGAAGCCTTGACTGTCTTAGCAGACTCTTGATTTCTTTACTGTCCTCTGTAAATGATTATTTTTTAATAAAACCCATTTGTTTGGGGCCTTCAGTAAACCCTCTCGTAATATATTTTTCTCCTCCTAGTTTCTGCTTATAGAATGGCTTTCCTGAGGTCCTGCATGACAGATGACATCAAGGGTGCAGGAAAAAGGAGTCTAGTTGGTCCCAGGCTGTGATCAGATAGTGAGCCTGTAATTAGGCCTTAGGGCCAAGGCCTTCCCGCACTGTGTGTGATAGCAAAGTAAGCCTGTGGGCCCAGGGTAACCGAATAAGAAACTTGGAAGTTTTCTAGAGAAATAGCTGAGAAACCATGGAGGCTTAACTGATAAGACATGGAGGGAAGAGACCTTTTACCAAGAATTAGAGAATTTTATTCAGGGTGATTTTGTCCTTAAAATTCTGGGGAGTTGTGTATGGGGATGGGAAAACTGAAGGAAAAGTAGTTTCAACTTAAATCTGGGTTTGGGGGAGGGTGCTCTCTAGGATTCGGACCAAATGGAGCTGTCTTTAGTTTCTTTAGAGCAGTGATTATCAACCAGGGATGATCCTCCCCACTCCCTGACATTGATGATATTTACTATCACAGCCCGGGGATGGGGAGCACTGTTACTGGCATCTGGGAGGTGCAGACCAGGGATGTTCTAAACATACACAATGCATGAGACAGGTTCCCAAAACCACGACTTACCTAGCCAAAATGTCCATAGTGCTAAAGTTGAGAAACCCTGCTTTAGAGAAAATGGAGGGATTTTCTTTTTTCTTTTTTTTTAGGATTTTATTTATTTATTTGACTGAGAGAGAGAGATCACAAGTAGGCAGAGAGGCAGGCAAAGAGAGGAGGAAGCAGGTTCCCTGCTGAGCAGAGAGTCCCAGGGGGGGCTCGATCCCAGGACCCTGAGATCATGACCTGAGCCGAAGGCAGAGGCTTTAACCCACTGAGCCACCCAAGCACGCCAGTGGAGGGATTTTCATCAGGAGTGGATTAGAATTAGGGAGTAGAACTAGAGGAAGCTGTAGAAATGCTCAGATATTGTCTGACATGTCCAGGTTAACATGAAGCAAAACTATGACTGAGGTTGTATTTGTGATGTCTCCCTAAACAGGTGTAGTTTGTATCTTCGGATGATCACAAGTGATAGTAAAGAAACCTTGATGTTCCCAGCCACTGGTGTGCTACCCGGCAGAGGACACAGGTGAGGGATGCTCACCAGTGACAATGGCAGAACATTCTGGAGTCTTGAACTCTCCAGGCCATTCTCTGGGTGGTGGCAGCTTGGGAAACTTACCTGTGGTAGATGAGAAATTTCTTTGAGGGCTACTCATGGCCTCCCTTGACCATCTGTACCTTTGATTGGATGTGTTTAGAGAAGAAAGACAGTCCCTTGGATGTTTCTTGAGTCTTCCGAAGGTACAGTGTTCCCAGCCTCTTAGAGCCATTCTTCTTGGGGCTAATGATGTTACGTGCATGATCTCTGTCCCTGACTAACTGGTGCAAGGGTGGGGTGGGACGGGAGAATGTCAGTGGTGCCGAAGATCCTTCCTCTAAGGAGACAGGATCATTTTATTCATAGTTTCCAAAATGGAACCTTTTGAATTGTTTTGTGACCACTTCTCATTTGTGTCATGTAACTTACTTGGATTCTTAAAACAAGTATTTTTCTATATAATAATAACACATATTATTCTATAATTAAAACAAGTATAGAATCCCAGACCTCAAAGTTGTGGACTTTGAGGTGCAGTGTGTAGACAAAGAGACAAAGTGTGTTCTGTCTCCATACTTGAGCTGGATTTTTATATTGGAACACTCACATTAGTCAGATGTTAGTTTAAAGGGTTTATGGCTCACTCATGGCCCTGTTACCCCGGGCCCGGCCTCCCAGGAGGAGAAAAGCTTCTCTTTCAGCTGCTGCTAGGCACCAGAACCAGTCCCTGACTGGGGGCTTGACCTTGTTTCTTGTCATGGGTTACTGGGTATTAGCTAGTGTGCAGCTTTGGGGATGGGCTGGAGGGCATGTGGGCATGGGTCCTGCTAGCGAGTAACTTACCAATCATGGTGCAGCATGAAGCTGTATATAATTATTACGTAGTGGCTAGGAGTGCAGGCTCTGGCACCAGGCTGAATCCTGACTCCAGGGCTTTCTGCTCTGGATCCTGGGCCAGAGAGCCTAACTGTGCCTCCATTGGTCCGTTTGTAAAATGGGAATAATTCCATCATGTTGTTGTCAGGATTAAACGAACATAGGACATTTGGAATGGTGCCTGGCCCATGCTAAGTATTCAGTAATTTTTTTTGCCATGAAGTGATGTGCAGAATATAAGTGTCAGAGGAATTCAGAGGATGCAGAGGCAAGTTGAGGGAGATGTGGTCAGCAGAGGCTTCATTGGTGGGCCTTGACATGAGCTGAAGGTTTGAGTCAGGCACAGGGAACAGTGTGCATAAGGGTGCAGAATTAGGAAGGGACATGATGGATTCTAGAAGCTGTAAAGAAACATTAAGGTAATGGGATTATGTGATTTTTGTGTGCAGGAGGTGGGAGAGATTGATAAATTCTAACACTATTCTTTTTTTTTTTTTTAAGATTTTATTTATTTATTTGACAGAGAGAGATCACAAGTAGGCAGAGAGGCAGGCAGAGGGAGAGGGGGAAGCAGGCTCCCTGGTGACCAGAGAACCCGATGTGGGGCTTGATCCCAGGACCCTGAGATTGTGACCTGAGCCAAAGGCAGAGGCTTAACCCACTGAGCCACCCAGGCGCCCCAGATTCTAACACTATTCTAAGGATTTGTTTCTGTAGAGGAGCACCAGGGGCAGTTTGGGCCACAGAGGATTTCTGAGCTGTGGAATGACAGAAGGACCTGGAAATTCAAGCAGGCGAGTCTTTGGTAGACTGAGAGAGTGGGTTGAAGTGAGGAGAGTGACAAGGGTCAGAAGGCCAGCCTGGAAGCTATTCTGTAATTCATTTCATCTGTGTCGGGACTAAGTGATAGCCATGGGAATAAAGAGGAAGGGGTAGGTGTTGGTAGTCTTTTGAAGTAGTGCTAATACACAGGACTTGATGACTGAGGGAGACACAGGGAGACAAGTGTGAGGTGAATTTTCAATCCTGTATGAATGGCTGTGCGAAAATCTGGTCAGAGAGAGAATGGAGAGGAGGAGCAGGTTAGGGGAAGGTTTCATGACAAACAAGAAAGTCATTGCCCCTCACAACCAAGAGCAATGCTAAGAGCAGCCCAGTTCCCCAAACTGAGAGGGCTTCCCTTGTGCTCCAGTTTGAATGCAGGAGCAGTGGGCAGCCTTAACATTTCCCCTCTTCATTCCTGAGGCGTCCAGCCCTACTTGGTCTGCTGTAGGCCAGGCCCAGACTTGGCACTTGCTTCTTAGTAGCTTGTATTCGGCTTTACTGCCGGTTCCCCCAGACCCTCTGGAGCACTGGCTCCTCAGAGAATTGGGCGGTATTTGGGCCACAGCCCTGTTTTCCCTGAGGGAGCCTCTGAACCTTGATTGAAGTTGGAGGTACCGTGTCCCCTTCCTTCCTTGTGTTCACAAACCACAGACTTCTGCTGTTTCAGATCTCTGTCTAGCCCTCAGCCACCATGGTTAGGTGCTGACGGCGATGCGATAGCTTTTGAGACTGCAAGGGAAGAAGCATAGTGGAAGACGAGAGCAGCCTTCCAGAGCCCCAAGCACCACAGGATCCTCTGAAAGGTCTCCTCCAATTTTCATGCTTGGAATCACGTTGTCAGGAGCATTCTGTCACAGGGAGGATGCTGCAGTGGGACTCGAAGGAAGAGCCCTGGCTTCTCCCAGGCCAGGGCTTTAGCCCAAAAGTCCAAATAAAAGCATGCTCCCAGGCTGGGGGGATAGGGCTGACCTTCATGTCTGCTTTGTTTCAGTGATTGTTTTTTGAGCAAGTTTTTGTTTTGTTTTGTCTTTGTTTTTTTCCTCATTGCTTTGTGTCAGACACTGTTGGAATATTCTCCAAGTACTGGCTCATTTAATCTTCACAACAGCCCTTTAGGAGGAGGGTACACTCGCTACCCTATTTTGTAGATGAGGAAACTGAGGAACAGCATGGTCAAGCACCTTGCACAGAGTCGCACACCTAGTTACTGTGGCTGGGGTTCGGATCCTGGCGGCCGGCTCTTGGGTGTCCGTTCTCCGTTACCTTGTTTTTCTGTCTCCTTTCGGTTAGCCGGGGCCACCGTTTTTAAGGTTGGCATTTTCTGTTTCCTCTTTTTAGAAGAATTTATTTTAGGAATGCCACACGGTATGGGACTAGGTGCTCTTTTGAGTCCTATAGACCTGCTGCAAACACTAGCTGTGTCTCCTTATTCACTGTGTAACTTTGGGCAAGTCATTTAACCTTTTTGAGCCCCAGTTTCTAAGTCTGTGTAACGAAGAAAAGACTTGTCATGAAGATGCGAGACAGTTTTTGTAAAGTGCCCAGAATTTAGTGGCTATACTAGGTGTGTGGCTCTGGGCAAGGTGCTTAGCCATGCTATGCCTCAGTTTCCTCATCTGTAAAATAGGGCAACAGCTGTACCCACCTCATCAGGGGTTTTTGTGTAAAGGGGAGAGAGCTATCAGTGACTGATAACTAAAAAGAAAAAATCTCTTTCATGGATTTCAGAAGTCCTGCAAACAGCACCACGGAGAGTAAGCCATAGCTATATGGGGAAAAAAAAATAGGATAAAAGTAAGGCCTAATAACGGCGCCTGGGTGGCTTAGTCGGTTAAGCTGCTGCCTTCGGCTCAGGTCACGATCCCAGGGTCCTGAGATTGAGCCCTGCATTGGGCTCCCTGCTCGATGGAGAGCCTGCTTCTCTCTCTCTCCCTGCCACTCTGCCTACTTGTGCTCTCTCTATCTCTCTGTCAAATAAATAAATAAAATCTTAAAAAAAAAAAAAAAGTAAGGCCTAATAGGGACTTTTTAGGTGTTGGGTCTCATAACTAGAGGTAATGGTTATATACCCGAAAGGAATGTGACATTGTGTGGTATCTGTACTTGGATTAAGATAACTTTTTTGGCGCCTGGGTGGTTCAGTCGGTTAAGTGTCCGACTCTTGATTTTGACTCGGGTCATGATCTCAGGGTCATGAGATCAAGCCCCTTATTGGGCTCCATCCTCAGCTTGAAGCCTGCTTAAGATTCTCTCTCTCTCCCTCTGCACCCATCCCCATCAGGAGTTTGCACTCTCTCTCAAACCAAAACCAAAACCAAAACTTTGTAAAACAAATGAAAGTAATTGTTAAACAGTATAATTTTTACAGTAAAGAGAGAGGTAAAATATTTCAAAAGGATAAAGAAACATGACAAAAAAAATTTAAACAAACTGGCAGATGGCTAAATACTCCAGTGACAGTGGTAAAAAACAAAACTGCCCCACTAGAATAGATATCTGGATGGTTACTCTTTCCCCATTACTTTTTGGGGGAGGATTTAGCAAGGGGGTGGTAGGTGCATCTCTCCAAGGCTGCGTTGGAAGGTCAACAACGTAAGTAGGTAAAGCACAGGAAAGGAGCAGAGAGACCGAAGTTTCTGTGAGGAGGAAGGTTAAGTGGATTGTTCCGAAGGCAATGCAAGCCCAGGCTGTGGAGCTCAGGAAACAGGCTTCAGACTCCAGCCCTGCCACACACTCAGTGGGTGACCTAGGCAAGCTGTTGAATTCTTCTAAATCCCAGATTCCTGTTGTAAAATAGGGATGCTGATGGTAACTGTGCAGAATTGCATTAGGGTTGATGGAGATGACCTGTGGCGGGCTCTCATTGTCTCTCCCCCTTCTTTTGGCCTGTTCTTCTGCTTGCCTCTAATGAAGCCAGTTTCTCTGCCTTTGCACAATTTCCTGTCATGGAAATTAAGAGCAATTTTGCAAACTCTTAGGAATGTTATGTCTCCTAAGGAGTATCATTTCTTTCATTCCATGGTGGCAGCCACAGATGTAGCTGAGTCCTCTTCCTAGCTGGTAAGCTACCCAACAGAAGTGACCCTTCTTCCTTTTTACTTCAGTCCAGGGGAGGGTTTTATGCTTATCTCAGATAAAGGCTCTGGGCTTTCATGTTTTCTTAGCTCTGAGATTGCTCAGAAACAAGTTTTATCTTTGTAAAGAAGAACTCCTGCCCTCTCCCCTTCAGCTTCTTTTTGCTCCTAACAAATGGCATTATTTCCCAGAGCCACCAAGTCTTAAGGGTATTTAAATCTTAAAAAACTTGGGTGACTTAAAATGGGTGAAGGAGGAGACTGCTGTACCTTTTCTTCCAACCCATCTGGCACAAGGATGAAGCCTGTTTGCTGAGTTCTTTTTTTTTCATTTAGGAAAGTCCCATATAGTCTATGTGCAAGCCTGGGAAAATCCACAGTCAGGTGGATGTATGATGGATGACACCTCTTTATATTCTGGACACTTCTAAAGAGCTAAAGGGTGGGAAAATGGTTGTGTAAGAAGCACAAAATAGTAGAAGAGTAATAAGTGTGAGTGTCCTTTTCTGTATTCAAAGTTATTTTTTTTTCCTATAGGGCCTCTTTTTCACAATAACATACATGAGCGAATCTGTTGCATTTGTAAAGTAGAGACTCTAGGAGAAACACCAGTCTTCATTTCTGAAATTCCACAGTAATGGCTCCTATGCAGAATAGGTAGTGTTGAATGATAAGGCTCAACATTTTACCATCCTCACATTTCCAGATACTGTGCATTCATCTTTTCTCTCCATTTTATATATTACTTTCCAACTGAAGAATCGTTATGCATACCTTTTAGGTCAGAGGTTTGGAACATTGATACAATTTGAGTCTGTATTCAGAGTTGGGTTTTTTTTTTTAAAGATTTATTTATTTATTTGACACAGAGAGAGAGAGAGAGAGAGAGAGAGAGAGAGAGCGCACATGCAGGGGGAGCGGCAGGCAGAAGGAGTGGGAGAAGCAGGTTCCTAGCTGAGCAAGGAGCCTGATGTGGGGCCCAGTCCCAGGACCCTGGGATCATGATCTGAGCCGAAGGCAGTCGCTTAACCAACTGAGCCACCCAGGTGTCCATGTATTCAAAGTTTAATGAACATACATTGCAGATACAAGAGAGTGTTCCCCTAAAACATTTGATAGCTTCTGGAGAAGGGGTGAGCTGCACTGTTTGATAGCCTGAGGTGTCCAGCAGCAAGTTGGATGACCCTGGGTAGTTCTGACTAAGTTTAAGATACAGAGACTGGAGGATCTGGCATGGGATTAGGCCTTCAGTTGTCACCTCAACTCTGCCATTAATCAGAGTCATTACTCCCCTTTTGACCATACTTTTTTCATATATGAGGTAAGGGAGTTGGTTTGGATGGTTCCATGTGTCCCTTCTAGCTCCAAAGCTTCTGATTCTTAGCATTCTGCTTGTGTTAGAGACAGACGCAGATCTGTAGGCCGTAATTTTGTGTGTCATTCTTGTTTTTAACCTGGTCATATTGACCAGTCAAATCGTGTGTGGTGGGGTTGTTTTTTCCTTAAAGCTTAATGAAATATATTTCACGCATTATAGAATTTATCTACTTAGAGTGTACAGTTGAGTAGTTTATGGTGTAGCCACAGACTTGAACAGACATCGCTGTAGTCTTCATTTTAGAACATTTTTATCACCCCCCAAAAGAAACTCCATACACATTCGAATTCACTCCCCATTTTCCTTCACTCCCCATTTTCCCCCAGTCACCTCCAGCAACTACTGATCTTTTTGTCTCTATGGATTTGCAAATTCTGGACTTTTCATGCAAACGGAAGATAAAAACAAATAAAAGAAACCTGGGGGCACCTGGGTGGCTCAGTGGGTTAAGCCTCTGCCTTCAGCTCAGGTCATGATCCCAGGGTCCTGGGATGGAGCCCCACATTGGGCTACCTGCTCAGTGGGGAGCCTGCTTCTCCCTCTCCCTCTGTCCCTCCCACCCCTACCCCCACCCTGTCCTCCCTCTCTCAAATAAATAAAATCTTTCAGGAAGGAAGGAAGGAAAGGGAAAAGAAAAAGAAGAAACCTGAGCAGTCTGTTCGAAATAACTAGAAAAAGTGATCCACAGCAGTCCGGATTGTGAGTCTTAGGATAATATTTTCAAGGGTCATCTATGTTATAGCCAGTATCAGTACTTCATTCTTTTTTATTGCCAAATAACACTCCGTTGTGTGGGCATGCCAGATTTTACTTACCCATTCATCAGTTGGTAAAAATTTAGATTGTGTTCATGTGTTGGTTATTATGAATAATGCTATTCTGAACATCAGTGTACAAGTTTTTGTGTGGGCATATGGCTTCATTTCTCTTGGAGTGACTTGCTGAGTTCTGTGATAACTCGATTTACCTTTTTCAGACCCGCCAAATTGTTTTCCAAAATGGCTGCACCATTTTGCACCCCCGTCAGTGTTTGAGGGTGCCAGTTTTTTCCCCATCCTTCCTAACACTTGTTATCGTCCATTTTTTTTTGGCCATCCTAATGGGCATAAAGTGATATTTTTTATTCGCTTTTCCTTCATGGCTCATGATATTGAGCAATTTTTCATGTGCTTATTAGCCATTTGTATATCTTCTTTGGAGAGCTGTCTTTTCAAATCCTTTGGCCACATTTGAATGGGTTATTTTAATTTTTATTGTTAGATAAGAGTGAGTCCTTTTTGAAAGTTTTGTTTGGCACTGTGGAATTTAAATTTGTGTCACTTATCATTCCAGCACTCCTTTGGTAGACTAAATGTCACTAGTTAAATGGATTTTTTTGAAGTCAGCTATTAGAAATGGAAGCTTGAAAAGATTTTAAATGCAGGGTAGCAGAGGGGTCATGCATAGAGTGATGGGAAGAAGGTTGTTTTGGGTTTATACATGGAAGAACTGTAAGTTTTCTGGAAGCAACTGCCCTTCCTTCAAACACTTGACTACCAGTGCCTGGTTTCTTCCCATCCTTTTGTGGCTTTGACTGACATCTTCCAAAAGAGTTTTCAGGGCTAATGCCTTTGAAAAATACTAATGAACGAGATGGAAATTAATGCAATCAAACATTATTTTCATTTGAGGATATTGTGGGTTTTAAAAAAATATGGCAGTCAATAGTTGGTATTTTATGAGTGTTATTCGAGAAATTGCGGCTCTAGACTACTGTACTATGGTATTTGGAGGAATGAGCTGGAGAAAGGGAGAAGAACTGAAGAGCCAACCGAATAACTGTATGTTGGAAAGCTAAAAGCTTTGTTTTTTCTTTTACTCTGCTTACAAATCAAAGCATTTTCGAGAGAGTTGATGGGGAAGGAGTTGATGAGGAAGGAAGACCTCATCTTACTTAGTTCCTAGGATACTTAAAACACTGGGTGAAATGGGTTCTTTATTCACTGAAGTCTTTGGGGGCTTGGTTAGCTTTAAATTATTTTGGCCTTACTCAAGGACCCTGTCTAGTTTTTGTCCATTTTCTCATTTGCATATGCATATAGCTCAGGGGTCTTTCCTACATTCCCTCCCCCTGGGACTTAACACAAGGGGGAAAAAATCCTTGCAATTTTGCCTCTTAGTAAGTGTTGGAAACTGGGCTTCATGACAGGTTGGCTCTGAACCAAGCTTCCCTTGCTTTTACACATGTGAAACCTGTTTCTTTTGGCTACGGCATTTTAGAGGGAAAAAAAACTGTCTACATTTCAGCTAAAACAATCTTGTCTTACTCTCTTCTCTTTCCCTTACCCTGGTTCTCTTGACCTTGATCCCTCTTCTTCCTTCCCATTTTATTTTATAAGACTGCTGTGGATCGCTTTTTCCAGTTATTTCAAATACCAGGCTGCTCAGGTTTCTTCTCTCACCTGTTTTTATCTCCCTTAAAGTAGTAGCCACGTGAGGCCATTTGCATTCACACTGATGTAAGAAAATTTTTTGAGTTTTGTCCTTTCCACATGCTAAAGAGATCTGACTCTGTTTTCCTGCTTCTCTGTATGACGATGGGCTGGTTTACATTTTTTAATGCCCATCTTCTGAATCAGAAGTGAGACAGCCCAGTGTTTGCCTTAAAAACTGCCAAGATTCAATGTGGGCCTGGGACTCTCTGACATTGTTGGACTCTATTGTTTGTACTTGAGTTTGTGAAAGGGAACTGCTTCCAAGAATAAGCTCGGTTTCTCATCCCTGGGGTTTTCAATGTCTCCTGTGTTTAAATCCTGGAGGCATAAAACACTTTAAATGAATATATGTTGTTAAAAGCCACACTGGCTTTTAACTGGCTTTAAGCACACCAACATTTTAATATGAAAAATGTCATTGATACTTCCTGTATCTCTCTGGTCACCAGCTGTGTCTGGAGAACCTTGAAAAAAGAAAGGTGCAAGTTACTTACTCCCCCGTGAAGTGGTGATGGGGTTAGCCTGTCCCCAGGAACTGGGAGGGGGGCTTTAGGAACTTGTTTTAGAGTACTCAGCAACCCCTACTCTGTAGTGTGCATCGTGAAGTATACGCCTTTGGGAGAGAGGCATATGAGGAAAGCATTGAGGGGGAAGAGGCTGTGCATATCTGGAGAAAGGCTACATTATGCTGACTCAATGGGGGTATGAAGCAATGAAGAGGAAAAAAAGAATGGGAAGTATATAAGTTGTGGTTGGACCGTACAAGTCATCAATCCTTCACCGAGTCATTTTGACCTCATTTTGAAGGCTGAGGGGTGCCACTGAGGGTATTGGAGTAGCTTAGTAGTGATTAGACTCTGACTTTAGGAAAATTAACCTGGCAACAATCTTTACGATGTTCATGGGGAAGCTAAATTAGGACAAGGTGCTAGGGCCTAAACTAAGTTGTCTTGTAGCCTCTACTGTTCTAGAACTTGGTCCAGTATGTATCACGGACACTTTCCTCTGTCATTGAATCTTTCCTTTTCCTTTTCTTTTCTTTTTCCTCTCCCTCCCTCCCTCCCTCCCTTCCTTCCTTCCTTCCTTCCTGTTTCTTTATTTGAGAGAGACAGAGAGAGTGAGTGACCGAGTGAAGGGAGGGACAGAGGGAGAGAGAGAAGCGTAGGGAGCCCTACCCTGGACGCAATCCCAGGACCCTGGGTTCATGACCTGAGCCACCCAGGCGCCCGAGTCATTGAATTTTCTAACACATCACTGTTTTAAGTGATGGTTTTACATTCTCCTCTCCCACTTCAAACTATACCTCCCTCTGTAGTGACCTCTCTTCTGCGTAAGGCACCTATTGACCTCCTTTCTCTTTCCCTCCAGCTAAACTAGGAAAGCTCTGATGTTACTTATTCATAAATAATAAAATGTAGTTGTAGCAAATGCATTACTTCTCAACCCTTTATTTAACAAATTTTTTTTCTTTATTAGCATATAATGTATTATTTGTTTCAGGGGTACAGGTCTGTGATTCATCAATCTTACACAATTTGGAGTCCTCACAATTCTCGACCATTTTAAAAGCATATTTTAAGCCATTTATTTCTAATTGCGGTTTAATAGGCTTTTTTTTTCTTAGAAGAATTTCAGTCATTAAGTAGATTGGGAGCAATCCTTTTAGGCTATTCATCTGGCCCTAAAAAAAAAAAAATCGATCTTATTTGGGCTTTTTAGAATTAGGGGGCAAGGGAGGTCTCCAGTATCTTCCCCCAAAAGAGCTTTCCTCTCCCTTGGGGAATGGAGTGAAATTGCTCTGTAGAAAAGGCCCGTGTCATTGTCCTTGCCCTGACACAAATCATTCTGTTCTTCATGAACGCGGACATCTGCCCCTCAGTGGCAAATGTTTGTCACATGCCTTCATGGCCGTGGTCTGTGCCATGCCCATAACATACTCAATCTTCTCTCTCCCCCCCCAGAAGTGTTACTTCTGTCACATTTGAATTTTTATTTTTTACTTAGTTTTATTTTCTGACTCCTGGGATACCTTAATGATTTTTACATTGTTGTTCTTTGTTTTTCTCTCTCTGAGTTTGGAAGAGCCTGACAAACAAATGTGTCTTTGAAACGCATCTCATAAATAGCTACAATGTTAGAGTGTAACTGGTTGTACTGAGAATTACGATTTTTTTGTTTTATAAAAACATTTGACTGTAGATTATATAAGGGCTTAGAGCACTGCTTTTAGGTTCTTTGGAGGTGGCTTTTCTGAGGTGTAGGGGAGCCAGTTAAAGAATACCTATCTCGGGGCACCTGGGTGGCTCAGTCGGTTAAGCCTCTGACTCTTGGTTTCTCAGCTCAGGTCATGATCTCAGGGTCGTGAGATCCAGCCCCATGAGCCTGCTTAAGATAATCTCTCTCTCTCTCTCCCCCCGCCCCGCCCCCACCCAACCACTTGAGCATGCATACTCTTTCTCTCTCAAAAACAATTACCTGTCTTTAGTAGTTTCTGCAGCAATTGAAAAGAGAATGAAATACAGTCAGACAGATGTAGATAAAAATACCACTTTCATTACCAATAAGGTGATTGACAGTTGTGGCCTTGATCTGCAGCCAAATGAGCTCACTCACTTTAATATCTGAAGTGAACAGACTTACAGACTAATCACTAGCAGAATTGTCACAGGCTCTGAAGGGCAGGCTCTTTACCTCTTGGGATGGGACAGATGAGAAAGTATGCCTCCTGCAACTGGGAATGGAAGTCTCTTTGACAGCTTCACTGGAGTGAGTTCACAAGTCTTCTAAACAAACTCACTTAATTTGATCCTGTATGTTTCATCCGATTTGTGGAATTTGCTTGCAGATCTTGTTGATTGGACATATAGGTTGTAATATGCATTTGATACATATTGTTATCACGAATTAGTCCAGTTTGCCTTAGCAATATTACGGTAGGCACTGGGGTGAAGTAAGCATTTTGTTGCCTTCTGCTATTTACTTTTAAGCAATTAGAAATGAAAATGCAAAGCATTTATTCATACTATTTGTTTTTTTTTTGTTTGTTTTTTATTTATTTATTT
>LNAC01000077.1:3195367-3241292 GCA_002007465.1 Ailurus styani | reverse complement strand
GTTTGCCTTAGCAATATTACGGTAGGCACTGGGGTGAAGTAAGCATTTTGTTGCCTTCTGCTATTTACTTTTAAGCAATTAGAAATGAAAATGCAAAGCATTTATTCATACTATTTGTTAATAGTTTCCTTATTCTGCTTCAAAGAAATATCTGCAAAGTATATGACGGTACAAAAGTCGACCACAGCAAGCTTAAAGAGTCAGGAGTATTTTCTGTTTCTGCGGCCTTTTTGTGTCTCGCTCATCTAAGAAATGTATGAGACTGCTGCTCCTAGCTCTTGTGGGCCGTGGCTGAAGCCACTTGAGCAGGCTTTGGAGGAAGTGCTGTGGTGTAAGCGTAATGAGTTTTAGTCAGCTTGATGCTGGTTAGATGGCCACTAATGCTCTCATTCCAGATTTGACTTCGCAGGGACTATTCATTTATCTTTTGAGCCAAGAATAGTCCTAAGATAAGCAGTTATGTGGATTAAGAACAGAGTGTATTTTGTACCGTCTGATGAGCACTTTGTGTCTCTAAAGTTGAGATTCCACAAAGGGAGCTCTGGAAAACAACTGCCCATAAATTTGGAAGATAGTGAAAAGATTAATTATACAGTCCTTATCTCACTGAGCACCCTGAGTTGACCGATATAGTTCACTGACCTGAAGACGGATCCAAGAAGCCTGGAATGTGCTGTTTCACATTGTTTCTCTTGAGAAATGTATTTAATCAGTGTGCAGAGCATTGGGGGCAATACACTTGCTATGACCTTTATGCTTGAGGCACTGATGGGAGTCTCCATGTGACACACACAGTGAGGATGAGAATTTGGAGGAAAAATGGAAATGAGAGGTGATTTAATTTGTATCAATCTATATAAATGAGAAATACCTTTTTCTGATGATTCTCAGTAGATAGTCTTTTCTATACATTTGATATAAAATTGAGTGAAGATTAGGAGTGCTATTAATTCTAATTTTTCTAAAACAGTATAATTTTAAAATTATTAAAATAATACATCTTCATGATGGAAAAAGGCAGTATAAAAAATTCTGTAGTGTGTCTTCCTCCCTTCAATTTCTCCAGAAGTTCTATGTATGTTTTTTTTTAGATTTTTTCCCTATGCCTTTACAAATGTATTCCATTTTTTTTTTGTTTGTTTGTTTTATTTTTTTTTTATTTTTATTTATTTCACAGAGGGAGAGAGATCACAAGGAGGCAGAGAGGCAGGCAGAGAGATGCGGGGGAAGCACGCTCCCTGCTGAGCAGGGAGCCCGATGCGGGCCTCGACCCCAGGACCCTGAGATCATGACCTGAGCCGAAAGCAGAGGCTTTAACCCACTGAGCCACCCAGGCGCCCCCATTTTTGTTTTGATAATGATACATAATCTGCAACTTGGGTTTTCTTACTTAATACATTACTGACATTTGTTAATTGAAGGACTTTTTTTTTTTTTAAATCACCAGTGAGTATTGAGTCAACAAATGTTTTATATCTAATAAAAGGAACATATGAGGGGCGCCCGGGTGGCTCAGTGGGTTAAGGCCTCTGCCTTCAGCTCAGGTTGTGATCTCAGGGTCCTGGGAACCAGCCCCGCATCGGGCTCTCTGCTCAGCCGGGAGCCTGCTTCCTCCTCTCTCTCTGCCTGCCTCTCTGCCTACTTGTGATCTCTCTCTCTGTCAAATAAATAAATAAAATCTTAAAAAAGGAACATATGATTTTTCTTCTTTAATATGTTAATGGGTACATAAGTTTTCTAGTGTTCAACACTCCTGACATTCCTGGTATAACTTTTGTCAGTCCTTAGAATTGATAGCTGCTCTTTCTTTAATGACATTTCAGAGATGTCATCAAGCAGCCCTGCATGACCTGGGCTAGGAAACCTGAGAGTGGTCTGACTTGTGCTGGGGATGAGACTGAGCGCACACTGTGAGAGTTGAGGAACTGAATTGAGACGAGCTTGCGGGTGCTGTTCTCGGTGTAGTCGGTGGTGGTTAAAAGTGATACCTTATTAAAAGAAAAAAGGAAAGAAAAGGAGTGATACCTTATTAGGGGTCAATAATATAATTAGTCTACAAAGTATTGGCTTCTAAGTAACATTGTCCTAGTTGTAACCTTGAAGAATTTGCATATAGAGAGGTTTTAGCACTATGACTGCTTTCAATTTTTGGAGTTTATTAGGTCTCATTTTCTTTCGGAGTCCTTTGGGGATGTCTTAGTGGTCCGGTAGAATTTATCATACCATTCTGCAATTAAAATATTTTGGTGTCTTTTGAGTACTAGGTCACACCTTGGTTTTCTCATTTCTTTGAGGAATCAGATTCCAAGGGAAAATGTTCCTACCAGCTCTCTCTAGAACAACTGGTGACTTAGCAGTACATGGTGAAGTAATTGGAGATTTGCTGTGAACAGTCCTCACAAGTGGCCAGAGCTGAAATACTCTGGGGTTTTATGGTCTAGATTTGAGGTTAGTAGTTTAAAAGAGATATGATCTGTTGGCTTCTCAGAGCTAAGACAGTTTAAACATTTAAGTTTCATACTCCCAGTCTAAAGAGTGAGCGAGTGAGTGGGTGATCTCTACAGTTTTTTTATCTTTGTGATATTCCGATTTTGTGTAATTGCATCCGCTTCTCTTAGGTTGATCCCTCAGTTGAGAACTGAAAACTGCAGGTATGGGGTGGATAGTTCGGATCTTGACTTATATTTAAATTGTATCATCCTTGTTGGCTTATGCCTTTTTTTATTCTGATGCTGATTTTTGTCTTCCTAGGTTTTGGACTATACATTGTACAGTGCTATTTCTGGCATTAGTGTTCATTTTTAGGGAGTGCGGAAGTTTTCGATAGACTTAATTTTTTTAGAGCAATTTAAAGTTTATGGGAAAAATTGCTCAGAAAGTACCGAGTTCCTATATACCCCTCACCCCACAGCTTCTGCTGTTATAAACCCCCTGTATGCATGGTATTAGGATCCTGACTGTGTGGTACACTGGTTACAATTGATGAACCACTATTGATATGTCATTATTAACTAAAGTCTGTTAGGGCTTACTCTGTGTTGTACAGTTCTATGGGTTTTGACAAAAGCATAATGTATATACCCACCATTATGATATCATACAAGATAGTTTCACTGACCTAAAAATAGCCTGTGTTTCATCTATTCATTTCTCTTCCACAACCTCTGAGCCCCAGGCAACCACTGATCTTTTACTGTCTTTATTGTTTCGCCTCTACTGGAATGTCGTATGCAGTTAACCTTGGAGTAACATGGGGGTTAGGGGCACCGACAGTTGAAAATCTGCATATGACCTTTGTCTTCCCAAAAACTTAACTACTCATCGCTCACCGTTGACCAGAAGCCTTGCTGACAACATGAACACTTGATGAACACGATTTTGTACATTATAGGTACTGTATACTGTATTATTACAATAAGGTAAGCTAGAAAAAATAGAATGTTAAGAAAATTGTAAGAGAAAATACACTTATATTATTGTACTATATTTACTTAAAAAAAAATCCATGTATAAGTGGACCTGCTCATTTCAAACCAGTGTTGTTCAAGGGTCAGCTGTAGATGGAGTCTTACTGTATGCAGCCTTTCCAGACTGGCTTCTTTCACTTAGTGATACACATTTAAGTTTCCTCTATGTCTTTCAGGTTTGATAACTCATTTCCTTTTATCACAGAATAATATTGTTGTCTGGATGTAGCACAGTTTATCCATTCACCTACTGAAGGACATCTTGGTTGCTTCCAAGTTTTGGCAATTATGAATAAAGCTGGTGTAAACATTCATGTGCAGGTTTTTGTATGGACATGCATTTTCAGCTCATTTGAGTACTTCAAGTGCAATTACTAGATCACATGGTAAGCCCGTATTTAGTTTTGTAAGAAATTGCCAAACTTGTCTTTCAAAGTGGTTGTATCACTTCGCATTCCCACTGGCAATGAATGAGAATTTTGTTGCTGCACTTCCTCATCAAC
This sequence comes from Ailurus styani, assembly GCA_002007465.1. Classification (NCBI taxonomy): domain Eukaryota; kingdom Metazoa; phylum Chordata; class Mammalia; order Carnivora; family Ailuridae; genus Ailurus; species Ailurus styani. Next base: position 3,237,322 of record LNAC01000077.1, on the reverse strand, counting down.
ATTTGGTGTTGCATTTCAGATTTTAGCCATTCTAATAGGTATGTAGTGCTATTTAATTATAGTTTAATTTGCAATTCCCTAACCCAACATGTGATGTTGAGTATCTTTTTATATGCTTCTTTACCATCTGTATGTCTTCTTTGGTAAGTTGTCTGTTCAGATCTTTGCCCATTTTTAAGTTGCACTGTTTTCTTATTATTGAGTTTTAAGAGCTATTTGTATGTTTTGGATACATGTCTTTTATCAGGTACATGTTTTGCAAAGATTTTCTTCTAGTCTGTGGCCTGTCTTTTCATTCTCTTACAGCGTTTTTCACAGAGCAGTTTTTTATTTCAGTGAAGTCCAGCTTATCAATATTTTCCTACATGGATCATGCTTTTGGTGTTGTAGCCATAGTCTTTGCTGAGCCGAAGCTCATCTATATTTTCTCCGATTATCTTCTAGAAGTTTTATAGTGTTTACATTTACGTCTACAATCCATTTTAAGTCAATTTTTAAAAAAGATTTTATTTATTTGAGAGAGAGTAAGAGAGAGAGCACAAGTGGGGGCAATTGGGAGGGGCAGAGCCCCACATGGGCTTGGACTCTGAGGTCATCAAGGACTCTGGGACCATGACACAAACTGAAGGCAAACGCTTATCTGACTTGCCCCTAAGTTAATTTTTAAAAGAGATGCAAGGTCTGTATCTAAATTCATTTTTTGCATGTGGATTTCCAGTTGTTGAAGCACCGTTTTAAAGGCTATCTTTTTTTCATTGAATTACCTTTATTCCTTTGTCAAAGATTCATATATTCGTGTGGGATTATTTTGGCGCTCTTTGTTCTATTGATCTTTTGGGGGTTTTTTGTTGTTTGTTTGTTTTTGTTTGTTTTTTTTTGCTAATACCATACCATCTTGATAACCGCAGTTTTAGTAAGTCTTAAAGTCGGATACTGTCAGTCCTCCGACTTTATTCTTCTCCCTCAGTGTTCTGTTAGCTATTCTGGGTCTTTTGCCTTTCCATATGAACCTTTGAATCAAATTGTTGATATTCACAAAATAACTTGCTGAGATTTTCATTGGGATTGTGTTGAATCTATAGGTCAGCTTGGTAAGAATTGATCTTAATAACATTGAATCTTCCTATTCATGAACATGGAATGCCTCTCTATTTAGATCTCTGATTTCTTTTATCAGAGTTTTGTAGCTTTCTTCATATAGATCTTGTTCATATTTTGTTAGATTCATACTAAAGTATTTCATTTTGGGGTACTAATTAATGTAAATGGTGTTATATTTTTAATGTCAAACTTCAGTAGTTCATTACAGGTATCTGGGAAAACAATTGACTTTTGTACACTAACTTTGTGTCCTACAACCTTGCTATAATTTCTGAGTTTTAGGAGGACTTTTTGATTCTTCAGGACTTTTCACATTATTTATTTTATTTCTTCCTTCCCAATCTGAATATTTTTAGAAAACTTTTTAAGTAATCTCTGTCCCCAACATGGGGCTCAAACTCATGACCCTGAGGTCAAGAATTGCACACTCCTCTGACTGATCTAGCCAGGTGCCCCCCAGTCTGAATACTTGAATACTTTTTATTCCCCCCCCTTTTTTTTTTAAAGTAAGCTCCACACCCAGCAGGGAGCCTGGCACAGAGCTTGAACTCACGACCCTGAGATCAAGACCTTAGCTGAGATCAAGAGTCAGGTGCTTAACCAGCTGACTCACCCTAGCGCCCCTTTATTTCCTTTTCTTATTGCATTAACTAGGATTTCCAGTATGACATGGAGTAGGAGTGGTGAGGGGGAGACATTCTTGCCTTGTTCTTGATCTTAGGGGGAAAGCATCTAGTTTCTTATCAATAAGTATGATGTTAGCTATAGGTATATTTATTCTTTATCAAATTGAGGAAGCTCCTCTTCGTTCCTAGTTTTCTGAGATTTTTTATCATGAGTAGGTGTTAGATTTTTGTCAAATGCTTTTTCTGCATATCTTGATATGATCATATGATTTTTCTTCTTTAGCCTGTTGACATGATAGATTACATTAATTGATTTTTCAAATGTTGAACCAGTCTTATATACCTGGAATAAATACCACTCGGTCTTGGTGCATAATTCTTTTCATGTATTTTTATATTGATTTGCTAGTCTTTTTTCCAAGAGTTTTGCATCTATGCCATGAGAGATCGTGGTCTGTAATTTTCCTTTCCTGTAATATCTTTGTCTGGTTTTGGTATTAGGGTAGTGCTGGCCTCCTAGAATGAATTAGATGTTCCCTTTCCTTCTCTTTTCTGGAAGAGATCGCAGAGAATTAGTATCGTTTCTTCTTTAAATGTTTGGTAGAATTCCTCACTGAAACCGTCTGGGCATGGTGCCTTGTGTTTTGTAAGGTTATTAATTTTTGTGTCAGTTTCTTTCTTTCTTTCTTTTTTTAAGATTTTATTTATTTGACAGAGAGAGAGAGATCACAAGTAGACAGAGAGGCAGGCAGAGAGAGAGGAGGAAGCAGGCTCCCTGCTGAGCAGAGAGCCTGATGTGGGCCTGGATCCCAGGACCCTGAGATCATGACCTGAGCTGAAGGCAGAGGCTTTAACCCACTGAGCCACCCAGGTGCCTTTGTGTCAGTTTCTTTAATAGACATAAGCCCATTCAGATGATGTAGTTCTTCTTGTGTGAATTTGGTAAGAATTGGTCTATTTATTTTTTTAAATATATATTTATTTATTTGAGAGAGAGAGAGTGCGCGTGCATGCAAGCAGGGGGAGGGGCAGAGGGAGAGGGAGAGGGAGAAGATCTCAAGCCCCTCCCTGATGAGCGCAGAGCCCTGTATGGGGCTGGATTCCACGATCCTGATCATGACCTGAGCCAAAATCAAGAGTCAGATGTTTAACCAGCTGAGCCACCCAGGCACCCCAAAAATTGGTCTATTTCATGTAAGCTATCAAATTTGTGGGTATATAGTTGTTCATAATCTTTTATTATCCTGTTAAGGTCCATGGGATCAGTAATAATGACTCTTCTATTTTTGATGTTAGTAATTGAGTCTTCTCTTTTTTCTTGGTTAATCTGGCTAGACTTTATCAATTACATCGATCTTTTCAAAGAACCAGCTGGGAGGTAGGATTTTTAGTTCATATTACAGTTAAGAGCCATAATAAGTCTTGACTTTGAGTCGATCTCCACATTTTTGCCAGTAATTGCTATATATATGTATGCACAAGGGCCATAAGTGTTAGGATCTAATACTGAGATATCATTAGAACTTTTTAGGAGTCCATAGACTTTCATTAATAAGACTTAAGGCTTTCATTATTAATAGAATGGCAGGTCGGGGAGAACAGCTTTGTTTGCTGGCTCCCTGTGCTAGCTATGTGTCATTGGTCAGGTGGCTTCACCTCTCTCTAGTTTTATGTACTATTCAGCTCTCTGAGCATGTTAAAATTTGTAAAATTCAAGTTCTTATTTTACTGTTTAGAATGAAAAATAGAGCTAATTTAAGGTGTCTAGTATGGTACCTAGTAGACCCTATTGCAGCTATTGTACTTCTAAAAGACAACATCTACTAGACTCATTAAAGATTCTCTGGCCTTTGGAAGATAATAGGGCTTTCCTCTGATTGATTCTTTGATACATGAAGCTGTATCTCTTCCCATATAGAGTTTTTGGTTGTTGTAAATGGCTGCCTCTTGACCTGTACATTTAAAATTTGAGAAGGAAAAAGCTGTTTGTGGGAAAGCCCTCCAGTTTGGGAAACTCTTTTCTAGCTTTCATGGTCAAGTCTGTTATTTCTGATTTGGTAGATACTTACGCACAGCATGGCCTTGCTTTCTTAGGTGTTTTGCCAAGGTTCTTAGTCATCCAGAGTGAGTGCTGAATTTTGGCCAGACTCCAAGGACAGGGTAGTAGGTGCTTCTTGGGAAAACTAGGAAAGGACTTGGGCAAATAGCACAGATTTGGGAGGGTGATTAAATGCAGATCTCTGTAGAGTTCCTGAGACAGGCTCTGGGATTAAAATAGATTGAAACATAGTACAGACAGGAAAGTGAGAAAATCTGAACTTAGTTAAAGCCAAAGTTTTGTTGTTGTTTTTGTTTTGTTTTGTTTTGTTTTTAATTTTCCAAAGTAACGTGCCTTGTATAGCTGTTTTCACTAACGGAAGTTGCAACTAGGTGGCTACAGCGCTTACCAAATTACAGAGAAATGACTTTAAAGATTAGTTTAAACAGAAAAGCATAACACAGCAAAATTCAGTCTGTATAACCTGTAAGTATGTATTTTCAGAAATAATTGCCCTGTTTAAGAACAGAATGTAATTTTTAGAAAGGAAACCATCTGCTTGGGGCAGTTACCTTGGCTACATAGAAAGAAAGCAGAGAGGAGGTTACTAGTAAAACGATTCTGAGAAGGGGATGGTTACTTGTATCCTGACTCTCTTGGTTCAGGGTAAATGGTGGCACTTGAATAAGAAGTCTTGGCCATGGAGTAGAATGCTGGGGGGCCCACCGTTAGCCTCAGCCGGGAGATCACTTGCTGCACATCAGCCCCCTCAGAATGCTCTAGCTTCCTCTGCAAAATTCATGTGCTTCACCTCACCTCCTTTCCTTTCACCTGACCTCACAGTACCAGAACATTCCTCGCACTGGGATTTACCCATTAGCTGAATGACTCTGAGCCTTAACAATGAGGGTATTTAGCCGTGTGCCGGACTGAATTGGGTTCCAGTCTCTTGGTAGGTTGGCTTATGAAGAGAAGAGTAAGGGGAGAAGGGCAGGGAAGGTGATGGAAGGAGAGAGCTGAGGACAAATGTCGAATGAGGAAGGAAGGAAGGTTTATCCTGGTAGGTGGTGTGGTAAAAAGAACATTTCACAGGAAGACAGTAGGCTTCCAGTTCAGTCTGGTTCAGCCATTTACTAGCTGTTTCTTCTTCTCAGTGTGGCTCAGTTTTCCCATCTCTAAAGTAAAAGTTTTGGGCAAGACGCTTTTACACACCGGAGATTGAGAGAGGAATAAAACAAGGCTCCTGCCCCTTCATCATATTCTGATGAAGGAAACAGGCTTAGTGTAACCAAGTAAAGAAAACAGTAATTGTAATGTTTTAAATAGAGGACTATAAAGGAAAGCTGTGGATAAAGTTAATTCAGCCTGAAAAGTGGGGTGACATTTCTCTGGGGCTTTGAGGGATGCTTGAGATTTCACAGAGATTAAAATAGGGTGAATCAGAGAGAATAGCAAGCACAAAGACAGGTGGCATATAGCGGGCACCCAGGGTGTGCACAGGGGTGCGGAGGGGGCTGGAGCCAGAAGGGTAACTGGGGATGGCTTGGGAAGATCCTTATTGCATGGCGGGCTAGGAAGCTTTCTGGAGAGGCAAGAGAGAGCTATCAAAAGCTCTTGGGGAGGACTACCTGATTGTGTATGTATTTTAGAGAGTTAGTAGTGACAACATTGTAGAAAGTGTTTTTTGGTTTTTGTCGATGGAGGGAGACTTCAGGCAGTTGAGATCATTTTGGAGGTTATTTCAGGAATAAGGCAGCAACTTTGGAAATGGAGAGGAAGGGACAAATTTGAACTGTTTTAGGGTGTGGAATATCTGGGATTCGGTAACCCCCAGTTGAGTCACTCACCTCCCCTAACCTCCCCATCACTTAAACTAGTGGTACATAACCATTATGGGCAATTCCTACAATGTCTTCTAAAATCCACTAGCCTTTGAAATCACTGACCCATTTGGTCCCCTCCCCTGGGGACTGGTACTGCCCTCATTTGGGCAAGCTTGTTCTTAGCCTCTGTAATTGAAGAGCTCCATTCAGAAGCAAATGGGAATAATTGATTTTCATCCTCTAGAGGCTGGAAAAAAATCAAAGACCACAGGAGCTTTTTTTTTTTTTTTTAAAAAGGAGGCCAGTTCCAGAGATAAATTTTCTCCATAGTCCTTCTTAAAAGAACTCTTAAGAATCTCATAAATGGAACCCCGTGTCCCTGGAATAGATTTGGCTTCATGTAAAAAAAAAAAAGGTGTGTGTCTGTGTGTGTATATGTGTTGGTGAAAATTGTTCTGACTGTTGTTAAAACAGTAAGGAAGACTTTATTTAAGACCACTGCACGGGGAGAGAGATGATGCTCCCCTCTGAATACAACAAGGACAAGTAGGGATCTATAGCCAAGGAGCAGGGGAAGGGGTCAAGGATAAAAAAATACTAAGAGGAGACAGCAGGTAGGGGGATCCTTGCTAAACTGACCTAACAGGATTCTTGCTAAAGGCAGGCCAAGGACTCAGCAAAGGTGGGGGATGAGGAACTTTATCAGGTGGGGTGGGGTGAGTTCTTGTTAAACTTAACAGGAGTCTTGCTAAAACTTGGCTGAGCAGTCCAAAGACTGGATGGGGACCAAAGTTAGGCCTAGTTGAAAAGAGTCCTCAGAGGAACCTGAGTAAAGTTTGGTCAAGGAGAGAGTCTTTGTCAGTTTGTGTGTGTGTGTGTGTGTGTGTGTGTGTGTGTGTGTGTGTGTGTGTATTTGTGTGTTTTATTACAAAAGTAATGCATGCCTCACCCCCCAGAACTCATCAGTCTTAACAGTTTGGTGTGTAGCTTTCCATATATGAACTGAGGCTTAGGAAAACACACCGTTCTAACAGAAATGAGATCATACTGTACATACTGCTGTGGAGGTGCATTTCTCACTTCGTATATCTTGCATGTTTTCTCATGTCAACACGTATATACTGACTGTTCTCATTCTTGAGAATGCCTTGCCTCACTTGAGATATTGATGCCAAGCCCTTATATTTTAGATTCCAGTTTAAAGGTTTTTTCACATACATTCTCCCATTTATTCCATAAAATGACCCTCTCAGGTTAGGGATAAGACAAGTGACATCTCCATTGTGACCTAGAGATTACATGATTTACTAGAGATTCTGCAGCTAATATGTGTCAAGTCCAGGCTTTAAGCATATGGGTCAGTTTTATGTGTGGGGAAAAAAAAATCTTTGATGTTCAGCTTCCATGTTGGGCACATTCATAATACTGTTTTTGTTTGTGGTGCTTGGGGCATTTAGGAAATATATGTGGTGTACATGGGACCTGGAATCTGCTAATAAATTTCTTTTGAGGTGTTCATCCCTTTTGCATGTATTCCTAACTTATATATTGAAATCATTTTGTCATTTTAATTTCCTTAAAACAACAAAATACTCATCTCGAATATTTTAAGATTAAATGAACTCAGTCAGTTTGTATCTTTCATTTTAATGTTGATACTTTCAATAGTTACCTTAAGTAATGAAGTTTGTCACTGATTGGATTTCTGGAAATGTTAATGGGAGGCGTCAAGTTAATTACTTCTACTCATTTCCCTCTGGGACCCATTTCCTACCTAGAACACAGTGCCTCTCTCTCTCAGCTCTCTTTATTGGTTTCCTATGACCTGGCGAGAAAGAAAAAGAGCGAGACAGACTGAATGAGGAGTGGGGAATGGAAGCAGGGTGGAAATGAGAGAATATGAGCTATGAGGGAGTCATATTATTCAGGAATGAGAAAAACAGTGGGGAGAGAGTGGTGTGTTTCAAGAAGTTGCATATAACACCGTGGTTAAGATTTTGGAGTTAAATCCAGTGTCACCCATTCCAGCCCTATACCCCCTGGGTGAGTTACTCACCTCTCTGCTTGTCCATTTCCTAGGGTTCTCTTGTAGGGTTCTGGTGAGAAGTAAACAGTGAGTTATTTAATCCACTTCACTAAAGTATACTTGGGTCCTGGCAAACATTTAGTGTTAGCTGTTGTTTCTAGGCCTTTTAGAGTCAAAAATTCCAAGAAATGTGTCTCAAAAGTCTAGATGGAGTAAAGTGACCATATAATTTATTGTCCAGGCTAGGATGCTGTTAATAATTATTCTGGGACAATAGAAAGATGCCAAGATTTATGGTTTGCCTAAGGCAAAGGCATCTTTGTCCCCAAACATGACTGATGAAAGGCACCTTGCCTTCCTACCTCAGCCCAACTGAAGCCTTTGGACTTTGACAAGCCAGGGAGCGGATCATTCTTATAAGCAATTCTTCAGACACACACACACACACTCACTCACTCACTCACCAAACAAGAAACAGTGCTTTTTCTTTCAAGGTAACATGTTATCTTAGGGTGGAATGAGTCTGCACGTGTATTTAGTAAAATTTGTGCAGTACTTTTGACCTAAGAAATAACTTGACAGAAGATATTTGAGTTCTTCTAGTTCCTATAATCTAAAAACTGCCATACCTTTCTGAGATGTCCATTTCTCTTCCTCTCTGAGCTCTCCGCGTGAACCAGGTACAGCGCTTTCTTGCCAGTGAGCATCCAGGGGTAGACGTGGTTGTTTGTGTTCTGGGGAGAAAGACCATCAGACCGTGACAGAGAGCTCTAAACCAAAATCGTTGTAAGGAGGGCAGAGTAAAAGCAGCTCCTGAAGAGCCAGCGGTGTCTGGCCGGGGAAGGAAAGGAAGGAGTTCCCTGAGGAGGAGAGCTTTTTGCTCAGGCCCGATAAGAATTGAAGAGGTAAGTTGGAATGGGGGGAGTTGGGGAAGAGGCAGGAAGGAGCCCAGTCTTCCAGGACAGGAGATCTGAATGAAGAAGGCAGAAACCCATGAAGTGCCCGCTTTTCCAAGATCACCTTGGCTGTGGTGGGGTCACCCATGCTCCCTGCCTTCTGCAAAGCCCTGTCATCCCTTGTCTTGCTAATGGCATGCCTTCCATCCCAGCCCTCGTCCGCGTTCCCTTAGCGTTGGCACAGTTCTTTATAACACGTATCCCATTGCTTTATAATTGTTTGTTTCTGTGTCACTCAAGTTCTTTCGTGCAGGGACTTGGTCTTATTTATTGCAGGGTGCCTAGACTAGCACTGTAGCATTTTCCCTTTTTCCCTCTGGGTGCCAGGTACTGGGTAGTTGCTGCTTGGGAAGGTGGCACGAGACAGGCACCATCCCTGCTGTCCCGGAGCATGCAGGCTGACAGCTGTTTGTTTTGGTCGGTGAATGAATGCATTGCCGGCTTCACCAGTGAGAATCAGAATTTTGAACTCTGGAGGTCATTGGCATGCAGTTCAGTGGTACCTTTTTTGCAGCCGTGGAACAGAAACAGTGTTAAGAAGCCATGCCAAGGAAAATTGAATCAAATAGAATATAAGGCCCCCCCCAAAGTAATAGTGAAAACCATGGGGGAAGTAGGGCTTGTAAAAATTTGATTTGTACATCAGTCCTCATGAATACCGTGTAGGAACAACAGAGAACTCCCGTGGTAGACTACCTCCTGGGGGTCACGTCCATGTCTGTAGTGAAACAGCAGTTGCACCATGCACCCCCTCACGCTGCTGCTCAGACTCCCCCTCCCTGCTGTGAGCACTGGAGGGGAGATGGTGCTAGGCTTGCCTCAGGTAGCCATCACTGAAAATAGCCGTTCTTACAGTGACTGTCCGACAGCTCGCGGTCTCCCTGCTCTCAAGCAACTTGCCAACACACGCGTTGGGTGTGTCCACACCAGTTACTGGCTAGGAGAAGGGCCCAGACTAGAACGCCATGGAGAGCAGAATGGGATATAACCAATATGCCTATTCCGAACACTGTCGTCCTTGGCAGAAGGCAGGGGAGCACTCTTTGCTGGCTTTGTGGACCCAGGAGGCCATCCTTCCAAGCTGGTTGTGTGAGTTGTGTCAGCTGTGAAGTTAAAGGCGCATTGCCTTTCTGCTCACGTTTCTCTCTCGTGAGGGAATAAACTCTTCATGCTCGGAACACAAAAACACATGGCCACAAAAAGCCAAGGTTACCAGAACTATACATTTCATAGTTGACGAGGGCTCATCCAATCTGTCACGTAGTGTCAGAATCGTTTCTGACGTTCTTTCCAGGCCATTGATGCACACCTGAGTTCCTTTCCGGGAAAGCAACCGTTCCCAGTTCTTAGCTTCTGTAGCTCTTTCATCCATATTTTGGATTAGTACACTTAATGCTGCTATTTCTTGGTTTTTAAGTTTTAGGCATCCTCTATCAGTCTTTGTTTATGAAAAGGTTTTAGCTTTCTTGCCCTCTGTCAATCCACTGCCTCTCCATCCTTCAGATAGTTCACAACGTTTAGTTCTAGCAGCATCCAGTATTTATGTTTATATTACTAAGGCTGTTAGTACTGTTCACCTGCTAACCCAATTAGTATACTACAGTCTGGTCTTTTATTTCCTTACAGTGCATGAACTGCCCCTCTTGTTGGTTTTCTGAGCTTCCAATGCCCAGCTCACTCTTGATTCCCAAAGTACAGCCACATTTTCGAAGTCCTTAAATGTTATTTTCCACATTCCAGGCAGACACATCCGTTGATCTTGTCAGTTTCATTTTCTCCCGCAGGCAGGGCCCTGGAGCCCTGTGTCCTCCAGCCACACTTGAGGCTTGTTGCGTGGCTGCCCCCCTTTGCCTTTTTTGGCCCCGTTTCCTGGATGCCTGTCTTCCTCTTGCTTGGTTTGCTCGTTTATTTGGTAGAGCATATCCTCCAGTCGCTTCCTGATAAAAGGGTGTGTGGGAGGCAAAATTTGAGACCCTGCATGTCTAAAAATATCTTTATTCTCTTTTCATACTTGACTGATAATTTGTCTGCTATAGAATTCTATGTTGGAAATCACTTCACCTCTGAATTTTGAAAGCATCGCTCTTTTGTCTTATGGCTTCCAGAGCTGCTATTGAAAATTCTGATGCCACTTGATCCTTTGTGTGTGAACTTTTTTCTCCCTGGAAACTGTGTTCTCTTTATCCCGTGACTTCTGAAATGTATTCTGAAATTTCACAGTGTGCCTTGGGGGGAATGGGTCTTTTTAAAAATTATTCATTATACTGAGCATAGGATAGACTCTTTCAACTGGAAGTTCATATCCTTCAGTTCTAGGGAAATCTCTCAGGTTGTTTCTTTGATAATAGTCTCCCTGCTTTTTCTCTTTTGTCTGGAACTCTTGGTCTTCTAATCTGCTTATCTTTTCTCTTGTATTTCCCATCTTTTTCTTTGGTTACACTTTCTGCGAGTTTTACTTAGATTTATCTTCTAGCTTTTTGCATTTTTATTTCTACTATCATTTTTTAATTTCCAAAACTTTGCACTGATTATTGAAGTTCTTCCTCATCCTGTTTTTGTGTGATAATTGTTTGTTGTTGTTGCTGTTGTTTTGGGTTGAGATTTTATTTGGTTTTCTGTTTCTGTTCCTCTGAGTCCCTTTATTCTGTATTGTGCTCTGTCATTTCATGTTGAACACCTTCCTTGAATGTATGGTCCTCTTTGGTTGTCATTTCCTTTTAAGAGCAAGTCACTAAAGAGCCGATTGCATGGTCTGGAGAGAAGTGGGAAGAACTTGGCAAGGATGGCTTTTATATCATGTAGGGTGATTGGGCAGGAACCCACCTGCTTTGATGGGGAATCCCCCANATCCCAGGACCCTGAGATCATGACCTGAGCCGAAAGCAGAGGCATTAACCCACTGAGCCACCCAGGCGCCCGGTTGTCATTTTNTCATTTCCTTTTAAGAGCAAGTCACTAAAGAGCCGATTGCATGGTCTGGAGAGAAGTGGGAAGAACTTGGCAAGGATGGCTTTTATATCATGTAGGGTGATTGGGCAGGAACCCACCTGCTTTGATGGGGAATCCCCCAAAGTTAAGATCTATTGAATTGTTCTGTGGAGTCCTTGGTCCAACCTGTTTGGGACTGGGGATGGGGCCGCCAGCATTCTGGGAGCAGAGCTGAGATCACGTCCTTCAGGATGTAGACTTCCTTTTAAGACTTCTGGTTTCAGTACAGTGCCTCCATCTGCCTTCTGCTGTTCCTGATGTCCCCAAGGCTGGAGCCCATCTAATTCAGTTTCTTCACCGAATAGATCTACCTTCTCCTGCCCGGACACAGGGAGTCATTGTCTACGGGCTGCCCTAGATGGGACCAGATATTTAGTGGTCTAACGCCTCCCGATAAACAGAATTTGTATCAAGTTCTTGTTTTCAGCTCCTCCTTATCCCTGGCCTCGTGTACTACCTGGTACCTGTAATCCCTGAGCCCCCCCGGTGTGTGTGTGTGTGTGTGTGTGTGTGTGTGTGTGTGTGTGTGTGTGTGTGTGTGTGTGTGTGTGTGTCCTTGTCCTTCCCAGGATATGTATGTGCGAAGGCCAAAAAGGCATCCCCTCATATGGCCACAAGGATTCACTTTCTCAATTCTGCTAACATCTCTACCTTTCATTTTGCAAAATGTTGACTTTTTATGTTCACTGTTCTCTTTCTCCTGTTCCTTGTTGGTTTTCACTTGTATTTTAATGGGGTTCAGGGGTTAGCAGAAATAAAATATATGTTCAGTTTTTCCCAGTTAACTTGATTTTAGAGGAGGTTGCACTGTTATGGAGGTTTTGTGTCTAATTGTTTCATGTTGGTAAGTTTTGTCTTTTTCAAGATCACAAGCTTCTTTGACGATGGGGATAGTTTCCTGGGTTCCTTGTTATCTCTTTTAAACGTCAACAGTTAAGTATGTAGAAGGCATTTTAGTAGGGATGTGTCAAATTTGTTTGAATAAGATGAATTCTTTTTAAAATTAGACTGGCTTTGGATAATGTTTCATTGTGTTGGAAAACTGCCAGCCCCTCCTGAGGTTCAGAGAGAGATCTGCTTTGCAAGGATAACTCAAAGAGGAAAACAACGAAGGCCTTTGGAAGAAAAAGGCTGATGAGACAAACTCTTTAGACTGTAATGATTTCATGAAACTGGATGGAAAACTGCTCCAAACCTCTCTTACCCCTCATGTGTCTTGCCATTGCTCTTTCTTCATCATACAGCCAGTGCTTGAGAAGGCCCTTTCCTGACTTGGTGCTCTGAGAGTCTTTGACCTCCTGAGAATCAATACAGGAGGAGACCCACAGAGCTCACAAGTTGTTTTCTCTCAAAAGTCAAGTTTAAGATCCTAGAAAAACTGGAAAAAAGCATGCACTAGCCGTCAGATGTGGGATTTTGTTTCAGTGCCACATGAATTAGCTGTATGATGATCAACAAGTCATTCAAACTTCAGTTTTCTTACTGATGAGATGGAAAAACACTGTACTTTCCTACTTCATAATATGGTCGTAGGGTCAAATATGGGGAACATGCATGCATGTAAACACTTGAACATTATCATTTTAAACTATGTAACCAACGTAGGGCGTTCTGGACCCTCATATGCACCTGCTGACTGGACATCTATATGTGGGAGTCCAAATTCACTTCAGCCCTAACTAATCCAACACAAAACTTTCTTTCTCTCCCCTCCTTTCTTCCCCTACCTCACAACATTGCCATCACTAAATAGAGCAACCCTGGTTTTCTTCTGGAATTTACTCTCCTTGTCCACTGAACTTTTCACTTCTCACCCACTCTTATGCCCCCACCCTCATTTAGTCATCAGATCCTGTCTTTTTCCATTGATTCTGTCCTTTTTCCTCTCTCCTCCTCTCAGTTGCCTTCATTCAGGTCTCACTTCATGCCTGAATTGCTGACTTCCAGCGGAGCTCCTCAGATCTAGTCACACATCTGTTCCTCTCCATCATCTATGCAACTGCTTAGCATAATGATTTTTTCCCCCAAATTCTGAAATATATCAGGCTGTCACAACAGCATGGTGAATAACCAGTTAGCCATCTAGGCTTCCATCTCCCAGCTGTCAACAGAAGGATTTCTCTAAAACACACATCTGATTATCCCCCACTCAGAACTTCAGTACTTTCCAGGACCCTTCGTAGTTGGGCTCTGCCTGCCTCTCCTTGCTTGCATCCACCGTCCTTTCATTTGTGTGCCCCGGCCACTCACAGTTAACTTGTGTGTGTCCCAGTTTGCTGAGACGACTTGGGAGACCTTGAATTTAGGTGTTTCCTTTTGGTTTCTTCGGTCTGGTGGATTCCTTCTGAGCTTTAAGGCTCTGCCCAAGTATCTCCCCTTCTGTAAAGCCTCCCATATTTCCATTTCCCTATAAGCTACACTTTGCGTACTTCCGTCCCAGAATGTCACACACTATTCAGTATGGTCATTTGTTTACTTGTCTGACTTCCCCACTCTATTCAAGTGTGGAGACTGAGTAGCCCCCTGGCATATGGAAGGTAGGGCATAAACATTTACTAGATTGAACTGGATTGGACACTCTGTGGGCCCGTTGAGATGCCATTACTGGTCTGTGTAAAGTAAGCAGTTAAGTAGCTGGGCAACCACATGAAGCATGCTGACTGCTAGCAGAGAGCCACTTTAGGCTATCACTGGGTCCTGAAATCAGACCCCGTAGAGTAGTTACAGATGAAAATGGCTGGGCACTTTGGTTCTAACTTAGGGTTCTTCTGTCTCTGTGTTTTATGGGCAGAGATCTCAAATGCAGTATTCGTCTATGCCCCCATCAAGAGATCGTTGTCCTTTTTAATGGATACAGGTGTAGCAAGTCTGTTACTGCTTAGAGACCGTGTCATGTTTAGGTGGCAGGTTGGTAAAAACCCAGTGTTAGAAGTTGCATACTGGTGGCCCTAAGCCAGTTCCCTGCATAGTGCTGTGCTCTTAGAAACACGAGGGATTTCCCTAAAGAGCTTAAAATATGTGGTGAGGATGAGCAGCATGAAGAATTCAAGGTGGTTCAAGGTGAAATAAGATAAATGCTGTGGTGAAGGTGCCATAGAAGATCTGGAAAACCCGAGATAGGTAAAATTGATATCAGCCTATACAGTCAGGAAAGGTGTCGTGGACCAGTGTACACTTGAACCAGGCCACTTTCTGTGTCTAGAGTAAGTGTCTTGTGTATTTTCTGCTCTTCTTTGGTTTCGCAGAGACTTCAGCAATTTTACCTCCAGTTTTTGCCTGAGTTTTCCTAGGTGTCTGAAGGATGATATGTAGATTGAAATATGGGTGTTGTCGATGGACAACAAAATTCAGATAGAAGGAACCCTGATTCTCTTTTAGAGATCTAGTGTCTGATCATCACGGTTTGGACTTTAGAGTCTGTACTCCTTCGAAGCTCTTGCCTGGCAAGTGCTCCCCCTCTCCTTCAGTATGGGTTTGGTATCTTTCCCCAGAGCCCGACCTCTAGTCGATGATTATGGATGCTCGGGGACCTCAGCTCCTCTGAGTGGCCTCCGTAAGCGTGCTCCCTGCAGGCAGAACTCCCTAGTCCTCCTTGCTCTCCAGCCACATGCTGGGCCTGCTCCTGCTCAGGCCGTTTGCATCTGATGTTCTCTTTACCTGTCCTTCCCAAACACCCATACTGCTCCTTCCTTCACTTCATTCACATCTCTTCTTCAGGGTCACCTTCTTAAAGAGGTCTTTCCCAAGTACCTTATTTAAAGTGTCACCCCATCACATTTTATTCTCTTACTCTGCTTGATCTCTTTGCTTTGTTTCTTTATGGCATTTACCATTACCTGCCACCCTATTTCGATTTATTCATTTATTTGCTCACTCTTCTTCCCTCCACATTCAAGATCCATGAAGGAAGAGACTTTGTCTTTTCCCATTTGCATTCCCAGGCCCTGGAACAGTGCCTGGCACATAGAGGGCACCCTTGACTTACCCATTGAATACATGCACAAGCAGCCCCCCAAGCAGGCCCTTTGTCAGCACCTGCCCCACTGTACAGAGTGGACTGTGTCTGTATGGGGGCTTGTCCTTCATCACTGCCTCCAGATCCAGCTTGCCACCTGCTGTGGATCCATGTATAGTCAATTTGTAAGTGGATGGAGAGAGGCCTTTGAGGTGGGACTCAACAGCCACAGGTTCTCATCAGTCCTGTTCTTCCTTGCCCTCTCTGGTGTCTTTAGATGCCATCTCCAAACGTAGGTGCTTCTGAGTCTCAGATGACAGGGCTTCCTGCGCTCAGCGTCATGTCCATGTGGTTGGGTTGCTGTGACGCGTCTTAGGCTTCCTAACCCTAATGCTTCGTCTCCTTGAGCCAGTGAAGCCCTGGGGAGCCTATCATAGTGGGATTTGCAGATGTAGAGCAAGATTTGAAGGACTAAGTGACTTGTCCTACAACTGACAAGTGGTGGAGGCAGCTAACAAGTGCCTCCTCTCTTAACCTGGGTTCTGTAGTCGCTTCTCGCGGGATCGCTGGGACTTCTCTGAGACCCATCAAGGGTGGGGTGAGGGTTTTTTCTACGATCTTAGACAAGCCTAATAGGACAGCAGTGATGGAGAGGAAGACCCAGATTGTCAGTAGCTCTTTTCTTGGGCTGCCAAAAAGGAAGAAAATTGGGTGGAGGGAGATATTACTACCATCCTGTGTGAAGTGAAAATTCTAAGCAGGGAGATTCAGTTCTCTGTTTTCATTTAGGTGTTATTTAATATATTCCCCATCCCCCCAAATTTCTAAATGGGCATTCAGAGGAAATACTAGTTAGAGAAACAGCAGGGGAGTGGGGGGTAGACCGTACTGGTTGGAAATGTTGCAGCTTTATGCAGGGAAGGCCTTGTCTTTCTTCCTTGTCCTTTCACATTGTTTTGAGGGAGTTTTGGTGCTGGTAAAGGATGTCCAAGCGGAGGTAAGAGTTAGTGGAAGAAGGCTCGCTCGGTCCTGCCTTTTTTTTTTTTTTTTTTTTTTTTAAAGTGAGAGCGGTTTAAATCTTAGTGTTCAGGTAACTTTGGGACCTGGACTGAGATCATTGGGGAGCTAGCAGACCCCTAATGGGGTCCTCAGGGCTGACGGACCTGTGCTCCTGACTGCCTGACCCACTCCTGGTACTTTCTTTTCCCCAGCTCCTGTTGGTTTATTCTCGTCATCTTGCTGTTGGATTGTTATTCTTACGTGGAACTACTGCTTCTTTACCTCCCCTTGTCATCATAGATCGTAAACCTTGTTCAGCCAAGTGCCAAATACCTTGTTCAGCTAAGTGCCAAGAGCTCTATAAATGGGAGTTTGGGATCTGCCACTGATTTGGGGCCAACAATTTGTTTTTGATTCTTAGCGTCACCTCTTTTTAAATAAAATGACGATGTTTTGTCTGGCGGGTCAGTTTGAAAACGAGTGTGAAAACCACCTCCTAGTTTTTCCAGACCCGTTTCACTTTCTGTCATTCTCATCATTGCCAGGCACAGGTGTACAGTCTTTGATTTAGAAAATGAGGTTTTCGTACACATGTGACAGACATAATTGCTTTTAACTCTTTGTTTGGAAGGTGCTGTAGGAGTCCACGCTTAGTGGAGGACAGGGATGCCAGGATGTACCTCAGGCTCCTGACTGTCACCAGCATCCTTAATTGACAATGAATGAATAACCTGAATACCAAAGCATGCATATCTTCTCTTTTCACTTAAGATCTGTCTTCAGATTTTAAACCTAATGTAGACATGCTCATTAAAGTGGCCCAGGTCACACATATACAATCATTTATTATTAACTGTTTGAAGTTTTTCTTGGTTTTCTTTTCCCTGTGCACAGTTTCTTTCCCCTCTGTCTTTTAAAAAAGTATTATAAAAATACATGAATGCATTCTCATTGTGTTTTAAACAGTGTGGTAGAATACAGAGTGGAACACGGGAGTTCCTCTTCACCATCTGTAGTGTCCCCCAACACACATTTCCTTTCCCAGAGGTAACCGCTGGCAACGCTCAGCGAGCACTCTTCCCATCACCATCCACCGCATGTGCGTGTATGTACATATTTCTAAAGCAAGGGCTCCTGTTTCTTGTACTACACAGTGACCACAATTTTTCACTTATCCATAACACAGAATGTCTTAGGAAATCTTTCTATGTCAGGACACATAGGTCCAACTTGCTTTCTTTCCTTTGTTGGGGTGGTGGTTGTTAATGGTTATGTAATAATTCATTGTATGGCCGTACTGCATATTTAACTGCCCACCTGTTGAAGGACACGGAGTGTTTCGTGTTTGCTCTCACAGTGAAGCAGTCCTGTCCAAGCATGTATCTTTGTGCATGTGTTCGAGTGTTTCTGTTGAAGAATTGCCAGGAAGTGGAAATGCTGGCCCAAAGTGAATGCCTATTTTTGGTTTGGTGGATGCTGCCAAATTGTCTTCCCAGAGGTATTCACCAATTCAAACTCATACCAGTGGTATATAAGAGTGCTTGTTTTCCTCATCTTTGTAAATACTTTTTATTCTCATTTTTGCCAGTCTGATTGGTGAAAAGTAGTGTGTGGTTGTTTTATTGTTTTAAATTTTATTTTTAAGCAATCTCAGTCTCAACCCCGAGATCAAGAGTCACATGCTCCATTGACTGAGCCAACCAGGCACCCTTAAACAACTATTTTTTTTAAAGATTTTATTTATTTATTTGTCAGAGAGAACACAAGCACAGCAGAAGGCAGAAAGAGAAGCAGGCTCGCCTCTGAGCAAGGAGCCCAACGCGGGACTCCATCTCAGGACCCTAAGATCATGACCTGAGCTGAAGGCAGGTGTTTAACCAACTGAGCTACCCAGGCATCCCTGAACAACTATTTTTAATTTTTTTTTTTAAGGAAAAAAAAAGATACTTCCTTTACATGTTACATAGTGTTTACCTCATACCAACTGCCAACAGTAGAGGCATTCTCATTAAAAGCAAGGGCAAAACAAGACTGCCCTCTACTACTTAATATTGTTTTAGAAGCTCTGGCCAAGGGGCACCTGGGTGGCTCAGTCGGTTGAGTGTCCAGCTCTTGATTTCAGTGCAGGTCATGATCTCAGGGTCATGAAATCAAACCCTGCATTGGGCTCTGCTCTGAGCATGGAGCCTGCTTAAGAGTCTCTCTTTCTCTCTCTCTCAAAAACAAAAACAAAAACAAAACAAAACAGCAGCAGCTCTGGCCAGTGCAGTAAGGTGTGAAACAGAAGTAAGAATTAAGGCTCTGAGGATTAAATTGGATGACACTTCAGCGTTCTAGTACAGTCTTTCTGATTCAAATAAAGCACTCAGATTCTAGAGCTTATTGTTATTCTTTTTTTTAGCAATGAGACATTCAGAAAGGAAAGTCCCATTGTCTCCTACGTCTTAACACATGTGTCCTGGTGCTTGTATTAATGTGGGTTCTTTCACCTTGGTTCTTGTTGGTTAAATCATCCAGATTATCTGTAGGTTTGTATTGAAGTCTCTGTTAAGTCTTCAGTCACCAGTTCAGAGGTGGGTGTTCAGTACCTGTGACTGGCTGAATGGTTGGTTCAGTGATATTTTTGATGACCTTTCAATGAAGTGTTCTTACAACCCTGGGAGTATTTAGAGGCACATGCCCTATACTGAGTGAATAATGTAGTTAAAAATGAGACGGGTACATGGGGCGCCTGACTGGCTCACTCAGCATGCATCTCTTGCTCTTGGGGCTGTGGGTTCGAACCCCACACTGGGGGTAGAGTTTACTTTAAAAAAAAATACACAGAAGAAAATGTAATACTTCACTGGCTTATCGTAGAGCAGAGTTCGAACATATGCCTGAAGAGAAAATGGATTCAATTTTAAAAAACTAAAAAAAAAAAAAAAAAAAAAGAAAGAAAGGAAAAGAAAAAAAAGAAGGGTACAGAAGAGCAAGCTCTGAGATGATGACACTGGTGTCTGGACACCTGACTCGCTGTTCAGCAAATGACTGTGTTTTGTCGGCGTTCTGGATTTCTGCAGTAAGGAGCTGCTGCCCTTCATCCGGAGTCATGGGGGTGTAACTAGGTTGGTTAAACACCACCGAGAATTCTTTTCTAAGGGGTTAGCTGGCTCTAAATTTGGTTTGAGACTTCAGCCTTCTCTTTTCTTTTCTTCCCCCTCTGTAGCATCTGGAGAGGGCCCAATGTGAACTGTGTTGACAGCACCGGGTATACACCGCTGCACCATGCGGCTTTGAACGGCCATAAGTAAGTATTAGCGTGCTGTGTTCCTGCCCTACCCTCCAGAACCCAGGCCTTTGGGTTGTCTTCTTTGATTTCTAGAAAGGATTACTAAGCAGTAATGTTGAGGAACAGGGGAAAACAAACTAAATTCAGTCCATCCAGAGTTCCTGAGTCTCTCATTAGTGTAGAATTTAAGCACCCTTCCCTACTCCACCCCCCATAAAACTTCAGCCAAAGGTTAAGTTTTACCTTTTCTTCTGTTTGTCCTTTTCTGCTTTGAGATGGTGCTGTGCTACACAGTGATCTGAATATGAAGGTCACGTTTGGGGAAGCCCGATATAAAGGGGCTGGATAATCTCTTAGGTAACCAGCACCTTTGTAACGTGAAAATAGATTGAATGGTCATATGAAACTTCACTTCTGTTAAAGTAGTTATTTATTTACTCTTTTGGCTTGCCATTCTTCCTCATACAGTAGACAACAAGAACCTTTTTTCAGGGGAGAAATACATAAATCGTATGGCCTATGTAATTCTCCTTAGGTATTGGTTAGTAGTTGCTGGGTGGGATTTGCACAGGAAGTTTTCTACAGAAGCTGTGCGTTGGGGGGAGTGTGAGAGAAGATGACATAGGTTTAAATGGTTTGGCAGCCGCTTCCAGAAGGCACTGCCCTCCACATGAGGGAGAATGTGACGGCCTAGCCCAGGGCCAGGCCGAGTCGTGGAATACAGCGAGTGGATTTGCCAGGATGTGGAAGAATGGAATCCAGAGTGTAACAGCACAGAAGTTGGTAAGGAGAACTTGAGGCATCATGCTCTGGGAGATAAGAAGTAGAAGTTTAGCTTTCATGAGGCGGGATTTTTGGAACCATTTTCGATTTTGCTGAGCAAGAAGCAGGGCACTCACCACCCTGTGGCAGTCCGTGTGACCGTGCTGTATTTGGCCCAGCCTGATGGACTCTGATGTGCCCAGAAGAGGTGGTGGTTGTTTCCTTCTACATTAAACTTTTCTGAAATGTATGGAATGTAATCCTTGTGTCTTTTCTATGGCCGTCTTAGACAAAGCTAACAAGGACTCTGTGGAGACCCCTCCCCCCCTAACTGGAGGAGGGGGTGACCTGAATTAAAGTGAATCTTATACTTAAATGACTGCAGCTTGTTAGCCAAGTTTATCGCCAGATGCTGTTTTTATTTACAGTGGGGATTTTCTTTGACCTCATGTGCATGGGGATAATTATATATTTGTATCTGCTTAATTAGCGGTGTCACCAAGAAGAAAGCCAAGCCCTTCTTTCTGGATGTATCAAATGATACCATATGTGTCTGGCTTATGTTTGCAGCAACTTTAATTCTGCTCTGCCTGTCTGCTTTTAGCTCCCACATCACTAAATGCTCTGAATAATGTGGTGAATAACAATATTTGTCTCGCATGACTACTTTCATGTAAATTTTATCCCCGAATGCTGTTTAAACATCACAAACAAGGAAACATTGCAAGGTTTAGACAAGGGAACCAGACATTTTCAAAATAATGGAATAGAGATGGATTGTCTAGAAAGCCTAGAGAAGTGGCAAGGTGATGAGTCAGTGTCATTTGGCTCAAGACGTTTCAGCTGCATATCAGCAGCTGTACACGTAGCTCATGAAATGAAAGGAAGAGACTGGGCAGTGAGCTCAGGTAGAGAGAGGGGGGCCAAGTAAGATAATATCTGAAAGGGCTTCAGCTGCCCACATGTGAAGATCTGTTAGTAGGAAAGACTTCTGAGTTCTGCAAACTCATGATTGATTTTTGCCTTCTAGGGATGTGGTTGAGGTTCTTCTGAGGAACGATGCATTGACCAATGTGGCTGATTCCAAAGGCTGTTACCCTCTGCACTTGGCAGCCTGGAAAGGAGATGCCCAGATAGTGCGGTTGCTCATCCATCAAGGGCCCTCACACACCAGAGTCAACGAACAGGTCGGAAGGAAGAGAAGCGTTCTTCCCTTCAGCTGTAGCCAGACCGTGGCGGCCTCGGCGCTGTTTCAGTTCCATAGCGCAGATCTCAGGGACCCAGCTCTTCCAGGCCCTACAGATGGTTCCCCTCCTCCCAGCACTACTCTTCCGAGGGGATCAGGGAGATCCTAATACCCCAAGGATGCATTTTACATGCATTTGAATCGTGCAGATTTAGAGTAGTGCTATCATAAAGATCTACATACCTCATGTGCAAAATGGGAAATAAAACAAATCCCGTAAAATTGCTTAGAGGCCAATTCACAGTGGCAGTCTTAATTAATTATAAGCAGTGCTTATGCCGTGGGCATGGTGGTACGGCCTTAGCTGGTAAGCAGCGGTCCTCCTGGTGCGCCGTGCGTCAGGGCTGTGTCAACCCTGCTGTTGTTTTCCCTCCATCGCAGCTGGCAAAAGTGGAAGGACTCATCCCGGGACTGAAAAAGGAGCTCACAAAAACATCTGAGTAAGCCCAGAGGCTAGAGGTGATTGAGCAGAATGAAAATCATTTACGTGATGTCCCCTAAGGTCAACTTAAGAGTGACCCTGCTTTGACACCTCGGAGATAATTCTTAGAAAATAAAAAAAGGCAGCACTTGAGCAAAAATCCCTTCCAAATGGCCATGGATTTAGGTACTCTGAGACCGTTTACCTCCACTTTTCACCTTGATTCCTTTGGAAAAGTTATACTTGCATTATGCAGGTTCTAGACAGTCCTCTCATAAAATGCAGTTTCCTGTAGCTTGGGTCTGAGACCATATATCCATTTGAGAGGAGATGGGCTTTCCCTGTGTGACAAGCCACTCTGTTTTCCTCTCTGCTCTGAACTGAAGCAGGTACTTTTCTTAGTTGCTTGAATGAGAGAGGTGCTGCTCTTTCTCAGTAAGCCCAGGACTATTTTCCTAGTGACTCTACTGAGAGGAGCGTGTTAAATTACCTGTAGGATTAGATCAGGGTTATTCCTCAAAAAATAGGAAGTCACTCTTGCGAGCCCATCTATCAGCAAGGCTCTGCGCACTCTCCATGAGCTGGTAGGAGCATGCCTGACTCAGAGAAGGGCAGCTTCACTCTGAGGTTGGAGAAAATTAAAGCAGTGCTCCCAGATCTCTCGATTTGGAGATTGCATGTGTATAGCTGGTAATCAGCTTCCCTTTCCCCTTTCAAGCTGTATTTTCTGGATAGGTAAGCCACAGAAATTTAAGATCATCAATGAGGATGTTTGTGTTATAACATTAACAATGAAAATTGTCTCTGGAATTGCTGCTTCAGATTCTAAGTACAATTTTACTCCTCCTGGCCAAAGTGATTATAATTTCTCTTAACTGGAGGAAATTTATAACGAAGTTTGCTTTTAACTAATATTCCTCAATGTTGAACCAACTAGTCACCCATTAAAGTCCTTCTCATTTAAGAAATTTTCGGCAACCATTTCTAATCCTGTCTTTGCTCACTTTTGCCTTGAAACACAGCTGCTTGGATTTTTGAGCCACTTGAGTGTGCTAGCTTGTCCTGCTCACAGCCGCCTCCCGCCTGGAGTATCCCGTGATAGGTGGGACACCGGCCCAGTGTTCTGAGTATCTGGCAGGCAGGTGGGTGGGGCAGGGGCTGGCAGGACTCGGAGGAGAGCTGGAAGAACCTAATGGCTCTAGGTAGTAGTACCACATTGATCTATTTAAAAACCATTAATGTGGTTCCAGTCGGATGCTTGGATAAGATGGGGTGATGAGTGCTGTCCCCCTGAGCCTGCCTTCCCCATTAACTTCCTTTCCAGGCTCCCAGAGGGCAGATCCACATTGTTCTTATGTTGGGCCCCCTCGGGGCTGGGCATTGCTTTGATATATTTCATCCATTTTATCATCACATTTTCTTTTCCTCTCCTTTTTATAGAATGCTCTTGAGATCAAAGAATTCAAAAAGTACGGCCCCTTTGACCCTTATATCAATGCCAAGGTGTGTACGTTGCTGCCAGGATTTCTCTGCATCATTTCTCCAAGCTGCACTCCCTCTTTGGTCCTCTTCTGGCTTCCACTCTTGTCCGCTCAGGCTCCTCGTCATCACCCTGACTATTGTCTGCTTCAGCCCATCTGCTTTTGGCTTGTCTGGGAATGGGAAATTGCAGCTTCAGTGGGTTTGGGTTTTATTTTTAAAACCCATGCTAATTCTGGAAAGATTGGGTGCTTTTCCTGGAATGTCTGAAAAGCTTAGAAATGGCCGAAATGGGGAAAGAGAAGGAACCATATTATATGCATAATTTACCATTGTGATTGCTAAAATCATTTAAATTCAAAAAAGAAAAATTCAATTAAGAGATGTCAAACATATTAGCTTACTTTTTAATCAGCACAGATGATTAAATTATACTAACTGGATTAGAAAAAAATTTTTTACACTGCTTTCTCTTATTTCTTTTGAAGTGGAATCTCATTTTCAATAAGTTAGTAGTGGAGGTATTGGGAAAGGGGTATCGCGACTCCATTTTACTCTTAAAAGCTGTCCCTTTGGGCTCCCTCCTCATTTCCTTGAGTTTGTGCATTTCTGCCTGGGACTTTAAAGCCTCAGTTGCTTCTCCCCAGCTGTTAGGTCCTCTCACTGCTTGGTCACTCTTGGCCCTGGGAAGCGCTCTGAAATAGGAAATGAAGTTGCAGGGTCAAGCAGGACCCTCTCTCCCTGTGAGGCTGGGGAAAGTAGTGGCCTGTTAGGCCTGGTGATGAACTGCACAGCCCCCCGGGCTTCATCATACCAGGAGGCAGAGCTGTGGGTTAGTGACGGTTAGACTCTCTCCTTGGTGCTCTCACCTGCTGGTTTTGACCCAAGTTTTCATTTGGGTGAGGTTTGCCTTTTGGCTCCAGTCCGGAGTTTGGTGGAATCAGTGCGTTAGTCACATTATCTGCCTTTCTCCTGCTATGAATACAGTAGTAGCCTCAGGGAAGGGAAACGTAAGGTACTTCTGCATGTTTCCAAATGCAAGGCAGATATTCTTTGAGAAATGCTGATTTAGCAAGTGAAGCTCCACGTGGGCCATGTTTTTTAGCCGTTGGGCCTCGGTGGCCGAGAAGCAGTTTGATTTGGGGTGGTGAAACGCATTAGCTTTTGCTTGGCCCTCTCTCTAAATTCTGTTTTCTAATTTTCAAAGGAGAAAGAGAAAGATACCTTATCTTCGTTTTCTTCTTCTTTTTGAAGTCGGTGTAGTAGAGGAGTAAACTCCTAAAGGTCACAGCCTTTCAAGTCAGGCCTGAGTTTGAATTCTGTGCTGCCACTGACTGGTTTTGTTGACTTAAGTAAGTTACTTAAGTTCTGTGAGCCTCGGTTTCCTCTTCTGTAAAGTGCTGTATACCATCTACCTTGCTGGATTGTTTTGGAGTTTAAGTAAGAGAATGTACACTAATTACAACTATCTGATAACTAGTAGTATTTGAGATCTGACTTTTAAACGGTATATACAGGGTGTTGTTTCTGAAACGGCACTTTGGAATTTATTCTTTGTTACTGATGGATTGAAGCCTAATGAAACATTGCTCAATTAGTCTATTCAGGGTTTTGTTTTGTGGGGAGGCACCTTGAAGTGATTGTTTTCCCACCTGATGGCCAGTTCAGTTAGCTTATGAAGCTCTGATTAAAGGGTAAGTCTTCGGTTCTTAAAAGCACATTTTCTTATCCCTTGATTTCCCACACAAAAAAGAAAATTGGTCCAAATAGAATAAGAACATACTTCTCTTTTTAAAGAAACACCACCCTCTGCCTCCTTCCCACCCCCCGAAAGGCCAAATGATGCAAACTGCACAAAGGGATAAAGCTGTTTGGATTTTGCTATGAATGCGAACTCTCTTTGAGCTGATTTGAATCTAACCTCGCTGGGTTTTATCCTGATTCAGTGGGTTTTTATTGACCTGGATTGTGTCTGGGAATTGTTTTGCGTGCTAAGTCCTATCAGGCACCTGTAGAAATTAAGAAGTCTCAGGTGCCTGTTCTGGGAGCAGAGCTGGTTTTCATGAGCTTTCATCTTCCTCTTCGACATATGGAGCCTTTCCTTTTTCAGCAAGTCAGCATACACCAGTCTCAAATGTAGGTCATCTGTAGCTATGGTGGAACTATTAAAATCGTTTATTTGCCCCCTTTTAAAATAATTTTTAACTACGTCTGAATATCATAAGGTGAGCAATGGTCAAATTCGTTTTAGGGTAGATCTGTTTTCCTGTACACATAAAAATAATTAAGTTTCAGAGCTGGAAGAGGCCGGAAGTTATCTCAACCAGTTTCCACATTCTGATCAGCTTGTCTGGTTGCATCTGAATCACCTAGCAAACTTTTGTAAAACTTTTTATCTTGACAAAATGTTCAACTTACAAAACATTGCAAGCATAATGCAGTGAACTGCATTGTACTCTTCATCTAGATTCACCAGTTGTTAACATTTTGTCTCATTTGTATGCACATTTTCTCTCTCTCAAATGTATATGTATATTGTTGCTGTAGTTGATGATGAACTGTTTGATACTTAGTCATGGACATCATGACCCTTTAATCCCAAATACTTAAGCATGTATCTCCTAAAAACAAGAGCATTCACTTGTATAACCACAGTATAGTTATCAAATTCAGGAAATTCAACATTAATACAATACTGGAATCTAATATAGATTCTGTGTTCAGATTTCACCATTCCCAATAATATCCTTTTAGAGCAATTTTTTTCCTGATCCAGGATTCAGTCCAGATCATACATAATTTGGAACAGTTCCTTAGCCCTTCTTAGTCTTTCATGACTAGGAACCATGAACATGACGTCCCTGTGGGACTGAACCACCAACCCTTCAGTGAACAGTTGAACCTGCTAAGCGATCACCAGTAGAGACCAGTGGCATTGATGGTATTGAAGAATATAGACTAGTCATTTTGTAGACTGTCACTCACTCAGTTTGAGTTTGTCTGATATTTTCTAATATTTCCCCTTATTTCCTGAATCTAATCAATTCAGGCCCTATAATTTTAGCAGGAACGCTGCAGGAGTGATGTTATATATCGTTCCTTCACGTTGTAAGGCACATGATGTCTGTTTGTCTCGCTGATAGATGATTGCTTGGTCAAGGTGGTGCAAGCTTGGCAAGCTTTTTAGTAATAGTCTTCCTGGGCTTTACCCTCTGAGGCGCTACCTTGGCGGGTCTGGGGTAGGACTTAGTTACTTTAAAACTCCCATGCAGTTCCAAAATGAAGCCAATTTGAGAACCACTGATCTAGGCCAACTTTCCATCCAGAGCAGGAATCCTTTCTTCTCACCTGCTCACCTGAAAGATGAGCTGTCTACCCTTTATTTTATTTGGTTCGTTGTTTCTCTTGGTAACAACCAGACTTACTACTTGGCAGCCTCTTTTTGGATTCCACTGATTTTTGGTTTCTTACACTTGGCTGATAGCTGTCTTCCTAAACTTTCCATCTGTTGGTCAGTGTTCTGGCTTCCAGAGCACTTACAGACTAAGTCTAACTCTTCCACACGGACTCAGTTCTCATGTTTCTCCCATGTCCGCTCATCTCAGTAGGTCCAGTTTATCCTTTTGTCCCAATTTTGGTAGATTTCTGAAACCTATACCACTGTTGCTACAGAGAGCTGTTAGCTCAGTTGTTTCTAACTTTGGTATCTATCAATAGTGGTCAAGAGTACAGTTGGGCTTAGTAATCTAAGCACTGGGAAGTGTTGGTTTGGAATAGTTTCAAGAGGAGAAAAGCCACCAGAATGTTTCTGTACAGTTTTCCTTTGCTTGTAGTTTATGTGTATGTGAGATAGATAGGCATAAACAATGCATAAATACAATAGATTCACACATTGAATGGGGATCTCCATATGTAAAGGGTATTGGGATCTTTTTTCTTAGAGATACTGACTATAGCAAGGAGAAATGGAAATGAGTCTCAAGATGGACAGGAAGGGAGAGTTTGTGCAAAGATTTTGGGGAAAATTAGGGTGTTTGATCTTAGTCTCCGTTCTCAGTCCAGATACATAGTAATATGATTCTGGGAACTCTTGAGGTGTGATGAGCACCTGTGGTGTGATTTGGAAGGTGTGAAAGAGAAGGATTCTGGGTCCTGAGGAGTCGGTACCCTCCTCGGAATCCCTCCCTTTCTTGTGGGTCCCCGAATCAACACTAATGCCTCGCTGCCCTGATAGTTGTCCCATTCAAAGGGGAGCTGGCAGGAAGAGCTCATTGTGATGGCCTGTGTTCAATAGTCAAGAGATGGAGTCACCACAGACTTCAACTCAAGAGTATTTATAATTATCAGACCATGTCTCGCAAGACTGGAGGATGAGAAAGATACTTTCTACACTGTGAATTTGAGTATAACATTCTGCAGAGATGTGGTTCGGCCATTTTGAACAGAGGCAGGAAATTTGCCTGGTAGTGATCAAGACCTTGCTTTCAGTAAAGCAGCTTTGTCGTAGCTGCCTTAGTTCTCACAAACAACAACAACAACAAAACCAAGATTTTTCTTTTTTTTCCCCTCCTGCTGGTTAGTTTAGAGTTTTACAGTTCTTCCGGCCTTAATAGCATACTCTTTACAAAATCTCGAGGACAGATTATTCTGGTTGTTGGGAGACAACTTGTACAGAAAAGAGACAGCAGTGTCTGCCTCAGAGTAAACAAGTTTTTCTGGACTGGGGTTTTAATAAGAATAAGCTGACTTTCTCGGCCCCGCTGTCATGCTAATCTTGAGATGTAAAACCCTGAGAATCCTCTTAAAACTTCTTTGGGTTGCCATTCTACCCCGGAACGACTGTAAAGCCAGCCCCTGTTGTGTTTTGTTGATGAAGCTGCCTCTTATGGCGAGAACATGAAGCGACAGCTCTAAGTTGGCTCACTCGGAAATGGGCATTTCAAATGGGTATCTTAAATGGTTGGTTTGGCACAGGGAACCCCAAAGATTTGCTTCTGCCCAGAGTTTCCGCTTCCCTCCAGCCTTTTAGGTTGACGTGGAATCCACCCCTTGGGCCCAGTTGTATCACAGGAGGCCATTGTATTTAACCAGCTGTGTCCTGTGGCCAACGAAGGCTGTCTGCACTTCAGCTGCTGATCTCCTTGAGCTGTGTTTGAGCTCAGCGCTGCTTCCTCTGTTTATCTGTGTGCATTTATCTTTGCATGTGGCTCCTGCTACCACCCTTTCTCTCCTTTATTTCATCGAAAAATTTTTCTTTGCTATCACTCTGGCCTTTGGGGGCCTTGCTCCCCACAGCTCTGGATCTTTCTGGTACACTTGGTGTAGCTGGAAAAAATGATGCAGTCAAATGCCAGATCAAAACCAGATGGAATTGCATGCATGTTTGGGTAACTCCTGGTCTGTTACTTTTAATGTAATTAATAGAATTAAAGCGATTGTGAAACATTTCACTTTTTACCTTTTGGTCACTGAGAGGTGCACAATATTGACCTGATGGACACACCACCTCATCAGCTTAGTTTCCCAAAAGTGGCAGAAGCCTCCTGGATAAATTTAGGAATCTCAGAATCTTGTGGGAGAATTATTTTCATTAGTGCATCTAAAAAAGGAGAGGTCATGGAAATTACTTTATTCCTACTCTGATTATACATTGTCAGTAGTAGTTGGAAAAAAAAAAAGAGCACAATTGGAATGGTTAGCATTTTGCTTCTGATGGTGGATGAAGCACAAACTTCTCCTATTTCGTCCCAGGTTCTGCCTTTAGTCTGAAACAAAATTGGTGTTGAAGGACCCCAGGATTGTGAATCTGAACTGGTGGTCATGTTACAACTTTGAATATTTTGCACCTTTCACAAAACATTCCCGTGTCTGATTGAGCCTTTCCGACATAGGAAACACTTCCCCGCGCTGTAGCTTGTGCATGCGTTGATTGGAGCAGGCTCCTGGGGTAGGCACAGGGTGACAGCAGGGTCCCAGGCTCTTCTGTGACTGAGCTCAGGCGCCACCCTCCCCCGGAAATGGCTGTTGGCTGAGATCTCTTGAGAGTGACTTTTCGTGCTCCGCTCTGTTACTTTGATTGTTGGCTGGTTGATTTGCATGCAAGAAGCTATGCAGATGACGAACTCTTTCAAAAAAGCTTGTCTGTAAGGCAGTGGAGGTCGACAAAACCAGAATCAGAAACTACAGGGTTGATGGAACATAAATTGTAAAACCAGTTGAAATTTAAAATGAGTCAATGGCAGTGATATTATTGGCGTTCACTGTGCCGGGGCCTCTGCCCGGGGCCCGCCGCATTCCCCGTTCACTCTCCTTGCAGGCTGCGGACACTCCCTTCTTGGCCCCCAGGAGACAGTAAATCTGAGGGGCATGACAGCACACCCCCCCCCCAGCAGTAACTGGGGCGCGCGGTGGCTGATCGGTTCGGCCGGCCTCGTTTGTTGGGGAGTATGTCTTCCTTCTGACCGGCTTCTAGTAGGCCCCAAATATTGCTGCTATTTTCCTCATTTAAATTTCAGCGGTTTTCCGGGTGCTCGTCCCGGTCATAGGCCAGTCTGCCAGTTACCCTTTTGACGGGGTCTGCTTGTCAACTCTTTAGAACAATGACAACGAGACGGCCCTGCACTGCGCCGCGCAGTACGGCCACACGGAGGTGGTGAAGGTCCTCTTAGAGGAGCTGACGGACCCCACCATGCGCAACAACAAATTCGAGACCCCCCTGGACCTGGCTGCCCTGTACGGGAGACTGGAGGTGGTGAAGATGCTCCTCAACGCGCACCCCAACCTCCTGAGCTGCAACACTAAGAAGCACACACCCCTGCACCTGGCGGCGCGGAACGGCCACAAAGCCGTGGTGCAGGTCCTGCTGGGTGCCGGCATGGACAGCAACTACCAGGTAGCGGGGCAGACTCCCCCACCCCACCCCCGGGCTCCAGGGGCCGCCTCGTGGTGGGAAAAGCACAAGGACCATGCTGCTGGGCTGTGTTCTTATTTAGCACGTTTCACATCCCGTCTCAGACGCTTCCATCCGTTGACTCATTTTCATGTGAAACTTCAGAGACAAACTCCTCAAGTGAGTCTGTTACTGATTTTTTGGTTTTTGGTTTTTGTTTTCTTTTCAGGGGTAATATATAGTCATTATGCCCTGAAAAGATGTGCTTGTGGACTCTCTCTCAAATTAGAAAAATTTCATTATCTTCCTATACAGGCGTTCCCACCGCCACCCTTTGCCACCTGCAAAGTCCCATCAACTTGATCTTGCCAACAGGAGACTTAGCGTTGCCCTGGTGGTTAGCTTTGTCTGTTCTGATGAATGACTCTTCCTTAGCTTTTGCATCGACCAAACCACCAAACCACACGTGAAGTTAAGGTGTTGGTTTGTTTTTGTGGTTTTTTTGTTTTGTTTTGTTTTGTTTTATTTTCAACCCTTGTACTTTTCTTCTCATTATTCCTTCCACCCGGGAAGGGAAAGTCTTGAGCTTCACCAATAGGTGGCTCCAAGAGTTGCTGTGCAGTTATTCCTGTGTGGCCTGGTGGTGGCACTTCAAACACACTTAACGGCCGGGCCACGATGGTGGTTCCGGAGTCCAGACCAGAAAAGTGGGAAAGATAATGACAGAGGACTTTGTGCAGTTGATTTTACTTTTCTGCCCCTTGTCTGTATCCCGTTTGTCGTGTGGAGCCACGCCAAACCTGGGTCACTGTTCTGATGACATGCTGCTCTGCGCTCTCGTTTGCCTTCCAGACGGAGAAGGGCAGTGCTTTGCATGAGGCTGCTCTGTTTGGCAAGACCGATGTGGTGCAAATCCTGCTGGCTGCAGGTGAGAGGTCGGCCGCGCTCTTGTTTACGTGGCATGCCAGGGGTGGGCTTGTTTCCCCCTAGCCTCCCCAGAGGGGGATTGTTGCTGGCTGCACTTGAACCCAGTGTATGTGTGTCTCCACGGGTTGATTGCAAGTGTATGAATTGTTCTCGAAGAGCTGGATTAAATAGCTTTGGATGAAAATGTTGGTCGTGCTACTGGAGCATTAGGAGTCCAGGAATTTGACCCTCTTTGAGGCTGACTTGCAACTGCTCACTCCTCCCTGGTCCACCCGCTGTGCCTTTTCTAGGAATTGATGTCAACATAAAAGATAACCGTGGCCTGACTGCCCTAGACACTGTCCGGGAGCTGCCTTCTCAAAAGAGCCAGCAGATAGCAGCGCTTATTGAAGGTACCCGTTCATCGGCCTGTTGGGGCAACCTGGGGACACGCTGGCTGAACCGAGGCATTTGCATTTGGTGCAGCTTTTTTTTTTTTTGTCTTTCCAAATAGATCACATGACTGGAAAAAGAGGTGCAAAAGAGGCTGATAAAACCCCCACCTCCCAGGGACCTCTCCTCTCCAATATGGACTCCATATCCCAGCAGTCTCAGGGTAAGGTGGCCTTTCTCTGCCAACCGAGAGGCTCTTTGCTTGAAGAGTTGAGTGGTCTTTGGTAGAAGAGGAAAAGCTTTGTTTAAATAATAACTTCAAGGGGTTGGGAGTACTTAATAAGTTCATATTCACATTTATTGTTTTCTAGCTAGTATATGAACTTTTATTGGACAGAGCTTAGGCCTTTGACTTTAGACCTCTTCTTTCCTACTTTATCTTATTCTCACTTTTACAGTTGGTTCTGTGAGGTTTATTCTGGGATGTGTTGTAGGCGGGATGATCTCAAGGTAAATTCAAATTTCAAGGAAACCTTTTCCTAACACACTATCCTGCTTTGAGCATAGTTGGCCCTCACTGAATACTGAGAGAGTATCACCTGGTTGGTAGACGTGTAGATGGCAGATTTTGGTACTCTATTTTTTGGCCAACAAAGGTGGTTCGGGCCCTCGCTTGGGCATTCCAGCCTCCCCATCATTGGCCACAATCCAGCCTCATATTGAGCAGTGTTTTGGGCCCTGGGTATGATGAATGAGGAAGACAGAATACTGAGTGACGCCTTCCCTCAGATACAAAGCATAGTAAAGAAGGCCAGAGGAACAGAACAAAGCCAGTCCTGCAGTGGGAAGGGGACTTTTCAGAGCGGCGCAGAGGTATAAGGTTAAGGGTGCTTGGCCTGTCTTCACTGTGGAGTCCTTGTCTGCCCCACCTCCACCACCCCTACTTTTTTTCTTGACCTCATAATCCACTGGTAATGGGCTTAGTATTTCACTAAGCTGTTAGCTTTCAAGGATTTTACAGTTACGGTTTTGACTGTTTGCCAGAGACCCAGAGATCTCTGGTTCACGACAGTCTGTAACTTTTCCGAGTCACATGTGTGGATCCCGGGTAGTCTGAGGTTCGTAATTCTCTGGTGAGTTTAACCTTGCACAGTGCCTCCGTGTCAGAAAGACTTCACCGTCCTCTCTTTTGCTTGAGCACATGGAGTTTTCTACTGAGAAGTTAAAGGATTACCTAAGTTTCCAGTTATACTTTGCCACGTTTTATGGTTTAAGTTTATTCCATGACGGTGTTGAGGTTCTTGGGAATTTTAAAGGCCTTGGGAGTTATCCCTCATAGATGTCAAGGGTTTGCCATACTGAATTAGAGAAAAATCTCTTTAAGTCTCAGGGTATAAAGAGCAACTGAAACTCTCTATATTTATTCCTATCCATGGAGCAAAGCAATCATTTTATTTTCCTGCTCTCAGTTACGGTTTGTCAAGTTTAGGTGGATGAGGGGCTTTGGGTGGATGCAGTGGTTGGAAATCTGAGATTGTGCTCTTCATCCATTGACTCTTGCTCTCTAACCTGTTCAGGTGATGTGGAGAAAGCAGTGACTGAACTGATCATTGATTTTGACACAAACGCTGAAGAGGAGGGTCCCTATGAGGCGCTGTATAATGCCGTCTCCTGCCATTCGTTGGACAGCATGGCCAGCGGGCGGTCGTCTGACCGAGACTCCACGAACAAGGAGGCCGATGCGGCAGGAGTGAAGGCTGCTGGAGTGAGGCCTGTATGTGGCCTGGGGCCCTCGACAGATGGGGGCTGTGTTGTCAGCCTGTGCTTTGGTGGGGCACCGGGAGAGGGAGTGTGCCCCAAGTGCCCGCTGGCTTTCCAGAGGCCTGCAGCCTGCTCCCCCTGTTCTCCTTGGCTTTTGCCACATCTCTCTCTTGCTTAGTGTGGTTAAACTGTATAGATTCCCCCTTGAGGTAGAATTTTGGTTTTTCTGAGTTTGATGTAACACGTCTACATCATTCCATTAGTTTTTGGCACTAGAGCAAATTGAAGCATTTTTTTTTTCATTTAGCTTCGTGTGGCTTCTGTCTTTGGGGTCTTTGCTGTATGTTGTTAGTTTTCTCTCTGGAGAGCAGTCGACAGTGAAAGAGCTCGCTGAAGTAAGTTCTTGTCTGTCCTGAGTGCATCCTCACCTTCCTTTTGCCCTCAGAGCGTTATCCATTTGGATCTGGACAGATTCTGCATTCAGCAGGGTTGTAGCAAGGCTTAATTGGATAGTGTATGTGTTAGTATGTGGCATTCCTGTTTTTCCCGGTTATAATCTCTCCAGCCATTTCTTTCTCAAGGTCCACCTTCCCATCAGACTGCTCCTTTCTCCAGTGCTTGCTTCTGCTTCCGGTCTTGTCCATTGTTCTCAAGACGTTTTACTCCCTTTTTCTCCCTCAGGGTTTTACTCTCAGCCCAAGCCTGAATCAGTGGTCCCCCTGACCTTCCTTCCTACATTGCCAGTCCAATAATTTGAGGTTTTGAGCATGCATTTTTATTGAATTTGCCACTGCTCTAACAGAGTCCCAGTGATCCCAGCTTGAGGCAGATTCCCAGGTGTATATTATTTCTTTCTGTAGGAGAGGCCAGCCTTATTCCTCTCGGTCTGAATCTGCCTTATGACCATTTAGATGAACCTTTGGCCCCTAGGTGATCCATGGGTTTTTCAGATGTGCCCTGGGAATGGCTTGACATTTCTTAGTGTCTTTTTTGTTAGGCTTAGTGTTGTTTCTTATTTGCCTGGTCCTAGAACAGTGCCAGCATTTCTGGATGAATTTTGGAAAGGCCCACCAGTCTTGTGGTAGCCCACTGGAGTGGGTATTATCAAGGATAGGCAAAACTCCTTGTGAGTGTGGAATCACGTGCTCCTGAGGACAGAGCTGGTTTCTTTCACTTTCGCCTTAGGTACAGTGAAGCAAGCAAGGCCACCTGCGGAGGAAGGCATCACTCTGTGGTACTTACAAGTGATGTCCATTAGAGGGAGCTGGAGGCTTTACAAGAGAACACAGGGTTTCCAAAGTGAGCTCTGAATAACCAAGTTCCTGTGGGTTTAGCCACTGATTTATAGTCTTCTTTGTTCTGTCCCATCCCAAGAATCTGTTCTCCGGTGGCCTTGCTAAGTAAAAACTGATGCATCTTGGGGTGCATGCTTTGCCATTCTTACTTGAGTATGTGGTGGCTGTGCTACCTTCCTGGCCCTTGGTTATGAACTGTGGCCAAGGGACTGTTTGTTCTACACCTTACAAATGCAGTGGATGGTGAGTGTAACTCAGCTCTGCGCTTCCAGGCCCCTGGGCCAGCGTTCTCACATTCGGAAAAAAAGAGGCTCCTGCTTCTCCTTTCTTTCCAGTGTCCCCGGTGATCACTTCTTGCACAGGAGGTGTTCATCTTGTTCTTCCTGGGCTCCTTTAGTCTTGAGAAGCCTTCTGGGATGGGTCCTTTTTGTCGTTGTGTTTCATTTTTTCCCCAGCTGTTTTTGTCCCAGGATTGGATAACTGGTGTAGGTGACAGGCCTGCTCCCTTTGCTATTCCCTTCCTTATGAGGTGCCACTTGGAGGGAACAAAACTTGTTTCTGCACTTCTGGAGTAAGATGCCTAGGGAAAGTGGAACTTAGTGGGAAATGTGATCTCATAGCCTTGTTTGGCTTGAAAAGACGAATCTGTTTGAGGTGGTTGCCATTGGGCGTCCATCGGGTTCCAGGGACTGTAGGAATGACTGATTTATCAAGAAAGAATCCTGAGGGGCAAAGCATATTTGAACAGAGAGAGATCATGGGACACGGAGACGGCTTCCAGACTTCTCTGAGGCTCTTGTGTAATTCAGCATGTGCCTCCGCCCGGACTTTTATGAATATTCCTGTCCTAGCAACACAGGGAACTAACCTACAAGGCCGGGAATGGGCCTGCAAGCCAACTCCTGGGTCAGGTTGCTACTCCCTTCCCTGCGGGAACATTGATTATGAAGCAGCATTAGGACTTTGGACTGTAAACAACTCTCACGGTACAGCAGATACGATGGCAAACCTCTCTCCAGCCTTCTGGCACCAAAGGTTGTGTGTATTCCTGAAATTGTCCGCCTCACTTGACCTCACTAATCCCTGCTTCCGGGTGTTTCTTGCTCTAGGGCAGGGATTGGCAAATTGTGGCCCACAGACAGCTGCCTGTTTTTGTGAATAAAGATTTCTTGGAACACAGTCACACTCGTTTGCTCCATGGTGCAGTGGCAGTGGCAGGGTTGACCACAAAGCCTAAATATTTACTTCGGTGCCCTTTAAGAAAGAGCTTGCCAATCTTTGCTCCAGGGTAGACAACTGACAAATATTCCTTTTTGAAATGGGTGGGGATGAAAAGTTTTCATATGTGAAAGATACGTAATAGTAATCGTTGAAGGAGGTGACCAAGGACTAGATAGAGACCAGTTCTGAGCTTCGGCGAATAAATGGTGGTAACGTTAAAGTTTGAGCAGGAATTGATGTTTTTGTCCTTGATTACTTTCCTCATTACTTCCTTAATAACATGGGTTTGTTAGAATTCTGACAAGTTGATTGTTTTGATTTATTGCTTCCTCTTTTTAACATCGTCTGAAAGTTGAGCCACTGGCTTTTCTAGGCTAGTTTTATTACGGGTATTAGAAGGACATTTTCTGACACGGCAGGTCCATGGTTTCAGTGCTGATATTTCTCACTGTGGTCTAGAATATGAAAGATGTGTTTATAACCTCTGCTACAAACATCAAAAAGCGAAGAGCATGCTGGCCGAATTTTGTGTGTTTGGGGGCGGGGAGAGATATGTGCAGATACTAAGCCATCTGCTTAGATACTGATCCTTGAGTTTAGTTTCTCAGGGGAGTTCTGTCCATTATTCTTTCTCATTTCCAGGGGCTAAGATAAGAATAGAAAGTTAGATACGCGAAAAAAAGAGGTAGTGAAATACTTTTTCTCTTCTACAGAGGGAACGGCCACCGCCTCCAGCAAAGCCACCACCCGATGAAGAGGAGGAAGACCGCATAGATAAGAAGTATTTTCCCTTGACAGCTTCTGAGGTAGAGGGTTGAGGGTTTATTGCCATCACTAAATATGATTTTTTGAAAGTACATTGATGTGTGCTTCAAGAAGATTTTGCTTTCTCATTTTCTTATCACCTCTTTGGATTAGTAAGCTTTGTGCACATCAGTAATCTGGAAGAAGACCTTCCCAACCCACTCAGAAGTAGTACTAAGCAAAGAATTGTAATGGAGCTGTCTAGCAGACAGGCCAATTATTGATCCACATTGCACATTGAAAGTAAACCATGCACATTTCTCGTGGCTCCAGTAGCTAAACAGTTAGACTTCTTGCTTGTTTTGTGCCTGTGTCATCTTTTGATACAAAATGTAGAGTATGGCCCTAATCGCTGTTCTAGAGACGATGTCCTACTAGCGAGCTTTGGTGGTTCTGCCCCAAGTGTCTTATTTCTGTTTTCACATTTTTCTTTTCCATTTCACATGAAGAATCCACCAGGACAAACATGGAAAATGTCATGAAGACTCATTTAGAAAGAGAAATAGGAGTCGTGGGGGTGGGAGAAAGCAAAGATTATTTGAGAAGACTAGTCCATCTTTTTAAAGAAGAATTATGATCATGGGGCAAATAGTTCAATCTTCCTTCTTGGTTTTATGAAGAAAAATCATATTTTCCCTGAGCTTTCATTTTCAGAATGGTCCTTTAATATTTCCACCATGCAGAGAATATGTTTATTCAGTATTTATTCAAGGTGTATTATATAATTTCATTATTTTGTTGTTCATTCAGTGTCCTGTTGTTCTTTAATTTAAAAATCAGCTGACATAAACTAGTCAACTAAGTCTCATTTCTTTATCCCTAGAAGTCAGATATTGCCACAGACCATCCAGTGAGACAGGGTCTTTTACTTAGTACAAACACGTGGAACCGAAAGGAAGGCAAAATTAACAAAATGTATAAATACAAGAATGTAAAAGTCAGTGTTGGAAGTAGGGGAAGATGTTTATGCTAGGTACAAATTCTGTCCCTATTTCTTTGTATGCCTTCATTACAAAATGCTTATTATCATATTTCAATAGAAGGGTCTCTAGAATTACAGCCTCTAAGGTGATAATACATTGCTAGCAGGTAGAAGTGCATGTAGCAGATCCCTGCATATTTTTATACAGAGGTTTGCTTCATTACTCCCTTTTTATAAGGAGAAACCTGATAAAATGGAGCACATGCAACTGGGGCTAGGTCTCTATGAATACCTTATGCCCCCTCTTTAATAAGAACATAGATTAAGATTCCTAATGCCCAAGGGTAAGTGCAAGACTTTTAAAGAAATATTAGATAATGAGGACTTTCTATTCTCCCAAGGCTTTTCAGAAAATATGATTTGTCAATAACAGTGTCAACAGAGGGACACCTGAGGAGCTTAGTCAGTTAAGTGTCTGTAGCTCAGGTCATGATCACCAGTCCTGGGATCTGTACCCACGTTGTCAGGCTTCCTGCTCAGTGGGGAGTGTGCTGCTCTCTCTGCCCTCCTTCCCCTGCGTCCATGCTCGTGCTCTCTCTCTCGAATAAATAAAATCTTTAAAAACAAAACAAAACCATATCAAGAGGTATGGGGAGAAATCTCCATATTAGTCTCCTGGCTGGGAGACTCTGAGATACTTCTTCTAGGACTTGGTTCTGAATAGTCTGGAGTTCTGGGTCAGTTGGGCCACTGCAGTCAGAAGTTGGAAGACCATGAGAGCCCCAGCTTTGCTTACTTAGTGATCATAAATACATAAGTACAGAGGTGATGTGATCTCTGTCATTATCCTTTTAATGATCAAGGCAGATTCTATTTGCTGTACTTAGAATGAATAGGTCTTCTCCAAAAGTGAACTTTTTTTTTTTTTTTTTTGGATTCTGGTCTTCCCTATTTTGATTTCTTACACTCTCAAAGCTTTACTACCCTAACCCTCGTATCCTAGGAAGCACTAGCTCATCACAATTTAGACTTTTATATTTGGCAGGCCATCTGCTTCAGTGTTTATGTCCTATTCCCTAGGCTTGTCATTGTCGGATGACCCATGGAAGCCTTTAAGGGAAGCTGACTTTAGCTGGCTCCAGGAGAGCTTATCAGATTAATGACCAGGTCATGAAACTGGCTTAAAGAAATTAAACACATACACATGTGTGCAAACACACGCTACTGAGATGGTTTTGCCCTGCCAAATGGACTGCCAGCTGCATCGGACTGACTGGTCGTCTCTGAGTTCAGATGTGTTAAACATTCATGGGAAGGTGCAGCTGCTGTGGTTATCTCCTCCCAGAAAAGCACCCACACCCCGACTGGTCATTCT
Source organism: Ailurus styani (assembly GCA_002007465.1). Lineage (NCBI taxonomy): Eukaryota > Metazoa > Chordata > Mammalia > Carnivora > Ailuridae > Ailurus > Ailurus styani. Next base: position 3,198,065 of record LNAC01000077.1, on the reverse strand, counting down.
GTTGGCCCAGTTAGGTGGTGACTGGTAGTAGCTTCTCTCTGCAGCAAAAATGTTCCTTTCTACCTAACAGAGAATATGGCTTTTTGGCTCTGATTTATTGCCAGCCCTAGAAGAAAGGGGCAGAAAAGATTAAGGAATAATCTAGTAAAGAGCAGAATCCTTTCTGTTGAAAATCAGTTATTGCCATATTCATGTGACACAGGGCTTCTTGAGTGGGAGTTAGGAGGGCTCAAAGCAAAGCAATCTATTGCTTTATTATGAGATTTTAATCCCACAGCTGGCAGGAGCCAGGACTAAGAGGAAAAGATCACCCGAGAAGTTTTCTCAATGTGAGCAGGGGACTCTCACTAGAGAATCTAAAGGAGGCAAAGAGTTCCAAATTGGATGGAAAGTCCTATTTCCCAGAAAAAAAAAAAAAGAGGCCGTTTTGGTCCAGAATCAGGGGAAGTGAATTTTATGGCCCTGGCTGCTGGTTGCTGTCTGTGTAACCTTGGGCAAGTCCCTAGACCTGTCTGGGAACTCAGTTTGGGCATCTTCAAAATGAAAGATCTGGAGCCAGGTGCTCTCTAGCCGTGGTCAGAACGGTTCGAGTCCCTTCCAGCTCCAGCATGTGCTGGTGCTGTGCTTCTCGTTGTCCTGCCCGAGAGCCAGGCACAGAGTGACCGAAGGTCCGGTGGGCCCAGTTTTCCAGATGGAGGTCATCAGCTGTCCTGTCTGAGAAGAAAGGGTATTATGGGACGGCTATCCAGACTGTCAGCTACCTTTCAGAGAAGCACGCCTGGGGCTATGTGAGGGCCCTTGCTCTGTTTAGAACACTCATGGAATCAGATTTCCCCGGCTCTGGCTAAGTGATGTCTCTGGGTGTATAAACCTGCAGAACACAAATTCCTATCTGTAAAGCCTGTGGTATTAAGTTGACACTGTATGAATTGCTTAATGGTCCCTCTTTGTTCCCTTAATTGTGTTCCTATGAAGAGGCAAAAGGAATAAGTAATACAGGCAAATGGCTCGTTATCATGAAATAGCTTTTAGCTTCCAGGTGGCTTTCAGTAAAGTGGAGGTTCCTGCTGTGCTTAGCAGAATTTCGGAAAGAGACCATCATTCTGCCTTTGGAGTGTCAGCCTTGGTACCAGACAGGAGCCGCAGCTTCTCATTTAGTCGGGGGCTGCTAGCTAGAATCCTTGTTGTCTCGTTAGGCTGTAACAGTGAGCTATGTCTCCAAGAAGCAAAACCCTGATGAATCACAAACCTGATTTATTTCCAGTGAGCTGTGGGACATGCCTGAAGGAGTTTCTGCCTGTACCAAAGAATCACATTTGTTAGGGTACCATTATCTGTTGGGGAGACTTGGGAATTCCTCTGAACCCCTCTGTTTGTCATGTATCACTTCTCCTAGCCAAACTGCTCAGGAAGAGATTTCGTGCTTTGGCTCGCCTCCCTAAGAGCTGGTACATGATTATTCTTAATTTGTCTATGAAACGCATTGGATTCTTAGGACAGATGAGCCAGAATGATCCTCTAAATCAAGGATCTTCATTCTCTCTTTCGGTGTGACTGTGGCATTTCTGGCCTCGTTTGAAGAGGAAGCTTGGCCACCTTGGTACCACAATTAGCTGTGGCCACAAGGCCCTCAACTGCCAAGACCTAGTTGATGGGTGTAGAAGACAGCTCTGTCTGGTCCAATTATCCCATCAGAGACACTGGGCTGCATGGATCAGGGATTTCGCCATAGACAGAGCTGCTTTTTTTTTTTTCTCCAGTGAAATTCATACTGCCTCGCCATTTGACTCCTTTCAGAACAGAGATTGGTGGAATTAATTTAAACTCATAGTACCATAAATATAGTAGGAAGCTGGCTTTTGAGAGAAACTTCCCTGTAACTGCCAGGACCTGTAAAGAAAGACTTACAAAAATAGAGAAGGATGCATAGAGTCCTTTGTTTCTAGTGAATGCCAGTCATTTGGGGTCAGTCAGAAGTCATTTGATTCCCTCTTGAGAAGGTGGGAAGGATTCCAGCGTTGGGGTAGTATGTGTGCATGTTGGGGAAGAATTGTGGAGAAAGAAGGCCTTTGTGAGGCACCCTAGCTAAAAACTGCTTGGAAGCTACTATCCACTGAAAAGAGACCATGCAGAACACTGTGATAATGGGAGAGGCAAGGGAAGGATCTTGGAGTTTATTGATGGCTTTTTGAAGGATAAAATGGGATAAGAAAAGGGGAGTGTTTTACTCAAAGGCCACCGAGATTTGAGGTACACATGCATAATCCAGAAAAGCAGTTGTGGTTCCACGTGACACTTGAGCTGTTTACCTTCTCTCCCCAACCCCCCCCCTTCCTCTCTGGTGAGAAAGGACCCAATAATCTCGACTTTGTTCTGCATAACCTGGCCTGGCATTAGCCACCCACACGAGAAGGTCTGTGGTGTTTTCTCTCCTAGGTCTTGGCCATGAGACCCTGGATTCAGGGAAGTGCAGCCCGGGAAGAGGAGGAGCATCCTTATGAGCTGTTGTTAACAGCAGAAACCAAGAAGCTGGGAACCATGGACGGGGATGGAAAACCAAAAGGTATGCCCCCACCCCCACCCCGCTCCCCTCAGAAACAACTGCAAAAGAATTTTTAAAGTTTGTGATCCTGGGCAGGAAGTAGAGGGTGGTGTTCCTTGGGATGGGGAAGTTGGATGTCACAGCAGTTGGGGGTGG
>LNAC01000077.1:3120017-3195107 GCA_002007465.1 Ailurus styani | reverse complement strand
CCCCCCCCGCAACCCCCCTGCCCCGCGCCTTCAGCACGTGAAGCAAGGAGGTGGTTAGGTCAGACCAGGCGATCACTGTGGAAGGAGAGACTGGCCCGCGGTGTGACCAACATTGATTTGGGGTCTCAAGTCAGAAACCCTCAAGTTAATGCCGTGGAAAAACAAGCCCAACAAGTCAGTCCCTTGGGGTTCAGGCTGACGGCACAGGCTCTGCTTTGAGTCCTGACCTCAGAATGAGACACTCCTGGGGAGGGGCCCGTGATTGGCTGCCACCGGGTAACTAGAGTGCTCTGTCGCCTTGGCCTACTTTCATTGCCTCTGCAAAATTCCGTTTCCTCTGTGAGGGAGCGAGTGCTGCAGGACCGAGAGCCAGGCCGACGACGGAGGTGAGCGCGCTGCCGGAGGACGCGGGACAGCCTCTGTGCTAAGAACAACAACAAGGGCCAGTGCTGTTCCCACTGCACTTGGAAGGGACTCCTGCGGCCTCTCCCTGCTCTGTAGCTTTCGGGTACTAGGTCCTTCATGGGGTATGATTAGTGCCTCCTTTCAATCCTGACAGTCACGGTTCCGGTAAGAATGGGGGGCACGATGGCTTCTTTCGAACCACCCTTTGCTGGGCCTGTCGGAGGGTAGGGGGTGGCAGAGAGAACATGTACGTATGTGTCTGACATTGGAGACCTTATTTTTAACTGTCCTGTTTAAAAGGTTGCTCTTGCAGCACACAGAAACTTTGTGGTCATTTTTACAGTAGTTGTTTTGCTTTGGTTTTTTATGGTTTCCATTTGGAGCTTTCTAAAAAAGAAAGTTACAATTTAAATATGGTAAAATTTACCCTTTTTGTGTTCGGTTCTGTTCAGTTCTGACAAATATGGTTATATAACTGCCACTGTAGTCAAGGTACGGATGGTTTTCTCACACCAAAAACTCTCTCGTGTCCCTCCGTAGTCAGTCCCACACCCTTCCCTTACCTCTGGCCACCACAGCTTTTATGTCAGTCCCAATAATTTTGCCTTTTCCAGAATATCCTATAAATGGGAATCATACTGTATGTACCCTTTGAGTTAGGTGCATTGCACTTAGCATAGTTCACTGAAGATTGCTCCATGTTGTTGTGTGTATTGGGAATTTGTTACTTTTCATTGCCAAGTAGTATTCCATTGTATGGGGTGTACCATACAGTGGGGTGTACAGTTACCCATTCTCTATTTGAGGGGGGTATTTGGGTCACTTATAGTTCTTGGCAGTTAGAAATAAAACTAAACATTTGCAGGTTTTTGTGTGAACATCGGTTTCATTTCTCTTGAGAAAACTCTAGGAATGGAATTGCTGGGTCCTAGGAAAATATATGCAGCACTTTATGAGAAACTGCCGCACCATTTTCCAGAGTGGTTATACCATTCTGCTTTTCCACCAGAGTAAGAGTTGCTGTATATCCTCCCTAGCACTTAATATTGTCAGTTTTTTTTAAATTGTACTCCTTCTAATAGGTGTGTAGTGATATTTCACTGTGGATTTAATTTGTATTCCCATAATGATGTGAACATCTATTAATGTGATTATTTGCCATCTGTTCAACTCTTTTACTCATTTTTAAAAATTGGGTTGTGTTATTATTGAGTTGTGAGAGTTCTTTATATATTTTGGACACTATTTATCAGATAATGTAATTTTCTCCTAGTCTGTGATTTGTCTCTTTATTCCCTTAACAGTGTCTTGTAGGGAACAGAGGTTCTTAATTTTAATGACAATGTATCTTTTTTTTTATGGATAAGTTCACAAATATCTTTTCCTATATTTTCTTCTAGAAATTTTATAGGTTTAGGTATCCATTTAGGTCTGACCCATTTTGAGGTAATTTTTGAATATGGTGTGAGGTATTGGTAGAGATTCATTTTTTTGCATGTGAATATCCAATTGTTTCAGCACGATTTGTCACGGACCATACTTTTCTTGCCTTTATCACTTTGTTTTTTTATTTTCAGAATTGTTTTAGATTTTCTTTCCATATAAAAATTTAGAATGAGCCAGTTGATTTCTATAAGAAAATCCTGCTGGATTTCTATTGGGATTGTGTTGAATTTATGTAGCAATTTGGGGAGCTGTCTTAACTGTATTGAGTCTTCTAATCACGTTGGTAGGTTTTTAATTCAAATATTTAGAGAGCGTGGAGTAGAGCACCAATGCATTCTCTAGTTGTTTAATAATAAATCATACTGAAATTAACCCTTAAAGAGCAAGTACTTAATGCTCTGTTTGAAAGTGGTTCTTAGGGAAGAATTTTTAGCATCAAGGAGGAAGGAGACTATAATTCTCTCTTTCGAAGGCTTGATCTGGATCCACTCACTATAGGGTAACTGGCTCAACCTTTGGAAGGAAGAAGAAGAGAAAGTCAGACGAATTTCATAGATGGGGCTGGTCTCCTTGGCTGCCAAATGCAGGAATTTTCTATTCTCAAGTCTAGTGATCTCCAGGTCAAGGAGTGAACTGCCCCAGAAGACTAAGGCCTCACATCTCCTCCTCCTTTGCTTTGGGTTCCTTCCAGCCTCAGCAGTACTGGCCTAACTGTTAAGAGTAGGTGGTATGGGAAGCAGGTTTAATTGGACCACAGCATGCAGGGTGTGCCTGCCTCCAGGCAAGCTGCTCGGATCACTCAGAGAGCTTTCAGACAAAGGAGTTGAGACATTAAAGATGAAAAAGGGCTCTGCCAGTTTCTCAGTAGCCCGGAAGGAATGCCTGCAAGAGTCGGTAAATGTGAGACAAGTCAGCAGATGATATTATGGATTGGTACACAGTCAGTCTTCTCTGCCTTTCCACTAATGTCATTATCTTAGGCAGCTTTTATGAATTAATTCATCAGTTCTCAAAAGGCCATATTAATGAGACTACCAGAGAGCTTTCAGCCCTCCTTACTATAATTCGCAAACCTGTGGAGGGAGGGGTGGGATGAGAGATGATTTAAATTACATTGTTAAAGTACATTTGTATTAGCTCCCAGGAAAAAAGAAATTCAAACAATACAGAAGTGAATACAAGTAAAATGGTCAAATCTTCTCACCTCTCCGCTACTCACAAGTTGCTGGAAGTGACATAGTTTGAACATGTAGTTTCCGCATCAGGCCATTTGCTATCTTTTTTTTTAAAAGTGACCATGTGAGATTGTTTTGTTTGTTTTTAACAATCTAAAATGGGATCCTATTTCACAAACGATTTTGCACACTTTTGTTTTTTTTAACTTACTTTGTCTATAGATCACAGGTACAATTTTGTTTTACATTCTTATTCTTTTTGAATGGTTGTTAACTATCCCATGGCTCATTTTTCCATTGTCTAGTGGATGGATGTTTACATTGCTTCCAGTATTTCTCTGTTATAAAGGAAGCTGCTGTGGACATTCTGTACTCATGTTCTTACATGCTTACAAGAATAGTTCTTAAAAGACTTTGATAGAAAGTAGAATTAGCCAGTCAGAGTGTAGGTGCATGTCTAGATCTTACTGGTAAAGCTGAATTGCCCTCCCTTGATGGTTAGTGAGCACACGCTTTCCCATTCCTTCACCAACGTGAAGGACTCTTTAATGTTTTTCACCATGATAAGCCAAAGAAGTGTTTCTTGTAATTAGCCTTTGCCTGATCTAGTGAAATTTAGCATCTTGGGTCATCAGTGTTAGATGGTCTATGAGTTGCCTATATTTTCCCCCCTAACTTTTTTTAAAGATTTTATTTATTTATTTGACACACAGAGAGAGATTACAAGTAGGCAGAGAGGCAGGCAGAGAGGAGGAAGCAGGCTCCCTGCTGAGCAGAGAGTCCTATGTGGGGCTCGATCCCAGGACCCTGAGATCATGACCTGAGCCAAAGGCAGAGGCTTTAACCCACTGAGCCGCCCAGGCGCCCACCGCCCCCCCTGATTTTCTACTTAGAAATTAATGGTAGTGGAAGCACTTCATATAAATACTGACAATATTGGGCCAAAGTGATACTCAGAGGGAAGTTTATATCTTTAAATTTATTTGTTATAAAACAAAGACTGGGGCATCCGAGTGGCTCAGTTGATGAAGTGTCCAACTCTTGATTTCAGCTCAGGTCTTGATCTCAGGGTCGTGAGTTCAAGCCCTGTGTTGGGCCCCATGCCCAACTTAAAGAAATAAATAGACTAAAACTTAACCAAGAGAAAGTGGTAGAGAGGAATTAATAAAGATAAAAGCAGATGGTATATTTCACATACTTTATAGTATGTATGTTATACCTCAGTACAGAAAAAATATAAAAGTGGAAATCATGAAGTAAAAAAAAAGTAGACTTGACTATTACAATGAAAACTTGTTTGTTTTTTAAAGATCTCTGATAATTCTGACCAAGAGGAAAAAAACACAACATGTAGGAATAACATAAAGCACACATATAAAGCACAAATTCAGAGATTTTAAAAAATAATAACGAGAGTTTATAGGAATACATTTTTGTGGTTCGAGTTGCTGCCATCCCCAGGATGAATTGTCTGGGAGACTTACTGGTCCATCACAATGACGGGGAGCAGTGGGGTTTCCAGTGGCATTTAGTGCCCGGTGACTAAGCATCTTGCACTATGCATGATAATTCTGCAGTTGTTAGATTGCCATTTATGTCAGTAGCTACAACAAAAACTGACAGAAGTAGAAAGCAGTCCACAAAGTAGAAAACTCATCCCTCCAGAAAGGTCCTAGCCCCAGGTGGTTTTATGATAGTTTTATCCAACGAGGTATTCCTCTGTGATTTAAATGATTTCCACCATAGAAGTCCTCTGAAATCATTACTCAGGGCTAGCACTAGCATAACTAGCAGTGAAAGCAGTGTTTCCAGTTTCATGTAGCATAGTCGTTTATTTCGCTTTAGTACTTAACTCTTTGCCCACTGGACATTCTGGACATCCTGTTGAAACAGTGGACAACTTTCCAGGTTTGACAGCACATGGGAAAGTAGCCAAGAGCTCTAAAAGTCATTGTTCTCCGTGGTGCTTCTCTGCAGCATCCACTAATAGTGCTTAGGTCCAGGTGAAGTGGTTACTTAGCTTAGGACAGTGATGAATAATTATCTGAAGACAGTAATACATGTGGACTGTTTGGCACACAGCTACACTCTGAGGTTTTTTAGAAGCAAGTAAGTCAATATTCCTGAGAGCCATGCATTTAGATCTAAATGAAGTTTATGCATGAGCACAAAGACCTTAATCCTGTTGGAGGGGAGGAAAATGTTATCTTAGCTTCTCCCTCTTCTCCCGCATCCAGAGCGCTGCCAATTGCAGAGCCATTAGGGAATCCTGTAGTGTAAGCCTTGGCTTTTCCCTTTGCCAGCTTGGGATTGGTTCTCAGGTATGCCTCCAGGTGCAGTCCCATTTTTACCTTTGGTTTAGTAAGACTTCATTCAGGAAGAAGACCGGATAGGTACCTGCGTTCAATCCATCATCTTTACCTGGAAGCCCAGGCTACCTTCTCACGGTGGACTCTGGGGAGTAAGTTTGGATGCTTTTCCCAAAGGCAAAAAAAAAAAAAAAAAAAAGTAAATGAGACTGTTTAATAATTAAGCCTTACCTTCAGCAGCTTCCTCTTCTCTTACCTTCTCACATGAGAGGAGCTCCTGCCAAAGTCCTACTGTGTAACTGTCTTTCTCTTATGAATTTATATGTCTGAGTTGGATTAGTTTGCTTTTCTTTCCACTGTGGAACATGTCCAAGCCTTGTGAACTATACATCTATATTTTTTCTCATGAAATGTACTGACAGCCATTTATATACATGTGTATACTTGAGGCATCTGTAAAATACATAAAAGAGCAGAATATGTTAAAATTCTATAAAGTGGCATAAAGTAATTTTGGAGTTCAAAAGAGGGATAAATTATATTAGTGCAGGAGATCAGGGATGACTTTGTGAAGAAAGTAGCATTTGAGCTAAACCCCGAAGCAGAGAATCCTACTTGCTAGGCAGAAATAAGGAGGAAGGCGAGGGCATTCCAGGCAGAGGGAGTGGCATAAACAACAGTAAGGTGTTGGGAGATGATAGAGCTCCTGTTTGGAGAATGGTAAGTAATCCAGTTTTGCTGGAACAAAGAACTGCTTGTAGAGTATCGGATCTCAAATGTCAGTCATTATTCCAAAGACAGTGCAATGTTGTCAAAGTTTTTTGAATGAGATGGCAGGAATAATTGTGGAATCTTAGATGGGAGAGACTAGAGGCAGGAATATTTTGAAGTCAAGAGACTTCAAGGAATCTTTTGAAGGAAATTAGGGTCCAAACTAGATGTATAAGAGGAAGTGATAGGAAGGGGAAGTATGGATGGTAGAGGTATAGAGGAGGTAGAATTAGGAGGACCTTAACCGTCAAATGTGGAAGAATCAGAAAGAGAGGGTGTTAAGGATGATTCTGAGGTTTTGAGCTTGGGAAAATACTGTGCAACTAACAAATAGGGGATTGAGGTACAGGTTTGAAGGAAGACGTTAAGTTCAGCTTTGAATATGTTAAGTTTGAGGCGTTTCAGGTACTAAGAGAACATCCAGGTAAAGATACTCCATAAACACTTAAAAATGTGGGTCATTTGTTCAAGAGAGATGGAAAGATTAGAAATGCAGATTCATGGATCATCCAAGTTGAGGTGATGGGTAACCTAAAAGATTAATCGGTTGCTGAGGGAAAAACTAGAGGGATTGAAGAAGTCAAGACTACAATCATATTTAGATGCACAAGGGTAAAGAAATATAGGAAGATAATCAGGATAGAGCAGTGCCATAGAAGCCGAGGCTGAACGTGATGGAACCCCAAGATAGCTGTTGTTTAAACAAGATAGAAGTTCAGAAGTAAGGAGTCCAGAGCTAGCATGGCAGCTCGTGATTGTCAAGGAACCAGTCTCTTTCTGCCATCTCATGGTTCAAGGTGACTATTCAAGTTCATGCTGTCAGCACAGGAAGGAAGAAAGGGGAGAGGGGAGGGCACTTTACAGAGAGTTCTCAAAAGTTGCACGTACCGCTTTCACTTAATAACCCATTGCCCAGAATTTGGTCATGCGACTATGGCTAACTGCGAAGACATTGAGAAGTATAGTCTTAATGTGGGTGGATATGAGCCAATCAAAAAAAAAAAAAAATCCTATGACCAAGGACGAAGGGGAGAGTGAGTCCCAGGGATAACTGGTAAACTGTGTCAGGTGATAGAGAAAGAGCTAGACAAAGGAAGAGTAGAAGAAGGGTTTAGCAGTTAGAAGGCCATTGGTAAATTCAAGATGGGGAGATACTTCTCTGAGGCAGGTGGGAAGAGATCAGATTATCCCCACATTTTGACGTGGCATTGAGAGTAGGTGAGGTTTGTCTGATCTAAGTCTTCTCAGGAAATTGGTGTGATTATATCCAAGAGAACAGGCACTGCAGGAAAGATGACAGTCCGAAAAGAGTGGGAGAAATGAGGAATCCATTTTACAGTGACACTGCAGTTTTCAAGAGATGAATGAAAGGGTGGCCGGGCCTGGTATTCCACTTGGGTTCTTGCTCTACCACACATTGGCTGGTGACTGAGGAAGTCATTTAACCTCTTTAAGCCTGACTTTCTACATGTAAAGTAGGGATACACATTCTTACCTCATGATTGTTGTGAATATTAAAAAAGAAAATGCTTAGCAGCGTGTCCAGCACAGAACAGCTAGTCCCTAATACAGTGTAGCTGCTGGGAGCCATCTGAGTTTAAGAAACTGGTAGAGGACTCAGTCAGTTGTTTCTTGAGTATTCAGTGGGGCTCAACATTCCAGCAACTGGAGAAGAGAGAGCAAATGGTCTGGAATACTCAGTGTTGGAACTGGCAGAAGATCAAGGGAAACAGAGATGTCAAGTGTGCTGTTAAATTAGGCACGGCTAAGTATCATGGCTGGTTGGAAAGTGAGCCAAGCAGAGCTGGTTTATTGAATAGGGAAATTTGGGGGGCCAGAGGCCCAAAAACGGGGAGTGAGCAGACTGTCCAAGAGAAGTTTAAGGAATTGGGGGAGCTATAAGGTAATCAGGACCAAGTCAAGGTAGAACAGTCCTGAGTCCCAAAGCTGGGCTGTAACCTATGGGGGCTGCAGTGGGTAGAGATGGGTCCTGACCTGAAGATTTTTCACCGTGCTGCTGCATGTCACCCTGCACCATACTTGCAAGACTATCGGACCTTCCCTGCCAGTGGAGTTTTATTCTGTCTAGTTTACAGGGCCACTTAGAAGAAACCAGTCTCCTTTTGCAGAGTTCGGGAGAAAGGAAACCAGCCTCTGTGTGCAGTGTTAGCATGAAGAGCAGTTCGGAAATGGTTGTAAATGAAGAATGATGATAATGATAGCAGCTACCGTTTAATGAATGCTTCTCAGGGGCGGCCATGTGCTGAGTCCATCTACGCTGATTAGGTCATTGTGTATCTCATGACAAATCTTCCGGGTGGGGGCTATTTTTATCGCTGTGTAGTAGATGAGGAAGAAGTTCGGTGTTAGAGCTGGGTCTTAAGCCCTAGTCTGGCTGAATCCAAAGCCTGTTTAGCCACGAGGTTGAACCTTTTTAATCCAGGGCCCTGGTGCCCTTCACATTCTTAACACCCTAGAACTGGAAGATTCATTTACCTAATCAGAGCCAAATCATAGCAAATCTCAAAGCCCTAGAGAGTGCACCCCAGCCTTTTTTCTTTTCTTTTCTCTTCTTTTGTCTTCTTTTCTTTGACCCAGAGAGAAAAAAGTCACAGGGCTGGGACTATAACTTTGGGCTTCCTGAATCCCAGTCCAGGTCTCTCTTTCTCTGGTTGCTATGGACCAGAGAATGGACTCTAGGTCTACTTGTTTTATCAGATCACAGTCGCCAGCAAGTATCTGCATAACCTAGTCAGCACGTTCCTTCTGAGGAGAACGTGGGGACCCTCCACAAGTAGCCATGGACGTAGGAGTTCTCCTGGACACACAGGGTTTCTGGTGCTCACTGCAGTGACTGGACAGTTGGAGGGTTCCAGGCCTTATGGAACAAAGAAGGCAGAACAGTCTGGGTAACTGGAGTAACCGTCCCTATGTTGGAGGGTTGATTTGACTTAGCAAGGTCTCACACAAACTGCAGTTTTTAGCCCTAATCTAAACAGACAGAAACTGTGACTGAAAATGTGTAAATGTTAAAATGTTATTATTCAAAAGCCCTTGAGATCCCCGTGGATCGTCGTCATCATCATTAAAATGCAGCACGGAAGACCCCTTGCTTCAGCAGCTCACAGGGTAAAAGGAAAATGAACACCCAGAGTGAATAAAGATTGAAAGTTGAAGGGGCTGGGAATTAGCATGCTGGTGTGTGCTGCTCAGTCGAGCAGCTGGCCTTGATCTACGGGGAGAGTAAGGAAACAGCTGTCCCTGTGTCCTGGCCCCTTGTTTTTCTCCTACAAGGACAGGTTGTGGGGAGTGCTGAGGGCAGCACGGGAGGAAGATTGGAAGCTGTCTAGTTCTAAGGGGGAGTGCAGTGATTCCCAGTCAGAGGGAAAGCCTCAGGCCCCACGGTTCTTTTCTGTGAGTCCGAGAGTCCGTGAGTGACCGGGTGCGAGGTTTGTGGCTCTGCCTTTTCTAACGTGTTTCCTGTCAAGGCCTTACTTCTCCTTCAGCGCCCAGCTCAAAAGCTACCTCTCCTGAGAATCCGTCTGGTTCAAAGTAATCACACTTTCCTTTCTGCTCACTGTGCATTTGGTTTATACTTTTCTTAAAGCATCTATTAATTTTGGCCTTGAATCCTAGTCATTTCTGTCTATGCTGGTTTCTTCCAATAACTGGTAAGCGCATTGACTCAGTGTCTTCATCTCTTGGGTGCCCCGTGAAAGCAGTCAGTTTGCACCTGCTTATTGATGGAATGGGTACTCACAGCCACAGTTCTGGGGCCCATTTCTCACTCCAGCCTTCTCACTGTATTACCTTCTGTCCCTGCCTTTGGCTTTCGAGAGTTGTAAGGATAACAAAGGCAATGGATGCCCGTATGCGTCATGTACACTGTCTTTGGTGATCTTTTCGACAAACCTTTGAGCAGCAGACTAGTTGGTGGACTCATCTGTGAGTGAAGTATGTTGTAACGGATCCTGTGTGGAGAATAAGAGTATTCGTTAACATCTCTTGAGAGCTGGCATGTGTCAGGTGTGGTTCTACGTGCTTGACACATATAATTTAATTCTCACAACAATCAGGATCCCAAAAATTATGGACGAGGATTCTGGGCACAGAGAAGTTAAGTAATCTGCTCAAGAGCTGGCTTGTGATCAGTGCATTTTATTGTTCCCACCTTGTCCCTGAGAGGCCTTAATATTATCCTGACTTTACAGAAGGAAGGGACCACTGCGTAGTTCTTTTCCTACCTGTTGGTTTGCCGGGATATCTAGCTTAGTCTTGGATATGGTTTTTTATGGGGAAGAGAACACTAGCTTATTAAGATCCTGAGGATCTTCAATCTTGACAAGCAAGGACACCAAGGTGTCTTTCCTAGGCAATTACCTGGGTAAGTCATGTGATCATAAGAATTCCTTTCCATGATTTCTTTTACTCCATAAAGTATTGGTAGATTGTGTTTTCCCTCATGGGATTATGGCCCTCAGAAAATTTTCCTCTTCACATATTTCCTCCTTCCATAAGTTTCCATTCTTTCTTTCTGCCCACTTCCTTCCCCCGGCATCTGTCTGGTATTGAGCTCTTGGCATTTGTCTCTCTTTCTTCATTGATGGCTGGCATGAATGGGTGGCTGTCAGACAGGGCATTCATTGTCAGCTCCCACAGCAGTAGTCAGAACATTCTCTGTGGCCTGGGTTCCGAGGTCCACCCAGGCATCATGAGCCAGGCTAACTCCCAGTTCTGGATTCCAGTGTTTCTCTTTTGTTTTTAGATTCCCCACCCTCCCCAAAATATTGTGAAATAAGGAGCCAGATGCTGACACAAAGGAACAGAAGCCCGCATTCCTGTTACCAAAGTCCTCTTTTTGTATTCAAATGTAGTCAGAGGAACTTTGCACCTTGGGCCTGAATCTATAGGAAATTGGCCATGTGGGTATGGTCCGAGAGGTAGCAGTTTTGACTCTCCCCCTCAGCCTCTCGGAGGTAGTGCCGTTGGTCTGAACCACCCCTAGATGGTCACATGTCATCCTCTCCTGCCCCGCTGTGTGACGCTACAGGGCAGCTCTGTTCAGGTGGCCAGTTGTCATATGTGGAATTCATAGTCCTGAAGTCATGGCTTGCTGGGGCTCATTTAGGCTTGGTGGAACTCTTATGTATGCATTTCTTCTTCCCTAGAGCGGTGACTCCAGTTGTTCAGTGCTAGTTTGGTGCTCTGGACCTGACCTTTGGGATATAGAGTTTGTGAGGTAGGGGTATGGAAATCCCGAAGCAGTCAAGTGTAGAGGAAGGAGATGCCAAAGTTCATGTTTCTGGCCTCTGTGAATAAGTAGTGAGAGCCATCAAGTGGAGCTAATTGGCTGCCCCTTGCAGCCTCTGCAGGCTTGCCAAAAGATGAGCAGACTGTGGAGACTGAGCCATTCTTCTTGAGAAAGTGGGGTGAATGGAACCGTGTCCCTGCTCAGACCTCAGGCTGATGGGCTCAATATGAGAACTGGTTGTTGGGATCCTTCCTGCAAGGCTGTCTTGGAAGGGCCAGTGTCGTGGGACTTCGGCATTGTGCATGGGGCAGTGAAGACTGCGTTTCCGTGCATCATGTTTATCACATGTGCCCCTCCTCACCTGATGACCCCATTTATTCGTGGAATTGAACTTCCAGGAGCCTTGGGCTGCAGGCACGCTGGCGAGAGAGAGTGGGTGCTATGTAGGTGGTAGCAGGAGAAGCACTTGTGCAGGGATCCGCAGCACCCCCTGAGAGGGAGAAGTTTGCCATCACAGTATGGTGGACACTTGGATTCTCATCACCATTGCAACATAAAAGGGATTTTTAAAGACTTCGCAGCCCCTTCTACTTATTTTAGATACTGAAGCCCAGCAGGGTGAGATCAGCGGCAAGGCCACACAGCTAGAGAGCAGCACAGTCGGGACTAGAGCCAGGGGTTCTGAAAAGCCTAGGTTAAAGTCTTCTCCCCCACCACCTTGGACAAACCACAAAAGGCCCGAGGGCCTTAGATTTCTCATCTGCAAAAATAATTGAACTCGATCCTTTGAGTTCTAAAACTCGGGAGCTTTGGGCAGACTAGGGAACCATTTGGTATCTGTACCATTGATTCTACTTATAGAGGTAACAACATTGAAGATTAGCTTAGGAATGTGAGCTAGTACCGGGCGCAGGGTGGTTAAGCTACCCTGGTGATGTCTGTGAAAATCTCTGATGGGTCTGAGGTCACGCAGGGCGAGCCCCTTGGGTGTCCCAGTGTGATACTGATGTTGGACTTGGATTTGGTCAATTATTTATGCCACTCCGGGGCAGAGGCATTTGATATCTTGGGTGAGTATACAGTAGTAGTTGGCCTTGTGAGCTAGTAGTGTCAGATTTCTGGGCCGTTGAGGAGATCTTGAGAGAGCTACAAATGTCTCTTGGCATTGACAGATTAGACCATTTTGTTTTCAGTGGATCAACTGAGGTTAAACTTAAACAAATAGGAGCAGCTGGGAGGCTTTGGAAGGAGTGAGATGTGCACATTCTCCAAAAAAAAAAAAAAAGAAAAGAAAAAAGTCTGTGCTCCCTGAGGAAGGAAGGATGAGGCGTGGAACCCTGCACAGCCCCCCTGTGAGGAAGGAAGCGGTTATTTCTCTGCTGTTTTGTTTTGCACGTTTAGTTAAAGAATTCCAGAAGTTGCAGGTTGTGGATCATGACCTCCATATTTTCCCCTCTGTTGCTGCTTGCCAGAGGAAGGGAGGGCGTGTGGCTCTAAATAACACTTTGGCCTTTATGGAAATGTATCAGATGTTCCAGGAGTGAGTCTCGCCTGCTCGCTGGCTCACTTTCTCTCTCTCTCTCTCTCTCTCTCTTTCTCACTTTTACTCCGTGTTTGCTCTCTGTCTCCTTACTTGTGTCCTTTCTGTAGGATATAGTTAGCACTTGTCGCCTTATATAGCAAGGTCTGGTCATTAACGTTAACAGAAACCTAACAACAGGGAAGGCTGCCAGAGAGCATTAATCAGGCCAGTGTTTGGAATTTCATAAATGCTCTGACTTTGGGTACAAATTGAACATTAAGAACAATATGAAACTGTTTTCTTCCTTCCCCTCTCTTCTTCTCTCCCTCTGCCCTCTCTCCAGCCCGTCCAGCGTCTCTCTCTTTCCCTGTTGTCGAATTCCTCAGCCCTGCCATTCACTCGCTGCACTGGAACTTTGTTGATTTTTGCCACGTTTAATTTTTTATTTCTCTGTCTCTCCGTCCACTCCAAGACCACAGGCGGAGCAGCAGCAGCCGGAGCCAGGACTCTGCGGAGGGGCAGGACGGGCAGGTCCCAGAGCAGTTCTCCGGTCTCCTCCACGGCTCCTCCCCGGTGTGTGAGGTGGGGCAGGACCCTTTCCAGCTGCTCTCTGCCCCTGGCCAGAGCCATCCAGAAGGGTCCCCCACACAGGGCGCCTGTCACGAGGCCAGCATGCAGCTGGAGGAGACGGGTGTGCACGCTCCTGGAGCCTCCCCGCCCAGTGTCCTGGACCAGAGTAAGAGAGCGGGTTACCCAGCTGGCCTGCCCGCCACCAACAGCCAATCGCACCCCGAAACTTTGACTCACACAGCATCTCAACACTCTGGTGGTGCCGAGGAAGAAAGAGACCGGAGTGGGGCTAGGAGCCGAGCCCCTCCCACCAGCAAACCCAAAGCTGAACTCAAACTCAGCCGCAGCTTGTCCAAGTCTGACTCTGATCTCCTGACCTGCTCACCCACGGAGGACGCTACAATGGGGAGCCGGAGCGAGTCCTTGTCGAACTGCAGCATTGGGAAGAAGAGGCTGGAGAAGTCGCCCTCCTTTGCCTCCGAGTGGGATGAGGTAAGGCCACGTGATGTCCGAGGGAGTTGGGCTGGCCACAGCCCACCACGGCTCCCCTGTGTGCCGACTCTCGGGACCAGGACGTGTGGGCCAGGCTTGCCCTGGTTCCTTTGCACTGTGACCAGAGTGTTTCTGACAGCCGTGACGAGGCAAGCCCCCAGTTGCCAGGCAGGGGATCTTATTGCCCAGATGGCAGAGGATAGGCCCGTTCATGGTTAAACTGGAGGGCGGTGGCCCCAAGCAGAGCTGGTCTGAGGGAGAGGCAGTTCCTAGAAATGACATGTTGTTTGGAACTGTGTGGATCCCATTAGCCACCATCCAGGGAGTTGTGCTCACCCTGAAGGTGCTTAAGAAGAGCTAGAAAACTTTGTCTGTGTCTTCAGGAGGAAGAGGGAGGACCCAGGGTCAGCTAGGAGCGGGTGAGAGGGGTGGACTTTGGGAGAAGCTGCTGAAAGATCAGAAGGGGGCTTTTCTGTTCCCCGCTCCTCTGAGACTCTTCCTACTGCATTTCCCTGGAAGACCGAACGCCTCTCCCAGCAGAAGCATTCTGTCCTGCCCACATTCCCGGGCTGATGAGGCAGAGGGCTAGGTGGTTGGAAAAACAGAGATTAGAGAGGAGAGAACATTTGGAGTCTGAGGCCCAGGTTAACTTTCATAACCACGGTTCTAGAATAGTTAGAAATATGTACCCGAATGTTTTTCAGTGACCTGTGTCATGTCTTGCTGGGCACAAGAATGTGTTTCTCAAAGATTGGTAAACACCCAGAGAATGTTAAAGTGCTACCCTTGCAGGCTTCTTGCTGAGAGGGCGCTGCCTTTGAAGGGGACTGGGTCTGTCTCCCAGGAACATTTTCAAGAGATGAATTTAGCTCGTGAAGAGGAGGGGAGCAGTGCAGCTGGCGCGCCCGTTTGAGCAATCTGTAGACTAAATGCCATACCCGAGTCTATTCAGGTTGCAGCTGCAAAGTTATGTAAACCGAAGTGAATCCCGTTCCGGCGTGGGAACAGGGTGGGGGCAATTCCTACAGCACTCTTATCTCCAGATAAGATGAGGTTGAGGACTCTGTGTAGTCAGGGACCGAGGAATCCTGTGCAATAGAAAGTTTTCACTGGTTCAGAAACCAAGACGGGGTGAGCCCGGACTAGATGCTAGACCACTTAAAGGAAAATCAGTTTGAGGACAGAGCTCCTGGCCCGTGGGAGACGACCCCCCAGGGTCTGTGTGTTTGTAGGAACATGTGCTCTGCCTTTGCTTTTCAAAACAGACAAAACAGAGTTTTACTCGTTTGCAGTCCAGGATAGGAGAAGGCAGTTTACAAGTAAGAGAAGTGTGGTGTGCTTGGAAATGGGAGGAGCAGCGGATGGTGGAAAAACATCAGTGGGGGTGGGGAGGGTGGAGACAAGAGGTGAGACAGAGGGTGGGAGGGGACTTCAGGAAAGATCCCAGAGACGGGGAATTTGACGTGGAATGAAAGAACCAAGTGTTTGGGGGAAAACCAGGTTGAAGCTAGGGGAATGAAGAAAGGGCACTGGTGGAGAGAATAGTGTGAGTGAAGGTGTAGAGCTGGAAAAGCTTAGGTCATTTGGTTTCTAGAAGATAGAGTTCATATAGGGGAGCATAAGGAGTAAGGGTGGGGGGGGCGCCTGGCTGGCTCGGTCAGTGGAGGGCAAAGCTCTTGATCTCAGGGTTTTAAGCTTGAGCCCCACGTTGGGTGTAGAGATTAGTTAAAATATAAAATCTTAAAAAGAGATAAGGTTAGAGAGTGAGATTGGGATCACATAGTGGGCTCAACATGAGGCGGAGAAGTGAGTCTTTGGTTTGATATCAAGGCAATATCTCAGACTCCTTCAAATGGGCTGGCAGACAGCTTTACCAGTCTAATGAATCACCTCTTCTTTTTGGCTCCATCTCCTGAGCGTACCTTGCAGCCAAGAGGTTGATAGTGCTGGGTGGTTCGCCACAGGATTTCCATGCTCTGTTAACATGTAGCATGGCCAGGCCATCTTTTGGCCTCCACCATTTCCTCCTGGAGGAGAAACATGAAGTCACTGAAGCACGGCTCAGCTTAATTGAAGTTGGCTGTTTGGGCTAACGCACTCGTTGTCTCTTGGCCCCTTAGCGACAGGAGGTTCATATGCTCACGTTCCCATTGCAGGTAGAGCTTGCGGGTGGCTCCCGTGAACCCCGGGGCTGCTTGAGGTCTGGGTGTCCCGGGCCAGTCTGTAATGTGACTGAACGACCGGAAGCACTGTTAACACTTTAAATTCGAAGACTTAAGGCAACTGAGCTCTTATTGGAAGAAATTCAGAAGATTGAGATTTGCTCGTATAGAGAATATTCACAGGGCCCTTCATGTGTAATCCTTCATCGTTGTTTTTGAGTCATACTATACATGGTTTTTGTGGATATCTCTGTCGAAAGAGAAGCTTCTGAAGGGTTTCCCCCAGTGGTTGGCCTTAGACCCAGACCTTTGGCAGACTTTGCTAGAACGGGTCATTACTTAATGGCTGCTTCCCACCCCACCCCTGACAGGTGCCCAAAGGCTGCTTTGCTGTATCTTGCGCTTGATTTCTTTTCTTTGTCAGCCCTCGATCCCCAGGAGGTTCGGAAAGCTGCTCTGAAGGAGCTTGGGTCCAGCTCAGCTCCTCACTGTGGGGCCCGGGCAGCTGTGATCCCGGTGCAGATGGAGTTGTGGGCCAGTCTGCCAGGCCGCTCCTAGAAGGCAGTGCAGGCTGATACACAGGGCTCAGGCTCCAGAGTCAGCTGGCTCATCCAGCTCCCCGGCCCCACCATCCCCTCCTCCTTGTCGCAGGAGTGGCCTCAGGAAGCCTCAGCAACCAGTGTTGGTATTTGTGAAACAGTCAAGTCTGTGTTTCAGAGGCATTTTTTTTTCACCAGTTAGACATGTGTTTAAGTGCCTAGCCCGTCCCTACTATGCATAAAGTATTGAGTAAATGGTAGTTATAACTGTTACTATTGTGCCTGGAGCTCTGGAGAATGGGAACTGAGGCGCAGAGTGTCTTTGGAACTTAAGAAAGGCAGAGCTTTTGGGGGCTTGTCTGGTACTGGCAAGGTGACAGGGAAGCAGTGGAGTTCAAGCCCCTCGCCTGGTGATGTCCTGCGTGACTCTGGCCCACCCCAGGGACAGAAGAGCCTGCCCAGCTGGGGGAAGTAAGGCAGTAGCCCCCATTGCTCCTTGAGAAATGACTAAGTCTTCCTGCTAACTCCAGGAGAGGAGAGAAATTGGAGAGAAATCTGCAGCCCTCTCTACTGTTTGTTTTTCAAGTGTATTCTTCTGTATTGTGGCCGGCGGTGGCTACTCGATGGGCTAATTGTCGGGGCTGCTGTTCTGTAGCTGGGGATGTGCACAGCTGGCAGATTGGGAGTCACTTTTTCCAAATACAGACTGCTCCTTACAGGTGCTTCGTGCAGCCCTTGGTGATTGCCCAGAACGAGAGGACTTTGGAAAGTTGGCCTGGTTAAGGTGAACCTCTGAGATGTCATCCATTATGACACTAGCATTCTCCCTAGTTGTCATCAGATTTTTAGTAACAAAAAATAATAGAATTTGCTTTGAAAAGAGCTCCGCCTAAGAGAGTGAAATCTGAGCTTCAGTAGATGCTTTCTCTGTTTACCAGTCAAAAATCAAAGCACTCCTCGTTATCTTGATGATGCCTAATAGAATAGGGGCATAACAGATGGTAAACTGAAAAGCTATCCATCAATACAACTTTACAAATATATAGATTAGGAACAGGAAAACCACCCACATCTCTCTACAGGTTAACCTCTGTTAACATTTGATGTGTACCCAAATTTGGGGTCTGAGCGTATCTACCGATTTATAATTTGTGTGTCTTACCCAATTACGGCATTTTGTGGGTATCTCACAGTGGCAACACCCATAAGACCTGGATCCAGACCTGAGCTGTGAAAGGCACAGTGTGGCATTGCGTGGCTGTGTCAGAGGGCCAGTCTGTTCGTTGGTGTTGAAGCTGCCCTCCAGGTCAGCGTCAGACACCTTGCAGGGCATCTTCATCTGCCCTCAGGCATGTTCCCTCTCCCCTGCCTGCCTGTGCGCCCCACAAGGCTCATCTGTGTGGCCTGCGTCACGAGGCCAAAGGAATCCTGGGTTGGCTGTGTCCCCCTCCAGTGCTCGTGTGAGGGACCTTTCCCTAAAGCTGCTGTCTCTGGGTTCTGGTACCCAGTCTTTCCCCTTGAGGCTTCCAGCCTGGAGCTCCTGGCTGTGACTCACTCTCCTCCCTTGTCGCTCTCTCTGCACCCTATCCAAATCGGTATAAATAATCCCCCTTATTAAGCTCCACCGGTTGCCCAGTTTGTATGTGCCGTCTTTTTCCTGAGGGGACCCTGAGCGATACGGACATTTGTAGCACTGTTTCTATCCAGCGTAAGCGAGCCTAGATGGCTGTGTGTTGGAGCAGAAACACGGCTCGTGCATGTAAATTGTAAATTAATCTTCATTTGCAGACGAGCCAGAGGTGTGGGTATCCAGGGTGCTGGGAAGCGGGAGAAATTCATCATCTAACTTAAAGCATCTCCCGCCAGGGACTGTAGGAAACCTGTTCCCCTTTCCAGGGCTGGCGGTGCGTCAGCGTCTCAGGCGTGTGCCCCAGAGCCACCATCTCCTAGATGCATTTCCATCCTGTCTCCGCGCTGCGGGGCGCACCCGCCAGGGCATGCAGCAGCAATTAACGTCGGAAATAAATACCTCCTAAGACGAACAAAAATCACCTTCTGGTCAGTTTGTGGCTTGAATGTATGGCGTCTTTGGGGTCAGATAGGTCTCTCCTGTAGCTGCCTTTGAATGAGATTGAAGTTTATGAAAGACGAAAACCGCAGAAGGCTGCTTGTCTACTTAGCATAAACATTTGAGTAATTTAAAACTTGGCTGAAGGCTTAAGTGATAAATTTGTGTTTTGTAATCAGCTTTCATAAATATTAAACAAGTGGGAAATGGGTGAAGAGCAGGGATGTGTGCTTTCTGTGCATTTTGTATGAGCTGAAAATAATTTCCAGCCAGGGGTTTGGGGCACAGCCCGCTTTCCCTTGAAATGGTAGCTGAGAGGGACCCTTGGCTCTGGGGTCCGTCAGTGAGCAGTGAAGTGGCAGCAGCACGGAGGGCGGCCTTCCAGGCCCAAAGGCCAGGTCCCAGGCGCCCCACCCTTCCGGGCCGGGCCGCTGTCCAGTTGGAGGCATGATGTCATCAAGAGAAGAGCTGATTGGTTCAACTCCACAGAGGCTTGGGTTGTTTTTAACCCTTGTGGGTTGGGTGTGCTAGAAGAATGGTCTCAGATGTAAAATAAGGGGATTGGAGCTTGAGTTTGCACTGACAGTGGCTAAACTTTCCACACCACAGTCTACAGTTTGTATTGTTCTTTATTATATAAACAAGAGTGCTCTATAGTCTTTCTGGCTGAGCATGGCCAGCCCACTCTAGACAAGAATGTGATACTCCTACCTCTGGGTACAAATCAGAGCCTAGAATGTCTGTTTAGTTGCTTCCCTGTTTTCACAGGAGTCACAACTTTTGTCCTAGGACCTCGAAATTTCCCTTTGCTTTTAAGTGGCCTGGTAAGATTGAGGCTTTTTGTTGTTGTATTTTAAAAAGAATCTCAGTTTATAGGCAGTCCTGAATAAACAGTTTTGCCTTCCTATTAGGTAAATCCAAGTGATTTTGGTTAGCCCAGATTAGAAAAGATGCATATGGCCATTTCCATGGCCTCGATGCTAACAGAACCCCATACATAGCGTTATGAATAAGCTTTACGGTTAGTGAGGACAGGACTGGTGTTCTCGACCCCTGCCACACCCCACCAGACGGCCTTGGTGACATCATGCCTCCCAGTGGACAGCGTGCCAGCAAGTGCAGGGTGGCTGGCACCCGGCCCTGCCGCTGCCTCTTCACTTTGCATGGGGGGCTGGGGGCCTGGCTGTTATCTTCCCTGGCCTTGTTTCCCTGCTGCCCTCTCCTCTCCAGCTTTCTTCCTGGCTGCTTTACTACCTCTTTATTCCTCCTGCTGCTTTCTTTTCATTTCCTTTTTTCCCCTTTGCTCTCTGTTCCTCTCTGCTCTTTCCTGGCTTTTTCCTTCCTCCTTACTTTCTTCATTGACTTTTCTTTTCCTTCTTTTCCTTCCTGGTGGCATCAAGGAAAGGCTTTTCCGATAGCCTTCCCTCAGCCTTCTCTACCTGAAGGATTTTTCTTTTCTTTTCTCTTTTTAACCCGCTCACCAGCATTCACTTATTTTTATATTCTATAGAGCATTTTACTGCTTGTGGTCTTAGCTCTCTTTCTTACCCCCAGGCCACCCATCCCCACTCTCTGCCCTCTGTCCTTTCAGAAACAGCCCAGTTCCATTTAGCCCCATCAGCACAGCACCATCAAGAACCAGGTAGGGGATTTTTATGGTATTTGTGAAATTGCCAGAAGATGAGAACTTCCTTCATGACTCACTTTTGTTTCCTTACATTTTTGTTTATTGTTGTTTTTTTTTAAAGATTTTATTTATTAGAGAGAGAGAGAGAGAGAGAGATTACAAGTAGGCAGAGAGGCAGAGAGAGAGAGAGGAGGAAGCAGAGAGCCCAAGGCGGGGATCCATCCCAGGACCCTGAGATCATGACCTACGCCGAAGGCGGAGGCTTAACCTGCTGAGCCACCCAGGTGCGCCCCCCCCCTGTTTTTTCAAACACCAGACCAAAAGCTTGGGTGACAGTGGATGTCGGTGAATATATGAGAAGAATTTGATCTTTAATGCCAGTGCATACAGATGCCAAGAATCACAGGAACATTTTCTGGGACATTCTTTTTATATACTTTGCTTCTAGTTTTGTATCTGTCTTCCTTCTTTTCTTCTAATAATGGCGTCAGTTGGATACAGACTGAGTGATTTTATATAATTTAGGCAATAGTAGTTAGTCTTTTATTATTCTAAGCAATTGTGTTTGAGAATCAAGTAGAGGTATTTTCACAGAATCGACAGTAATATGAAATTGAAGCATATTTTTATTAGAATTTTTCATTCATTCACCTAATTTGTTCAATACCTGCTGTTGGAGGTATTTTATTATTTTGAGGTATTCTATTTATTCTGTCTGAGGTATTCTCTTATTCCAGTAACGGGATGAGCAGTGAACAAAACACAAAATCCTCTGCCTCGTGTAACTGACATTCTAGAAAGCTAGAGGGGAAAGAGAGAAGACAATAAGTAAAATCATAGTATGCTAGTTGGTGATAAGAGTGCTAATGAGAAAAATAAAGCTGAGTGGTGGGGGTGGGACTGCCAGGGAGGGGCCCTCCGGGAAGGAGGGCCGGGATGGGGCGTGGCCTGAGCTGAGCCAGCAAGCTGCTCTCTGTTAGTGATTAATTTCTCCTGTCAGACAAATTTGAAATTCCATTCTACACTTACATTGTCTTACAAATACGTCTTATTACTTGACTTTTACTTTTAACTTCCTCTCTTTTTAGCCACTATTGCCACTGGCTTCTTTTCTCATCTTGTTTTTTCCCCCTTTTCTCTTAGTAATTTGTGTTGGGTGACTTTTTATACATATATGCGTACATGCATGTGTACATAAGTTTGTATTTATGTACGTGCATACGTATATTTCTTAAGCTACAGAAGTAGAATGAAATCTGAATTTGCAAGAATTTCTCAAGCTTGAGGGGCGCCTGGCTGTCTTGGTGGGAAGAGCATAGGACTCTTTTTTTTTTTTTAAAGATTTTTTATTTTTATTTATTTATTTGACAGAGAGAGAGAGAGAGAGAGAGATCACAAGTAGGCAGAGAGGCAGGCAGAGAGAGAGGAGGAAGCAGGCTCCCTGCCGAGCAGAGAGCCCGATGTGGGCCTCGATCCCAGGACCCTGAGATCATGACCTGAGCCGAAGGCAGAAGCTTTAAACCGCTGAGCCACCCAGGCGCCCGAGCATAGGACTCTTGATCTGGAGTCGCTGATTTCGAGCCCCACGTGGGGCGTAGAGATTACTTAAAGAAAACTTTAAAAAAATTTCTCAAACTTGTTCACTGTCCTTGTTGTCATCCTGGGCAAGGATCATTGAGTGGGTTGTAGTAGAAAGATTGGATTCTAGGTCATTGTCTTAGGAAATACATTTCCATGGACACAGCACATTCTCAAAGCGGAAATAAAATCTAAAAACCAGGATTTTTGAGCAAGGGAAAGGAACTCCAAAATTATTTAGACCAGAAGATGGCCAGGAATCTAGAGAACAGAGATCCTATGAGAGGAGGACAGACGATCAGGTATTCAAGGAATCGGGGCGAGAGAGTCTCAGTTATCCACACCATCCTCATTTTGGGACTCAGAAATGGTGCTGGTGCCTTGAAAGGCATCTTAAGGGCTGATGGCCTGATGAATCTGAAATGCTTCCTCTTGGTAGTCAAGCCCACAGGTTCCAAACAGGTCACTGCTGCCGGTTAGAGAGGGGGACGCAGGGGGGCCTCAGATATCCTCTGACCCAGGGTGGACTTGCAGAGGTCCGTGTAGAGGGAGCTTCTTAGACCCCGGGTATGGAGGTGGTCATTATGTGTATATGTGCACACATGTGTGTACATGTAGGCTCTGTGTTATTTCAGATGGTGAATTGTGTCCTGCTGGGGTGGGGGATGTCTCAGTCAGCCACAAGCAGGGACCGTGGCTGCCCGGTTAGCGAATGCATAGTGCATGTGGGCTTGGGTCTGGTTGGGGTCAAGATGCCCAGTGTTGTGATGCCACTGGTCTATCTGTGCTCCTGCCCAGATGACCTGCTGCTGGCCGCTTTAGCCCTCATCATCTCTGGCTCACACCCCTTGAGGTGTAGCAAAACTACTAGCTGGCTTCACCGTATTCTCACAAGACAACTATGTCTCTGGGTTTTTTTTCCCCCTCCATGAAATGAATAGGTCTCAGAGAAGTTTAATTTGTTTAGAGATGTGCAGTGTGGTCAGAGTGGCAGCTAAGTAATTACCTGGCCAGAGAGTGAGGGATGGGCTTTTTTTTATTCTATAAGACTGGAGGAAAGCAACTAATCTGGACCTCCCCTGCAACAGAGCTCTTTTCTGGACCCCAGTGTTTCCCCAGCACCCTCAGAGGTTTGCTCTGTGCTTTCAGCTCTGTGTGTTTGGGGATGGCTGGCCTCTCTGCCTAAGGTTCCTTTACTTTTCTTTTTCCCCCCGCTTTCTTCCCATGTATGTTCCCTTTTGATTGCCTCCAGGTGAGTAGCCTGTAGGCAAGAAGGATGCTTGTGGCCTGAAGATCGTGGGCAGGGCTGAGATGCTAAGCAGTCTCTCTCCGGCATCCTGCTCTGTCTTGCTCACACGCTCTAATGACCCAATCCCCGGCGCCACAGGGCCCACCTGTCCATAACTCAGGGCAGTGTGTTTATTTGTCTGGACAGGTGGAAAACTGCCTAAGCTCGCTAGGGGCCTACAAATGACAATTTGTCTGGCAGTCTGTTCTTGCCTGTCCTGATTTAAACAGCCAGGAAGCCATCATAAACTCAGTTGAAATGGTGTGGTTTGTGTCATTGTTCCCATTCCTTTCCACTTTGGAGCTAGTTATTTTCAGCAGAGCCAGCCCCCAAAACCCCAGGGGAGGAGTGCCTTGTATCGGTTATGCAATGGGCATGCAGTCTTGGAGTTCACAGACATCCGGAAGGTGGGTGACCCTGGAGAAGTTTATCTCCAGGGGCTGGCTGTGCCCTCTTTGCTGACCCAGAGGATAGGAGGGACCGCCATGGAACCTGGGGTGTGGTGGCAGAGGAGAGTACTTCAAGGGTAGAAGTTGCTAAAACCCAAGGAATTCACCTGTGCTCTGGGAGAGAGTAGTTGTCTTGAACAGTTTTCCCATCTAACTGCATATAGATGTTTAGGCAAAGCCAGCCCTGGAAACGGAATATTTGTATACTGGGGATTTTTTTTTAAGTTATAATACTCAGTATTATATGGCTGAAATTTAAAAGGTACCAAAGAACATATAATTTTTTTAATGCCTCCCTCCGTCTCTGTCCTCCAGACACCTAGCTCCTCTCCTGGGTTTTTTAGAATCCTTCTTAGAAATATTTGTGCATTTGTAAGCATTTTAGACATGTCACATATTTTTCTTTTTAAAGTGGTGCCATATTCTGCATACTGCTCTGATCCTTGCTGTTTTCATTTAATCTATTTTTGAAAATCATTCTAATTTAGTACATAAAGTGTTTCCTTTTCTTTTTTGTATTTCATATAATTCCACAGTATGGCTGTACTTAATCATTTATCTTAAAAGTTTTCTCTAGATGGATATTTTGGATGTTACTCAGTTTCTTTTTTTTTTTTTTTAAAGATTTTATTTATTTGACACACAGAGAGAGAGATCACAAGTAGGCAGAGAGGCAGGCAGAGAGAGAGGAGGAAGCAGGCTCCCTGCCGAGCAGGGAGCCCGATGCGGGCCTCGATCCCAGGACCCTGAGATCATGACCTGAGCCGAAAGCAGAGGCTTTAACCCACTGAGCCACCCAGGCACCCTGTTACTCAGTTTCTACTAATTATAAGTAGTACTGCAGTGCATATCCTGATACAGAGTCACTTTAAGATAAATTTCTTGAGGATAAACAGCTGTGTTAAAGGTTTTATGCATGTTAAATTTACTCTCTCACAACTCTAAAGAGAGCCTATTTCTTGACACCTTACCAACCTGGGGGTGGTCAGCTTTTTTAATCTCTTTTTGGTTAAGAGATTGGTATATGTTACCCTGTGTAACATATATGTAACATATATTGCATGTATGTTGTAACATATATGGTATATGTTACCCTGGTGTAGGTTTAAAGTGGGTGTCTTTTTTTATTATGAGTGAGGTCGGCATCTTTTCACATGTTTAAGAAACTTTTTCTTTTCTAAGTTCTACTTGTTCCTTTGCTTTTTCTTTTTTTTTTTTAATATTTTATTTTTATTTATTTGACAGAGAGAGAGATCACAAGTAGGCAGAGAGGCAGGCAGAGAGAGAGAGGAGGAAACAGGCTCCCTGCTGAACAGAGAGCCCAATGCGGGCCTCGATCCCAGGACCCTGAGATCATGACCTAAAGCAGAGGCTTTAACCCACTGAGCCACCCAGGCGCCCCTCCTTTGCTTTTTCTTTCTTCCTTTTCTTTCCCTTTTCTTTTCTTTTCTTTCTTTTTTGATTGCTGTTGATTTGATCTCGTTCTTTGAATTTATAGAAGCTCTTTATGTTCAGAGAAATTAGCCCTTTATCTGTAATATGAGTTGTCTTTAAAGGCTTTGTGGCATTGGATGGGTTTTTAAAAATTATTGTTGAGGTATTATTGACATATAACATTATGGATTTTTTTTAACATACAGAAATTTACTTATTTTTTAAAAGATTTTATTTACTTATTTGAGAGAGAGAAAGAGAGGGAGGGAGAGCACAGAGGGAGAGAGGGAGAAGCAGACTCCTTGCTGAGCAGAGAGGCAAATGTAGGACTGGATCCCAGGACCCTGAGATCGCAACCTGAGCCCAAGGCAGATGCTTAGCCAGTCGAGTCACCCAGGTGCTCCAATGTACAGAAATTTAAAAATTTTGTATAGTTGAATCAGTCGTTTCTTTAATGACTTCTAGATTTTGTGTCTTAGTTAAAAAACAAACAAACAAAAAAACCCTTCCCTACTCAGATTAAAAAAATAATAATAAAACCCACAACATTTTTTTATTTTCTTCTAGTACTTTCATGGTTTTATTTTTCAGGTTTAAATCTTTGTCCCTTCTGGAATTTATTTTTACCTAAGGGGTGATAAGCATCCTGTTGACTTTTTTCCAGCTTTATTGAGGTGAAGTAAAATTTTAAGATATTTAAAGTATACAGGGTAATGATTTGATACACGTATATGTTGTGAAAGGGTTCCCCTCACTGAGTTAATTAACACATCTGTTACCTTACATATTTCCCTCTTCCTCCTCCTCCTTTTTCGCGAGAACTTTTAAGTTCTACTCTATCAGCAAATTTCAATTATACAATACAGTGTTAATTATAGTCATTGTGTTATATATTAGATCCTCAGATCTTAACTCATCTTACAACTGAAAGTTTGTACCTTTTTACCAGCCTCTCCCTATTTCTCCCTTCCTGCAGCCCCTGGTTCTGTAAGTTAGAGTTTAGTGTTGTGTTGTTTTGTTTCGTTTTGCTTTGTTTATTTATTTATTTATTTTTAATGATTCCACATGTAAGTGATACCATACAGATCTTATCTTTCTCTGTCTGGTTTATTTCACCTAGCAGAATGTCCTCCAGGTTTTTTTTTTAAGATTTTATTTATTTATTTTGACAGAGAGAGATTACAAGTAGGCAGAGAGGCAGGCAGAGAGAAAGGAGGAAGCAGGCTCCCTGCTTGAGCAGAGAGCCCGATGATCCCAGGACCCTGAGATCATGACCTGAGCCGAAGGCAGAGGCTTTAACCCACTGAGCCACCCAGGCCCCCCAGGTTTTTGTTTTTGTTTTTAATATGCTCCAGGTTTATCCATGTTGTAGCAAATGACAGGATTTCCTTCTTTTGTAAGGCTGAATAATATTCCATTGCATATATACATACTACATTATATATACATAATTATATATAAATTATATATATGTAAGTTATACATACATAAATGTACATTACTATATTTCCTTATTCATCAGCAGATACTTAGATTGTTCCCATACTTTGGCTGTCGTGAATAATACTGATGTGAACATAGGGTTGCATGTATCTCTTTGAAATGCTGATTATTTCTTTTGGGTATATAGCCAAAAGTGAAGTTGCTGGTCATATGGTAGTTCTGTTTTTAATTTGTTGAGGAACCTCCATACTCTTCTCCATAGTGACTGCACCAGTTTGCATTCCCACCAGGAGTGTGTAGGACTCCCTTCTCTCCACATCCTTGCCAACACTTTTTGTCTCTTGTCTTTTGATCATAGCCATTCTAACATGTGTGAGGTGACCACTCACTGACTGAAGTGGAGCCTCCTTTTGTGTGCCCGTTGGCCATTTAGAGAGAGAGCACGTGAGGGGGGAAGGGGCAGAGGGAGAGAGAGTCTCAAGCACACTGCACACTGAGTGTGGAGCCCAGTGCGGGGCTCAAACCCATGTCCCTAAGATCACAACCCAAGCTGAGATCAGGAGTTGGATGCTTGGCTGTCTGAGCCACCCCAGGCGCCCCTCTTTTGCCCATGCCCGTTTTAGATTGAATTGGTGTTTTTAGTTTGTTTATTTTTGGTTGGGTTTTTCTTGTTCGTTTGTTTGTTTGCTGTTGAGTTTAGGAGTTCCTTGTATATTTCGGATATCAGCCTCTTGTCAGATATGTGGCTTTCAAATACCTTCTCCCATTCCACAGGTTGCCTTTTTATTTTCTTGATGGTGTTCTTCCCTGTTCAGAAGCTTTTTAGTTTGATATAGTGCCATTTGTTTATTTTTGCTATTGGGGTCATGTCCAAAAAAATTGTCAAGACCAAACATCCTGCTGATTTTTAGCAACTATTTGAACTAGCCCACTATTTGATTCAGTTTTCCAGGTAAGGAAACTAAATTTCTAAGAATCGAAAGGACTTGCCTAAGGTGTTAGAGTTGATAAATGAGGGAGGCCAGTTGGAGCTACGGCTTCTGAGTCTTAATAAAATTGAATTGAGAATAGAGGTGAGCTGAAGTGTTGTTTTCACATTAAATGTTACTGTTCAATTCCTCTTGTTTTGACCCAACTTATCACAGCACTTTCTTACTTTTCCTCCCCAATTCCAGACGAAAATGTTGTCGTGCATATAAAGGGAAGTGACTTGGGAGAGGGAGAGGGAACTCCTGAGACAAAACATGAGTTTTTCATTTCACTGTTAAAGCTCAAAGCATTTCTTCCCCTTCCTGCCCTCCCAGATGGAGGACTCTTAGGTTTGGGATCTTTTCTGCTTTTATTTTTATTTTGTCTGGGACTTGCAGAGTGATGTGATTTCAAGCAAATTGTCCATTTAAGACATTGGAGGAAATCCGAGTTAGCATGTCATCCACCTGCCTTAAAGACAGTCACTTTCATGTTCTCTAAAAGCACACTTCTATGGACGCCTGAGTGGCTCAGTTGGTGTAGTGTCTGCCTTCGGCTCAGGTCATGATCCCAGGGTCCTGGGATCGAGTCCCTCATCCAGGCTCCTTGCTCAGTGGGGAGCCTGCTTCTCCCTCTGCCTCTGCCCGCCGCTCTCCCTGCTTGTGTTCTTTCTCTCTGACAAATAAATAAATAAATAAAATCTTTAAAAAAAAATGCACACTTGGAAACTCCCAAGTGACTGCCTCTGCAGTCCGCCATAACTTGTGTGAAATATCAGAAAATCCTTTCTCATTTCCAGCTTAAGATCTGTCTTCCATCCATCGGTTCTGGTTCTCCCTTGAGAGTCAGGCACACTGCTTCCCGGTTGATCGGACATTCGAAGCTGCAGTTATGTCCTCCTGCTCCTGGACCTTCTTGTTTCCTTACCAGGCACCCCAGTTCCTTCTCCTTTTCCTCAGATGACTTGTTCTTTTTTTTTTTTAAGATTTTATTTATTTATTTGACACAGAGAGAGAGATCAGATCACAAGTAGGCAGAGAGGCAGGCAGAGGGAGAGGGGGAAGCAGGCTCCCTGCTGAGCAGAGAGCCTGATGCAGGCCTCGATCCCAGGACCCTGAGATCATGACCTGAGCCGAAGGCAGAGGCTTTAACCCACTGAGCCACCCAGGCGCCCAGATGACTTGTTCTTAAACTGCATCTGTCCCAGCCCGTTGATGCATCCAGGTCATCAAGTCCTCTTGAAGTTGTGTGACATCATTACAGATGACATTATACAGCACGATGAGATTTTCCTTGTCACAGGGCACCTGATAATGCCTCATCAAGAATGTGATCGCCTCCTACTCTCCTAAAAAATTAAGGGGATGAATGTGTCAGTGAGCCCAAGTCAAGGACTATACGCGTGACCCCTCCAGAGTCCCTCCACCCTCATCAGGAGGCCTTCTACAAAGCTGCTCTGTGAAGTGACAGAGAACTGCATGTTGCCTCGGGAAGCTTTTGCCTGTGCTCTCTGCCTGGGAGCCACAGCCGAGCCTCTCCCCTCTTGTGCTTTTTGGCAGAACCAATGTAGGTCTTCCCTGTGCCCCAATACAGAACAATGCCTGTGACTGCTCTCTACATACCAGCAGAATAGCCCACTCTGGGTCCCTGAGCCTTTCTCAGGCATTGTTTGGCCGCTGCAGAACGTACCATGCCCTTAATTTGCAGGGAAAGATGCTTTTGTGCCAGTTTTTCATTTAAAATCAATAGGAGACATGGGAACCAGGAAAGCCTGTGTTGTCTAAATGACCGCTAGCCAGGCCCTGTAAAGAGTGTCTCAAACCCTCATTTGTCCTTGACTCTGAACTCTTCCTCTTCTTCCCTCCTGTGTCAGTCACCAGGTTACCTCCCACAGTCTCCACCCTTCCATTCCTACCCACCTTCCTGGTACCCGCTCAACAACCACTCCTCAGTATTCTGCTGCCTTTGGGCTTCTCCTCTAGTCTTTCTTACTTGTGCTTACTTTTCATGATCTGAAATATTTTGTATTACCTCCACTGACAAAAAACCACCTTTGGTCCCTTATTGCTACAGTATGGAGTACACATTCTTCAGCCTCAAGTTCATGGTTCTCCAGAGACAATGACCCTAGGATCTAGCTTCTAGACCTGGCTTTCTCTCTCATCTTCTACTTACTACTACTTTCTGCTTTCTACTACTAATTGCTTCAGGCAATTCCTTTACCCACGATTTTCCTCTACATTTTGGTTTATACTTTTTTTTTTTCCTGTTGGAATGGCTTTCTCAATTTCTTTTTGTTGAAGTTCCACCCTTAAAGGCTTGCTCATTCATTCATTCAGCACATTATCGAGAGCCTGTTGTACACCAGACATTGGTCTAGGTGCTGGCTGTACAGAAGTGAAATAGCAAACAAACCCTCAGCTTTTGAGGGACTTACAGTCTAAGGGAAGAGACAGATATTAAACAAGCCCAAACAAAAATATTTCACAAATGAAGATAACTGCCCTCAAAGAAGAACATAGTGCTATGAGGGGTGGGAGGTGGGGTAGGTCCCATTTAGATCGAAAGAGTTAGCCGGGTCACCAGTGGCGGGGACCAGAGAGCCCAGTTCCGGAAGTGGAGGAGGTCCAGGGACTGGTGTAAACCCACCTGTGGGCACTCTGAGATCACAGAGGCTCCCCCTTTGGCCGTTGACTCCTCAGGCACCAATCTCAAGGTTTGGATTGCTAAACACCTTGCCACACTTGGCATAGATCTCTTTCTTTTTCTTCTCAAGGGAAATTAGGTCCTTCTCCATCTCATC
Source organism: Ailurus styani (assembly GCA_002007465.1). Classification (NCBI taxonomy): domain Eukaryota; kingdom Metazoa; phylum Chordata; class Mammalia; order Carnivora; family Ailuridae; genus Ailurus; species Ailurus styani. The sequence goes on along the minus strand of LNAC01000077.1, from coordinate 3,164,806 downwards.
CTTAAATTCTGAATTATTGTGTTCATCTGCTAGTAATAAATAATAGCCATTTTGTACCACACCGAGGGATTCTAGAAAATACGTGGTGTAATTTGCTTCCCAGATGGGAGCATAGATATTTATGGGTTTTAGGAGAGGTTTATTGCCAATGTTTTGGGAATTTCTCAATTTGATAGATTAGCCCCTCCCCTTAATTTTTTTTTTAAGTTGAAAACATTTTACTAAAACATTCCGATTTTGAAAGGGAGGGTTGACTTTGACATTTAAATGCCAGTATGAGTTTTAAGCTAACTCCATTTACTGCCTGCCCTCTCATACATAAAATAGTTAACATTTATATAGAATGTTGAGAACAGAAGCCCCCTTGGAAATGTCACAGTGGATGTTACAACCCTTTCTGCTTTCAAGTAGCATATATTTAAGTCAAGAACAAAAATAGGTTTGCCCTGTTCTTGGCCCTTAATCTTTTAAATTAGATTGAGAAAAGAACCAAACCCGCTATAGGATATTTCAGTTAAAATACCAGCCTCTGCCCAGGTAGCTCCATCTGTCCCCGTAGGTCTCCAGAAGGGCTTGCTGCGGTAGAGTGAATGCATAACTAAACAAATCCTTAGCTGAGGCCATGTGTTTAAAGCCATTTACAGGCTTTATAGGCACTTACTCAATAGAGCAGAAGAGTTAGCATCTCTGACATATACGAATGCCGGTGGAATTGATTGGGCTAAAGAGAAAATTTCCCAGAGCCCATTTTTTAAAAATCAGAAATATTGCTGCGGATCTAGAAGTAAGGTCCTTGAAGAGTCTCCCCCATTGGGGTATTAACCTGGAGCTCTGGCCATGCTCCAGTTCAGATAATGCTGTTTCTCCGTGCTAAAGTCCTCCTGAAGGTTCAATTAGATTTGGCCTTTATTCATCCTGGGCACCGACTGGAAAACTGCCAATTTCAAAGGCCGTAGCTTAGCGATGGATGCATTTGTTTCACTGCTGACAGAGGTTTCAATGTAAAATGTCCCGGGCCCTCGAGGGTGGAAACAGACTGATCTCACTGAAGAACAAGTCTGTTGGCCCTCACGCTGAGATGGGTTCACATCTCTCTGTGCTCTGGAAGGGGTTCCCTTGCCGGCATGGGCCTGAGCAGGCTGGATTTTGCTGCTTATTCAGACCCCTTTCCTGGGAGACAGGGCGACTAATTTAGGCCTTTTATTTGAAGTCATCAGTGGTGTTAACACCCGCCGTTCCTTTGGTCAGTCATTACACAAAGCAGCATTTACTGGGTCTTGACACGGCTCGTGGAAAACACCCCCTGCGTTTGGAGCGCGTTGTGTACCCCTACCAAGCTTGGGGCCGCGCCCTTTACTGAATTTAGTTTAGACAGTGCTTCCTGCTTGTATTAATTAAAATGTATTTCCAAGCCTTCAGAGGCTTGGCATGACTTGGGTCATTGCATCATTTGCTAAATTTTATGCACTGTGGTAATTGTGTCTATATTTCCTTGGCGTCGAGCGGAAGGAGGAAACGCAGCATCATAACTCTGAGGGGAGCTTAGTTAGTGGCAGTCGAATCCACAAAGGTGAGGGCTCCACATTCAAAGAGAGGAAGCCCAAGCCAAGAGTGGGGCCAACACCTGTAACGTCACAAAGGACGACAGAGGCCATTCACAGCCCTGTTCCCAAATGCTAGCACAACGAAGGAAAACACAGATGCGGAAACTGAAAGGGTGAGTTAGAACAAACAAAGGAAACTGCTCACTTTCACCGGGTGGTAGTAAGCCTGTGGGACTCATTACCCGGTGAGTAGGTGGAACACGTTGACCTCGGAACTGCCTCGCCATCAGTGACAGGTGGAAAGGCACAGGCCGGCCTCCTCGGAGCCCCGTTCGCAGCCACACTGCCGGGGGCTGGCCCGGCTGGCCGAGAGCGAGCAGTCTATCAGCAGGTCGTTCCCGGATGCCAGCTATGTGTCAGGCATCGTGCTAGGTGTTGGGTGCAGGGAGCACAGATGAGGACACAGCTCTTTTTCTCTTCGGGAACCTCCTTGAAGGACACTGAGGGTGGCTCCTGAATTCTGTTACAAGGAGGGTTTGGGGCAGCAGTCTGATTGGAAGTAAGGGCTTGTCTTAATGATACACTTCACTGTTTTTACTGAAGTTTTATGTGTTAGACCAAGAAAAACCATTTCTGAATATGCTTCTATTTATACCTCGTGTGAGACTAAGAAAATGTTAGTTGTTTATATCTAAAAGAATCTTTTCTTTGGGTTGGCTTGGAAAGGGACCATTGAAATTACTGGTGGGTAAATGTGCCCCAGCCCCTGGTGCTCCTCTTTGAGGGGGCGTTGCTGGCTCCATTTCCACCTGTTTAATCTTTTTTTTTTTTCTTTTTAAGATTTTACTTATTTATTTGACAGAGAGAGAGAGAAGGCATAAGCAGGGGAAGCAGCAGGGGGAAGCAGCAGGGAGAAGCAGAGGGAGAAGCAGGCTCCCCATGGGACAGGGGAGCCTGATGTGGGACTTGATCCCAGGACCCTGGGATCATGACCTGAGCCAAAGGCAGACATTTAACCTTCTGAGCCGCCCAGGCGCCCCACCACCTGTTTAATCTCAATGCCACGTGGACATACGGATCTTAGGGTGGTTGGTTGTTTTACTGAGTTCCTTTCTACCTCAAGCCTGGCTGCATACCAACCAGAGGTTGCCAGCCTGGGTCTGTCCGAGATCCTACAGCCTCACCTCTCTTCCCAGTCCCACGGTTGATTTGTTGGTGATTTTGAATAAATGGTGGTCCTCCCTGGTAACAGTTTCTCCTTCCATAAAATAAAATAAAACAAGAGTGTTTTGGCAGGTTCCCCACGGAATCTGGAAGGTCAGTGCTTTGCCTAGGACACATCGGGAGATGCGTTCAGAAGCCCAGCCTCTCAGAAACAGAGCGGTGTCATCAGTGGCTGCCCTTCACAGGTGGCTGCCCCGCCTCCCTCCACTCGCATCCTGCTTTGCATTCAGAGCAGGAAAGCTGTTAGCACAAGGCTCATTTAAAACCTCAGTTGAGGAGGTTATCATAGCATCCTTAATTCTAGTGAGCAGCTCCCATTTCCCCTCAGCGGTCGGGAGTGATGAAATGTCGTACTCTATCAGGGGAGTACCAATTAAGAACATGGATTTCATGCTGGGTGCTTCCACATTCTTTGGTTGGTTTTGGGCACCGTATTGACCTACCTTGGCAGCCCCTTTAATTGGGGCATTCGTTGAATCGAATCGGACTGACCGTCCAGAAGGCTCTAAGGGCCAGGACTGCTTTCAGGGCCTCACCTGCCCTGTCATAGTCGGCCCGCTGGAGCAGCTAAGATGTTCCCGTCACACTGTCCAGACAGCCAGACAGGATAGTTTTGTCTTGAGCCACGATGCTGCTCTGATGCAGTGTAAAATGTCTGAGCTGGACAGTTGCCCAAATATGAGTCCTCTCCTTACAGGTTAGTAAACTGAGGCCCACAGAGGACGGGACCTCCCCAGAGTCTCACAGGACCTTTGACAGTGCCCAAGACCTCTGTTGCCTAGCAACATCTTTGGGATGGAGTGGGCACTGTCGCTTGTTGACTAAATGAGCAAACCCAGATCTCCTGGGATGTGTTTGAGTTACAGTTCATTTTACCTTTTTTGGTTTAGACTGTCAGCCTACCAAATCTCCTTTTGGTTCAGTGACTGATCTAGAGTGTTAGAAGATTCCACCTGTTTTCTTGAAACAGATGATCACCGTTTCTGTTGCAAATGCCAAGTGGAAAGTTTAACCTCCTAGTTGCTCTTTTCCTCATTTATGGCACTTTGAAGCAGTGGTCCTCAGGGTGTGATCACAGACCAACAGCACCAACTGCACGTAGGGACAGGACAGAAATGAGGATTTTCAGCTGCTGAATTTGACCCTCTGGGTCAAAAGCGGAACGGGCCCTCCAGGTGGTCCCCTTGCTGCTGGAGTTTGACAACCACTACTTTGAGAGCCGTCTTGGCAGGGTTTCCTCCAGCGTAGGGTTGTATAACATTAGTAATCAAATAAAATTTAATGCAAGTTTTATCTGACACATTTAATATTTCCATGGTAGTTATTGTGCTAGCGGTAATTAGGCAAATGAAAAGCAGTTCTTATAAATGGCTGTTAGGAGTATTACCCAGGCAAATCAAGTTTTTATAGTTTTTTTATTCCTCTCTCAGCTCTCTAGTATCTGACAGTGGCCGTGCTGCTGGCAGTTTCCCTCATTACACAGATATACATCCTTCAGACACCCACAGAGATAACACTCATTCATATTCAGCTCTAATTTCCCAATTGTTGCAGTTCCCTGTGACCATCTATCTTAGGTTGAGTACCCCCCCCAAAGCAGGATTTAGATGCAAATCATTTTATTTGGGAGGTGATCTCTGGAACCACTGGTGAGGGAAAGGGGTCATGAGAAAGAAAGGAAAGCAATAAAGGGTTTGTGATCTTGGGGTTACCTCTCTGGGCCCTGGGGCTCAGCCCCACTGGGAAACTCTTACAGATGGCCTCAGTTATCCCAATCGAGGGTTGGGGGGCTGGGCTCTTCACCACCTCCAGTCTGGGTGCGTGCTGCTCCCTCAGTGGGAAGAGGGGCAGGACATTACCGCCCTGGCACTTCCGGTCTGCTCAGGGTGCAGGCCCAAAGGGCCCCAGTGGCCGGTGACAACCTTCGGGGAGTTGCAGGTGCTCGAACCATCTGATGGGCAGGCTCGGAAATGAGTGCCAGGTACCTGCTACACCAACCATCAGTGGCCCCAGGCTTTTTTGGATGCACCCTTCCCCCTCTGCCTGGAGGTGGTTGTGGAGCACCACTGCTAGCCCTCTTGGTACTTACCAGGACGGATCTGCTCCTGGGGTCCCGGTTCCGGAGGGAATGTGGCAGGCCAGTACGCGGGCCTGGAAGCATGTGCAGAGGGTGGCGACAGGATGAAGGGAGAGGGTGCTGTGAGAATGCTCTGGATCTTAGAGTCTGAGCCAGGGAGAGGGCAGGGGGGAGTAAATGAAAAAACCTGGCGCTGTAAGTGGCCGACATTGGGTCTGTTTAGCGGAGAAGGAAAGGAAAAGCAGAGGATTCTGGAAACTGGTCAGAGGAGTAGAAGGCAGAAGAGCAACTTAAATTTCTTTTTTTTTTTTTTTTTTTTAAAGATTTNGAGAGAGATTACAAGTAGGCAGAGAGGCAGGCAGAGAGAGAGGAAGAAGCAGGCTCCCTGCTGAGCAGAGAGCCCGATGCGGGCCTCGATCCCAGGACCCTGAGATCATGACCTGAGCCGAAGGCAGAGGCCTCAACCCACTGAGCCACCCAGGCGCCCGCAACTTAAATTTCTTGTCAGCAAAGCCTGGCATGCCCTTTCTCCCAACCCCAAATGGCACTCTCAACCTGCCCACTCTCGGGTTCTAGTCTCTCGAGGCTGCAAAGAACAGTCAGAAGCCAGCCAGGCTGAGAAGAAAGGGGGCTGTGTGCCAGGCCTCCCTTTGGGTGGATCTTTTGGCACATCGTGGTTGCTTGGAAGGCTGCAGACGATAGAGGAAACAGAATCTTGTATTCCTACTAAGGTTGCCCTAACCCAATTTTGACAGGTACACGATAAAGGGAGAAAATTAAGGACAATGAGGAGTGTCATGGTGGCGCTGCTGGGGTTTGGTTACCAACTGCCTTTATTCTGATTATGTCTATTCTTTTTTTGTGCCTCATTGTCCTTTCTAATATAAAACGAAGGGGATAGTTTTCATGTTAAGTTAAAATTCTTTTCCCTTATTCGGATTTTTTGTTTTGAAATAACTATAGATTCCCAGGGAGTTGTGGAAATAATACAGAGAGATCCTTTACTCATTGCCCTTCACCCAGCTTCTGCCAGTGGTAGTATATTCCATAGCCCTAATACATTATCAGGACCAGAAAAGTGACACGGGCATCATCCACACACCTTATTCACATTCCACCAGTTTGACACGTGTGTGTGTGCGTGCGTGTGTGGTTCTGTGTGGTTTTATTAGCTGTAGTTCATGTAACCACCACACAATCGAGATCAGAACTGCCCTGTCACAAAGCTCTCCCTCAGATTTCCATCATGTTCATTTTTTAAAGTCCTTATTTGCCATGATGAGAAGTTGGCAACCATATAATGTTCCTGTGATCACAGTTAGGAGGGAAAATGGCCTACAGACTTGCTAAGTTAGGGACCACTGCCCTGGTCCCCTTGCTGAGATGGGACAGCACAGTGCTCTGCACAGAAGCCATTTTCCTAAGAGAGGCGAGTGCCCGGGGGTGCAGAGAGCTAAGGGTGAGGACACTTATCTCTACCTGAGGGCTTTTGCCTTCAGGGTCCAGCCTTCGGAGGCTTCAGTCTTCCACAAAGGTTACTCCATGTGTTGCCACTTCCCCAGCTTGCAAAGTCAGTACGGTATCTCAGCAGAGAGGCAGGAAGCAAGGCATAGGCCCTGTTTGGCCCATCTCATTGCCTTGGTCAAGTTCCTTAGCCTCTCCGAGCTAGCGTTTCCTTCCTTGCCTTCCTTTCCTTCCTTTGTTGCCAGTGACAACAGTTGCCAGTGGGGGCGCAGGGGCCGGGATGTTGATCCTGGTACCAGCTGGACTCACTTGTTCCCACTCCAGGGAGCAAAGCGTTTTTGAAAAAGAGGTTAGGGGTTCTGTACTTCACAGTTTTGACTAGAGTCATCCTGTTTATTTTCAACTGTGTAGGAGCATATTTGAGGTTCTGATGCGTGTGTGTGCGCACAGGGACACACAAACTCACACACGCATACAGCCTGAGCTCAGAGATGTTTGAGGAAAACAGATCTCGTGTTGATTGTGGTTACGGTGGACACCATACTTCCTTCAGTCTAAGCTTATACTTTCTCTATGACCAGTTCATTTGGTGCTCAAGCCTTTGATTCGATAAAAGGTAGGATCTTAAAGGACAAGGCTCCTGTACCTCGGTCAACAGTAGCACCAGGAAACCCCTCCTGGGACCCCTGACCTTTTGCCAGGGACTCTTGGGGGTCTCGACAAGCTTCCCCTTCTCCCAGTAGTCTCTCCTCTAGACCTAAGGGATTGGCACATCTGTTCAGGCTGCCCGCCCCCTGTCTCCTCCGTCTCTGCTCTTAGCCCAGCACTCTGTGAGGAAAGGACAAGTTTTCCAGGGTCTCCCCAGTTTTGCTGTAACTGAAATAGGCCCACAGTCCCCTTTATAACTGCTCGTTAAATAAAACAAAAATGGGAAACCCAGAGGCAAGAAGAAATAACCAGTAAATAGCCAACAGCAGAGATGTTGTAAAGTTATTGGAAATATTAAAGCAGTAATTGTCCTGGGTCTTACTCAAACATTAATAAACTAGGTCTTTCCTTAGCTCCTCTGACTAACTTCTTCCTCCTAAGTTGTTGTCTTGAGGCTACGGCTCCTTGCCTCCTGGGTGTGCACGCAAAGTCCCTAGAGAACAGTTCCTGATGGTGATAAATGCTTGCAAAACAGTTGAGACTGGTGTGTTGTGGTTGCTCGGGACCCCTGGTGCAGGCCAAGGCTGGAAATGGTCTTTTGGTGGGTGGCCCAGGGATCTCCCAGCGCAAAGGTTTCGCAACGTGGAGAGGACAGTATGTCCGTCTTGTCTGCCTTTCTTCTCCCTGAGTGCCGCTTTTATTGTAGGGCTTCCTGAGAATATCCATGCAGTCTGTAACTGCAAGCCTCCCTTGGTAACAGGCCCAAGAGTGCAAGTCCACAGGGGTTCTCCTGATGCCGGCGGTCTTCACTGAGGCTGTTTTGAAAAGGCAGTGTTCATTCTGGTCACCGGGTGTGGTTTGTGTGCTTTAACGTGAAGCTTAGCCCCCAGCAGTTTCATGCTGCGGCCCGTATAGGGGATGGCTTCTCTTAGAGGAGTCCCAGAAGACATGTGACCCTGCCCTGCCAGCCCAGTGAGAAGCAAGGCCTTATGGCTCTCCCTTTACCAGTGTCCTTTCTTCAAATGCCAGGTCCTTTCCACGGCCTCCCACACCCTCTGTGGTCAAAAGGAGCCTTTGACCTTGAGCCCCAGTCCCAGAACTTAGTGGGTCAATTTGAGGGTATCAAGTTGTGCTAGGCCAAGAAAGTGAGATGGCAACCTGCATTGTTTAGGAATACTGACGTGGATGGTAAACTCCAAAGAAAAGCAAGGGGGTGATAGCATTTAATCCAAGAGGCCAGTGGCCTTGGAACATGGAAGGGAGGCAGGCGGTGGCTTAGGAAAGGCATGCTGTTTGGTGGCTGTGTTCTGTTTTCCTACAGTGGGTGGTGAGCTTCTGGATGGGTCACTGCTTACTGGTGATTGAAATCATAGTATAAAATAGACCCTTTGGAATTTAAAAAATACTTCACTTTTTTCAAGACGAAGGAACACAGTTGCTTATGGTTGAGGCCAGCCTAGGGCTGATGGTAGAGCTTGTTGACTGAGGGACTCAGCAGTGAGACAGTGAGGATGCAGCTGGAGGCGTCTTAGGTGGAAAATCCCACACATCTGGGAAGGCCACCACTTTCCTCCTCTCATTTCCTATCGGGAAAAAAAAAATCTCAGATTCAAGAAAGACGTATGTCCTAAACATATCTCTCCCTAAGAGTCAGTTAGATGTACGCACTTTCTCTTCAGGTGTTTTTCCACTGGGTATTGACTAAACACGCCCAGTGCTCCGTACTTGCTCGGAGCCCCAGTGGGAAAGACAAAAGGAGATGAAGGGGCGTGGTGTGCACCTGTCGAAGGACCCAGAGATCATCCTTGGACGGTATTTATCTGAGCGCGTTTGCTTTAGTGTAGTACAGCCGGGCTGCCTCCGCCCCAGGTATCCTAACACAAACACCTTAGATGCAGTCAGTCCAGAGAGGGCGCTGGCAGGAAACCAATGCTTTTCAGACCCTCGCTGAGTGCCGGCCACGCTACCCACGTTACCGCATGTAACCCCCATGCCGTACAGCGAAGCGGGTGTCGTCGTCCATGTTTACAGACGAGGTTCAGGTAGGTTATGTATCTCGCCAGAGGGACAAACAAAGGATAAAACCTTGCTCTGACCCTAAAAAACTTTATGTTTGATTGCACACAGCGTGGAGGGGCACAGGTGACTCAAGCTGGTCCTGAGCAGAATTATAGGCTGAGGATTTGGGGGGCTGCAGATGAGGCAGAGGGCTGCCCGGCTCATGCTTGCGATCTCAGGAGCAGCAGGAAGGTAGGGTGGTGGGTAGGGTGTGGTAAGAGGTAGCCACCACCATTAGGCCTCCAGCCAGGGCCACACATCCTAGTGCACTGTTGTCTCTAACTCTGCCTTCCTACCCAGAAAATAATTATCCTCCACGTACTTATTCTCAGAGTATCTCCACATATCTGATCCTCCGTGAGTATATTTAGGGGACATAAGGATTCCATTCCCATAGTTTTTTATACTACCTGATGGGTGGGGCAGGGCACAGACTAGTTCATAGCTCAGGCGTTTTGTTTAGGGTGACCTTGGATGCCCTTGAAGGTCACCCTTGAACTTCACAACACATCTGGGAGACTTGGAGGACTCCAGTTGCTTTGCCTCCCTGTACCATGATCTGCCAGGGTAAAGGGTACCATGCCAGGGGAAGGGTCTTAGTTAACCTGGTGACTCTGTCTCTGTGCTCCTGGCTTGAGATCTGGGCTGCCAAGAGTTCCCGTTACCAAGTGCTGTGTGTGAGTGAATGGCAGCTGGAAATTGGACTTGCATGAGGTAGCCCCTGATTTGATAGAGTATAAGAGCCCATGACTTGCTGATGCCTTTGATTTGCAGCTCACAGGGCCCTGGCTGGTTGGCCCTGTCCCCTGGCAGTCATCAGTGAAAGTGTGGGGCATTGTGCAAACGGGAACTGCGATGAGGAAGAAGGAAGGGCTGAGAAAATGCTGAGATTCACCCGGATTTATTTACCAGCCCTCCGTGGAGAGGCTTTTCAGGAAAAAGGAGCTAGAGAGGGGTTCTGTGTCTGTGTAAGTTGAGACTGACTTGATAACAAAAGCAGTTTGTGAATTTCGGCACAGCCGGGCTCACGGTATCGGGGACAGGCTAGTGTTTATCGGGCGCTGCTGCCAGCTCCCCACAGGGGCTTTCTGCGTGGACACTTGGGACGGGGACTATTTGGCTAATTACAAACCTCAGTTAAAGGGGGAAGTCATTTTTAAAAAGAATGCAAACATTTTAATTTCACCCTGAATGGATAGGTGTGTATCCGGTGTTTTGATGTGGAGCTAGGGCTCTTTCTTCCCCTGTCAGCCTGCTAATCTGGACTTCTCTGTCTACTACTTATGACCTGAATCACGCCCACAAAGCATCATTGGTTTAAACTTCCAGTTTGAGTTTCTTAAAAGTAAAGCAAGAATTTAGCCACTTGTGAAACAATCTGCATACGGAATCCTTCTAGAATGTTTTATAATTTATTTCTCCAATGACACCTAGTCCAAGAGCGCATTTTTTAAAAATGGTTCTGTTATTGTCTCCTCAAAGCATCTCCTTGGTTGTCACAGAAACTGCTCTTTTTGTGCTTGTTTCATCATTTAGGAAAACTTTAATCAGATTTTCTGTTTTCAGCAACAAATATACAGCCGTCTTAAACAGTTTAGGAAATGATCCCAACTGATTCTCGGGAAGCCGAACGCCCATCCGGTAGAAGCAGAAGGCCTACACGTGTGCTCGAGAAGGTCGTGCCAGTTGCAAATGTGGGCATGAGTTCCCAGAGGGAGTAGGTGGTTTGCGCTTGGGTCAGCTAGCTAGAGGTCGTTACCGGACTTGAGAGCTAGGTGCTGGGATCCCAGTTGCAGATGGCCCTACTCGTTCCGTGGCCTGCCTCTCTTACTGCCTGCCGACCCTGGCCTGCAGGAGCCAGATCTCAGAGGCGTGGGGTGTGACGGCAGCATCCCAGCCTCCAGGCCTCCCCTGCACCTCTTCAGGGCTGAGCTGAGACCCTGCTTCCTCTCCTCTCTCTGGTGTTGGCTTGGGTCCTCCGTGTTCTTGCCAAGGAGCTGCCTTATAGAAAGGCGGCACCTCCACATCTTATCCTGAATGAGAAGCAGCCTCCAGCTGAGTGTCCAGGAAGTGAGCTATTGTTCACACAGCACGTTCTAAACATTTTCTGCCAGAAGGAAGCCCCTTCCCTCTGGTTTGTCCTTTTTTAAAAAAACAAAAAAACAAAAACAAACAAAACAAAACAAAACAAAAACCAAAAAGACAAAGCCACAAAGGAACCTGGGTTTTGATTAACTTGTTTTTAAGGAAGAATTCTGTTTATTTTGGAACCAGATGAATGTGAATCATGAGAGTGCAAACCCTTTCTAATCTCTATAAATTGAAAGGAACAACAGAGTAGGACCGTGTGGGCTGTTTGCCAGGCATTGGGCTCTTACGAGGACCCCAGAAGTTTCTCAGTGTAAGCAAGACCTCCATCTGCTCAAGTGGGCGCCTGAATGAAAACTAAACGACTCTTAGGCTCAACCTTATTTTTCCAAGGACTTTGTTTTAAAATGGTCCTTAGTACTTTCTGCTGTGGCCCAGGGATGTGGCAGGGACACCAAAACTTCCCAGTAACAGGGGCAGACAGACATTGCCTTTAGAGAAGGAGCAAATCTCATCTTCTGTGCTTACAGTAGCAAGAAGCTTGTCTTCACCCTTAGGGTGAGGTCTTTCAGGGAATGGATGAGTCCCACGAAGACCCCATGTCTTGTAGGCAGTGCGGAGCTTGCTCAAGTGTCACAATCCGTGAACTCCTCATCACAGCTCCCCCTGGGAACCCGACCCTGCACTAGGACTTCTTGTACATCGTTCCACAACTTTGCAGCGGCCCTGGGTTATATCTCCATGTTGCCTTTGAAGAAACTGAGGCCTGAAGAGGGGTCGAGTCATTTGCCCATGGCAATGATCCCATGAGCGAGGAATCTGTCCACATTTATTGGAAGAGGAGATTAAGAGAAATTAAATGGCTTGTCTAAGTTTCCACAACTTACTTTAAGAAGAGTTTAAAGTCACATTTTTTTATTCCAAAGTCCTGGTTCTTTCCCCCACTGTGCAGACCCCATTCAGTGTTCCCAGCCCTGTATATTTGAAACTGTGCTCTGAGCTTTAACAGAGTAGAAGCTAAGTCCTAAATAAGCTGGACAGTGTGCCCCACCGACAGAACCCGGCCCTGGAACCTGATAACCCTGGAAGGCTCGAGGGCTAACAGGTGTTGATCAAAAGTACTTTCCATGGGGCGCCTAGGTGGCTCAGTGGGTTAAGCCTCTGCCTTCAACTTGGGTCATGATCTCAGGGTCCTGGGATCGAGCCCCACATTGTGCTCACTGCTCGGCAGGGAGCCTGCTTCCCCTTCTCCCTCTGCCTGCCTCTCTGCCTGCCTCTCTGCCTACTTGTGATCTCTCTCTCTGTCAAATAAATAAATAAAATCTTAAAAAAAAAAAAAAAGTACTTTCCAAGGAGAAGGGTACCTTGCTGTGAGCACCTGAATTTGATTTTCAGGAACAGTGACCTCCCGGAGTAGGAAAGGGATAATTTAATTTAATAAGCTCTCAACACAGTCCACCCACCTTTCCCTTGTTTCCTCGGTATTTTGAGGGTGGATTTGATCTCCTTTTACTGATTTCAGGCTACAGAGGATACAGGCAAATTCTCTTAGCTGAGTAATCTGATGTGCTACTTACCATGCTAAAGTAAGTCACCAACGGAGGGATCAGTGTCTTTTGAGTTGGATTAATATGAACCAGTTTCCCAGGGTTTGCTCATCCCTGGGAACACTGATAATTGAGTTTCCAGACTGTCAAGACTGGGGTTAGCCTGGGTTCCAGAAGAGAGAAAGCCACACCACAAGAGAGAAGCGGTGCTGAGAGCCCTTCACCCTGAAAGCTTGGTGACATGGAATAATGGTGAAGTCAGCTTTCCCACATTCCTTTCTGTTTGTTTCCTTTGCCTGCTGGGCATGTCTCTGCTTATTAGCATGTTGAGCAGAGTTCCTTACAAATGGTGAAACTCAAATCAGTGTTGATCTTACAATTTATTTGACCCCGAAAGAAGTATTTTCCCCAGTATTTAATTCTGAAAATTTTCGAACATGCAGAAAACTTGAAAGAAACTTGAGTAGCGGATACCTGTCTATCCACCACCCAGAGCCTGGAGTCTGCAATTGCCTTTTACTCTACTTGTTTTAGCTCATATCTGTCCATCCCTCAGTCCACTTAGAAATCGGTTATTTTTTGATGCATTTCGAGCTAACTTGCGGACATCATACATTTCATCCCTAAACAGCTTGACTATGTCTACTATTAACTAGAAGTCAATAGGTATCTGTTCATAGGGTTTCTGGGGGGGAGGCAATAAAATGTATACAAAGTGAAATACGTAAGACTTCACCACTCCCTGCGTTTGTGTGACCCAGATTCCTATCAAGATGCAGATTATTGCTGTAAACCCAGAAAGTTCCCTCATGCCCCTTCCCAGTCACTCCCTACCACTCCCTTACCCCCAGCAACTACTCTTCTAAAATTCGTCCTCCTCCTTAGATTAGTTTTTCCTGTTCTAGAACTTCATAATTGGAATCAGGGCAGTGTGCATGCTTTTGTGTAAGGCTTGTTAAAAAGAAAGCCACAGGCCCAAAATGGCTTTCGTTAGGCCAAGTCACCAGACTGGGGCTTAATTAACCTAACCTAACCTAAATGCACTTTCAGCCTCCCTTAGAAACGTACCCTTCATGGGTCAGTCTGGAATTTTTCTGGTCAGCACCAATAAGGTAATCTGTCACGTTCCCCAAAGAAAGATGAGGTGATCTACCTACTAAGACCCTTTTGTCCCCAAAGAAAGGTGACCTCACCTGAAAAAATCCTTTTTTCTGTTTTTGACTTCCTTGTCCTGCCTTTAAAATCCTTTCCCTTTCTGTAGTTCTTTGGAGCTCTCCTCTGCTTGCTAGGTGGGATGCTGCCTGATTCATGAGTCATTTAGCAAAGCCAATTAGATCTTTAAATTTACTCAGTTGGATTTTGTTTTTTAACAGGTCATCTGAAGGATTTTAACTAGTGCTTTATAATGAATTTTGAGAACTCTGTCAACTTCGTTTATCCAACTCCTTCCTATTTTGTAACTTCAGAGGCAGTTAGGAGTGGTAATCTGCAGAATATCTCAGGCCAGTTGATGGATACTGATAGTGTATTTCTATTAAATATATATGTAAATATAAATACATATAAATTATATATAAGTTATTAGTAAATATTATATATATATTTTTTTTACACCTTAAGCATATGCAGTTTGGTGCTCCGAGTTTTACATCTGACCCCCCTGATATTATGAGACAAATGTTCCCCAGCCGAATCTGAGGAGCTGACGGATGTGGGGACCCTTTCCCGGAACACCCTGCTGAGGAAACCCACACTGAATGGAAATGTAGGGTGTTTCCTTGGGGCTGGTTTAATCGACAGCCAGGCCGACAGCGCAGCCAGTGTGCGGTTGTGGAAGAGCGGGAGCGAGGGCAGGTTACCTGGTGGTGGCAGGTGTGATAGCGATAGAAAAACCAAGGAAGGTCCACGAAGCCGGCTCCCCGGTGTGCGAGAGAACCACAGCCTCTCTCAGGTGTGTGTGCTTCCTCCTCATTCCTCCCCGCTCCCCGCAAACAAGCCTCCTCCTGGACAGAAAGTAGACTGCGTACATTGGAATAGAACCCAGATACATAATCCTCATTAATCTTTCAGATTCTCGTCCCACTTATTAGAGCCAGTATTTGGCACATAACCCAGAGTTCTGTGGCAAGCAGTAATAAAGTTAATTGGAATCTAGGTCTCCCAACTTTTCTCCTCTTTCAGCAGTTCTTGGGGCTGGGAGTTAAAGATCGCCTGGGTAGCCGGCTGCTCTAGGGTAGGGGGCGTTGGCCAGGGTGGTTGGCCCAGAAGGTCTTCCTCCCTGGGGAGGTGCCGGGCCTGGAGTGTGCGCCTCTCCTGGCCAGCTGGGAGCAGTGGGGTGGGAGCTGGGGTGTGTGAAAGGTAAGAGGACGGGGGAGGGGGTTTGGGGACTGAGGTGCCCCAGGGAAGCAGGAGTGTCTCTGGCGTTCCCCTGTCCACCAGCCCAGCCTGGGGCAGGCGCACACGGGCTCTCGTGGGAGACTGGCAGCCGCACGGGCACAGAGCACATCGGCAACAATCGCTCTGGCTCTCCCAGCCTGGGAGGCAGCAGGGGATTCACGTGGGGGGACAGCCGTAAGTACCGCCGCCGTCTCTGTGCCCCCCGTGATGAGACACGAGAAGCCCCCACCAACCGTGCGCTCTGGGGCCAAGAAGCCCCTCGTCGTTAACGGAGCCGCCGCCGCTGCCGCCGCCGCCGCAGCCCTGGCCTCCTCTCGGCCTCCTGTCTGCCTCGGAAGGCCAGCCAGGAGCCTCTTGGCAGACGTTTACTCATTCCCTGCCCTGCTCTCTCCTCCCCCACCCTCTCCTGCCTCCCCAAAAGCAGTTGACAAGGTTAGAAAATCAGGACAAATAATTTACTTCAATCCATCTCTGTCTTTCCCGAGGCCTTGTGCAATTTGCTCGGGGGCGGGGGGAGAGGGAGAAGGATAACCCCAGACCCCGGTCAGTGACCCTTTTTCAAATGTGGAATCAAAGCCCGCTCTAGGCCGCGAGTCTGTCTGCTGCAAAGAGACGCCAAGACAGAGGTGGTGATGAATTCTGATGCGGCTTCTGGGCCCAGAGTGCAGCTGCCAGTGGTCTTCAGGGCTCCTTGCCCAGCTGGAGGAGCCAGCCGACGTGCGCGTCAGCGGTCCCCCGATGGCAGGGCCACCGCAGCCGGGGAGACTGAGGTGGTTAGGGCTCACTTCCTCAGCCCTGTGCTCTGAGGAGTGGGGAGCGCCAACCAGGCAAGGCCGTCTGGCCAGAGGAGAGGGTCTGCCCCTCGGTGCCCCAGCGCAGGAAGCTCGAGCTCCCTCGGGAGCAGGCCCGGCCACCCACGGCACTTCACGGACGTGAGAGCTGGGCCGTCGGCGAGGAGCTTGGGAGTCTGCCCACGGAGTAGGGCTCCGGTCCCCTCGCCTGAAAAATGGGATAATACGTTTGCTTGGCAGTGAGTTGAGGCCAGCTGGTCGTTGTGGGGCGTGAGAGGGCTGTGCCAGCAACCCAGGGAGGTTGGAGAAAGACGAACGTGAGGGCAGGCGAGTTGGAGAATCCAGACTGGGGTCCAGAAGTGTTGGCTGCCTTTCCTCTCTTATTGTGGTAGTGAGGTGACTAGCCTGATGTGGGCATTTAACAGAGTGTAGCTGTTCTTTGTCACCGGCCACCTCCAGCGGGCCAGCTCTGTCTGCGCACGGCACCGTGTGGGATCCAAAAGACACAGTGTGACTCAGGGTCCTTACCCTTAGTGGTTCTCTAGTGTCTCTGGGACAGATCCTGAAACAGTGAATCAGGGAATTCACAAGGCAAACCAGAGGGTGTTTCTGGGCCAATAATGTATTAAGCATTGGGGCAGAGAAGGAGAGGCAGGAGGGGTCTCCAGCCCCAGTGATACAGGCCCAGGGGGACTGGTATGTATTTTCCAACTGGGGGAGAGTCCTAGGGAGCCGAGAGCTCCCCAAACAGCAGAAGAGGATTGGAAGGGAATGCTTGACATCAAGAGCCAAATTTAGTGTCTGGTGAATTGCAAAAACCTCTCCCTTCATGTTCCCGTTTGCCCCGAAAGAAGGTGGGAGGAGGTGATCCTTTTCCCTTCCTCCTCCCCATTAGGCCCCCCTTACAGGCACGTGAACCAGAGTGATTACTGCTTTCCCAGTATTTGGCTACAAGTGGGAGCCCCTGAACATAGCCATTGCTTCTAACTTGTACCCCCATCCAGAAGGCCTTGGTGCCAAGTTGCACCGAGGCTCATGGTTCTCCTGTGGACTCCCTGTGCCTGGAGAAGAATTTCTGCCCCCAACAGTTGTCTTCTCCCTCCCCTCGCTCCTGATAGCCCGTGAAAAGACTAGTGTAATCTGATTTGTTCCTGGAAGCCAGGGTATAGTGATAGGGAAAGAAGGCCTCTATCCGCAGACAGACCATCACCTCCCACTGCCAGCCTTTGAACACCCAGGCGCCTGTGTTCTAAACCAGCACCTGTCAGCAGACCTGAGCAGCAGTGTCTCGAGTGTTTGCGTTTGTTCTTCCTCTCAGCCACTTGGGGAATATGTTTTACACATCCGTGGTGGGGGGTGGGAGGGGAGAGTCTAAATAGAATAACCCTGAATGCATTTTGAAAATGGAGTATTTCCAAGCATTTTAAAATACATGTATCCAGGGCGCCTGGGTGGCTCAGTGGGTTAAAGCCTCTGCTTTCGGCTCAGGTCATGATCTCAGGGTCCTGGGATCGAGGCCCGCATCGGGCTCTCTGCTCAGCAGGGAGCCTGCTTCCCCCTCTCTCTCTGCCTGCCTCTCTGCCTCCTTGTGATCTCTCTCCCGCTGTGAAATAAATAAATAAAATCTTTAAAATAAAATAAAATAAAATACATGTATCCATTATGGTGATAAATTTCGGGGCTTACTTTGCCAAACACAAACAGAAGTTCCCTATAGAGTTTATGTGAAGTGTAGGATCAAAGTACGGGCATTGTCCGTCTCCCCCCGAAGATGTCGCTGATCCTACACAACAGAAAAGAGAGCTTTGAACTGTGCCCTTCCGTGACATTCCATCTGCCTCTTTCTCCTCTGAGATGCAGAACATTTCTGGGAAAACAGCCTGATCAGATTGGTTTTTTAACTCAAGCTTAAATGGTGAAACTACACAAAGTATATGGATCAGAACGGTATCTGTTTTCTCTGGCAGCTCCTCTTTGTCTAGACTGAAATGACCATATTCTGTCTTCACTGGTTCTGGGCCATGGAGGGTGTGGCCGAGCCAGAAGCTGAGATCCAGCTCCTCCCTGTCTCCGCAGCCCAGTCTGAGGGGCTAGGTAGGATCACAGCCCCAGACAACTCGGTGCTTACGGTGTTTGGGCGAGCACCTGCCCACGCAGGACCTCCTCACTGCCACGTTCCTCCTAGCCCTGTGTCTCCACCAAGGCAGGAAGGGGTGCTGGGTTGTAAGCTATCAATAAACCGTCGAGTACTCCCAGTTCCTCTATAAACTAGAACCTTCTCAGCTTGACTTAGCTATGACAGTTCATAGGACAGCAAAGCACAGTGTATAGTTTCGATGAGACATTTGTGAGTGTCCTTGTGTACCCTGCCGGAGGGTGGGTCGTGGAAATGTGGGCTGTGCCTGGCCCTTTGTAGTTGCTGTGAGGGTGACTCCTGGGGCAGGCAGGCAGGAAGGAACAGAGCAAAGAAGCAGCAGGGTGTTCTACTCTGTTCACTGTGATTTCAAAAGGCCCTTTGGCAAAATCTCTTGAGTTGGGCCAGGAGATGTTGATTGGTTAGGGCCGCTGGGGCTTTGGGTTTCGGTGATTACAAGGATAATGAAACGTGTACTATAGGTGACTTCACTTTATATGAAAAGCTACCTTGGGGTCATCCTCATTTCAGCTCTCCCCCCTCCACTTCCCAACACTCTGCTGGCATTGGAAAAATAGCTTTTCCACTACTGGCTCTAAGTAAATGGAAACTTCCCCCACCCCCAACTTCCTTTCATTCATTCAGTAAGTTGCCTATTTAACCAGAACCAGGCCCAGGGGGGAAATGGCAAGTAAAATGCTCTTTCTTCCAGCCCTCATGGTTCTTACAGTGGTGATTCTCCCACATACACCATCTTTGGCCTCAAAGACAGATCCAGAGCCTGCTGGAACCATTCCAGGGTAAAGGACCCATCCTCCCCACCCTATATAGGAAGAAGTTTTCTCACTTTGAGCACCTTACTTTTTTTTTTTTTTAAGATTTATTTATTTATTTGAGAGAGAGCATGAGCAGGGAGAGGGGCAGAGAGAGAGAGAGAGACTCTCAAGCAGACTCCCCACTGAGCACAGAGACAGACAAGGGGGCCCTATCTCAGGACCTTGAGATCATGACCTGAGCCGAAATTAAGAGTTGGACATGCAACTGACTGAGCTACCCAGGAGCCCCTGAGCATCTGTTTTTCTCCTATAAATATAGAAATGAACAAGGAAGTCACATCAACAGGTATGTAGGGAGTGCCTCCTCTTTGCCCAGCTCGGAGGCTTCTGTGATCTGAGTAATCCAGGCTTTGGGACCTGTGCACTGAGTGTCCTTCAGGGTGGCTGGGGGTAGGGGAGCAGCTTGGCCTGGAAGGGGAGAGTTGTCTGCAAATATCCCTAAGCCTTTGCTGAGGAAGAGGAGGTGATCTAGGGAAATAACCAGACCAGTGGCTTGAAGTTGGTTAAAAAAGCTTCGAATGTGTAAAGAGACCGATGTTATAATTGGTGCTTTCTGCAAAGAGGGCAAAATGACAGGGAGAGTTAGCAAGTGCCCCATCTCTGGAAGACCTTTAGCAAAATCGGACATGGGGGTTGGAGATGCGATTGTATGACCATTGGGGTTCCTGCTGCAAGCTCAAGATTTTGTGCCTGGAAGAACTGTCAAGAGAGAACTAGGGTTTATCCTACAGATGCACTTGTACATGTGACAAACATGTCTGTAGAACAGTGTCCATCATGGTGCTGTTGGGAATGCAAAATGATTGGAAACTACACACATGCCCGCCAGGGGACAGGTTAAATAAATAGCCACACAGCAGATGACACAGCTCATCCACTGGGGGGAAAAATGTTCTTATGAACTATGGAAAGAACTCCAAGATGCGTTATTAAATAGAAAAAGCAAGATACAGATCAGCATATATAGGCTTCCTCTCTCAGTAGGGGTGAGGGGGGTAGGACATCCTCATGTTTGGTCACAGGGGACTGCAACACATCTAGAAGCATACTGGAGAAACTGGTTATACTGGTTGCCTGCAGAGAGGAGAGCTAGACAGCTGGAGACGGGCAGGGAGAGAGATTTTCCTCTGAGTAACCTTTGTACCTTTTGAACCTTGAATCATGGTGATGGAGGACTTGTCACAACATACCAGTAAAAATATTTTTTTTAACTTTAAAAATAAGAAGGTTTTGCTAGTTGGAGCTCTGAGGGAAACAGAGGGGAAATGGAAAGCAAACGAGCCTTTGACCGGGCATCTGCTGTGAGCCAGGTCTTTGGCCGGTTGCTTGCCACACAGACTACTTTCAGTCCGCACAGCAGCCCTTTATAGGAGGCAAGACCCGTTCCCATTTCTGTAGATGTAACACTGAGGCTGGAAAAGGGTGGAAGTGCTTGCCTATCCACACGGGTGGGCACTGCACCAAGCTGCCTGTGAAGGAGGCCCCTCTTGGAATGGGGCAGGGCGGGGGTGGAGGTGGGGGAGGCCAAAGAAAGTGATGCTCGAGGAAGGGAAGGAGGAAGGCGTTTTCTTCAAGGGGCAGGGCAGACCCGCTCTGGTGTGGCCCGCTTCTGTGCCGCCTCCGCGCCCTGGGGCCAGAGGCACACCTCCGCTTGCTCCACAGGTCAGCTGTGTTATGCTTCTCTTGGCTTTTGCTGAGCTCAGAGATGGAGTTCACAGTGTGTGTTAACAGGCAGTCAGGTGACTGCTGGAGCCGGCAGGCATTTCTGTGGCGGGAGAGTGACCTCAGCTCCGGGCTGCAAAGGGAGAGATGTGTTCTTCTGCTGGGTGTCAAATGTGCCATCTTTGTCTGCCAGCTGGAGACTGGCTGGAAAGTTGGTGGTGGTGGTTTGCTTGCTTGCTTTCTTTTTTCTTTTTTTTTTTTTTTTGATTGTCAGACCCAGGCTCCTTACTTGCACTTAGAGGAAAAAGCATCCAAGCTCTGGTACAAAAGGTTCTCTTTCCTTTTCCTTTTTTTTTTTTTTGGAAAAAGAGCCATGAATGAGCTCATTATTACTGCAACCCGAAAGAGGAGGAGGAAAGGAAGAGAAGGTGGCCTCCTCCTTACTGCCCTGCCCCTGGCCAGGTTTCCTGGAGTAGGGGGCTTGGATCTGGCTCAGGGTGACCTAAGCCAGATGGCTGGAACAGGTGGTCCATACAGGGGGCAATGCTGGAGACATTGGATGCTTCGAGACCGGCTCACTCTGCCACGATCCAGAGAAAGGATACGTGTCTGTACCTTCAGGGAACAAAAGAGCCTCTGATCAGTTACATGCCTGCCTCACTTTGACTTCTACGAGGCTCATGTGTTCAGGTTCTCTGCTTGTCTCAGCTCTTGAAATCGTCCTCAGACCTCAGAGCCGGCAGTCAGGCAATCAGTTGAATGCTAGGATTTGCCACGCATGGCTCAAAAACACTTGGGGTGTCGCAGGGAACCAAGTTGGCGTAGTCTCTGCTCTCATGGAATTTAGATTCTGGGTATGAGCCGTGAAATGTGCCAGGTCTGGCCTGCTGGTGCCCCCTGTGCCCCGTGTCTGCTGGGCTGGGGGAGCTGCCGCAGGGAGTGATACGTAAATGGAAGGAAGATTCGCCGGCCTTTCCAGCAGCTGAGCACAGGTGGTTCCCCACTTCCTCTCCTTGGAGCCTGTCTTTCGCCCCTGTTTGGCTGTGGTCACAGAAGGGCCTCTCTTGATCTGAGCGGCAAAGTGTTCTGATCTGTTGCAGGTTGGTGCTGGACCTTGGAATGATCTGGAAGAGACCTGGAGGGCCTCCCCCGCCCTTGCACCCCCGCCCCAGGTGCTGATGGTGAGCTGGCAATGTTTAACCAGAGCCTGACAGCCTCTCCTCTTTGTCCCTCTTTCTTCTGTTGCAGATTGAGAAAATCATGAGCTCTATTGGTGAAGGGATTGACTTTTCTCAGGAACAGCAGAAGATCTCAGGTATTGTACCAAGCAGCCATTTCTCCACCCCGGTGAGCACAGACCTTTGGCTCCTTTCTGGCTCAGGTTTTTTTCCTCTGACCCAGAAGACAGACATTTGGTGGGCGAGAGAGGTCAGCCTCTGCCCGCCCCGTGCTCCTACAGGTCAGAACCTCATGGATCTGTATGGTCCCCTGAGCTGTGATTTTAGAGTCACGACACTTTTTATGTATTGGAGGGGAAATTGCATTTTAAGCCTGCCTATTAGGAAGGTTTCGTTGTTTGTTTGTTTTTAAAGTGAATGGTTGTCACTTATCCGTAATTATGTGTGTAAATGTAGGCTGGCTCTGATTGGCTTAAACTGGAGTGCACCTGGCGTTGGTCTCTCCAGCCTCCCAGACGGCTCTGGCACTAACCCTTCGTGACCAAGGGGCTCTTGCTTGCTTGCTCCATGCCAGCAGCAGAGTGTTGGAGCCAATCGGTGGGGTCAGACTGTTAGCCTGCATCACCTGGAGGGGGTGGCTTTGCTGCTCCTCCTTACGTCTTTCTCTGCATTTTTCCATTTACTTAGTCACTCATCGTTTTTACTGCAGATCCCGGCTGCTCTGGGTGTGCTTTTCCTTCCACAACCCTAGGGGTGAGGTCAGCCTCCATTTTTCTTTGTTGGAAGCGGGCAGCTAGAGAGGCCACGTCTGAGCCGTTTTCCTCAATAACAGATTTGTGGTTGTGTTACTTTTCTCAGATGAGGTGACATTTCTGAAGGTGCCTCCTCGCTAGAGCACGTCTCCCACACCTCCCCCCCAAGCATCTGCAGACCCCCTGCCCCCAGAACGCGCAGGCTGAGAGCAGCTCCGTGGGGCCGGGCCTCTCTGACCAAAGGGGTGGAGTTCCCTGCTCACTCGGGAGGTTCCATCCAGGATTGGCCCAGGTGACACCTCTAGCTCTCTGGCCCTGTCAGGAAGGCTCATGGGTGGGGACAAGTGTGCACCTCGGGGAGAAAGGGGCTGCCGAGGCCGTGGTGCTTGTGGAAAGAGCATGGGCTCTGGAGCCTCAAACCTGGGTTCAAGTTGTGCTTCTGGATACACACAGGTCTTGCGCGAGTCCCTTACCGCCTCTGAGCCCGCAGTTCCCTATCTCCAACATCCGAGGAGTAGTACCTACCGCATGGGTTTGTTGGGAATGAGTCCTAGATAGAAAAACTTGAGCAAAAGAGGTAAATAGTAGCACTGCTTGTCTTTTGTCCATGAAATAATTACCTAGTCGTATTGAAAAACCTCGAGAAGCAGGCATCTGCTCCCCTAGCTTGTCTCCCTCCCCCGGTTTTCCAACTGGGTTCCTGGAGCCTCTTCCCTCCAGCAGCCTCGTTGCGCTGGCTCCCAGCAGAGAGGGCCCAGCCGGTTTTGGTCCGTCCCCATCAGTCTTGGATCATGCTGGGGCCTGCAGAGGTGGCTCTTCTGGCTAAGAGTTTGTGGCTGTGTTTCCGCGTGCTGGCTCCACACACTGTTGTGGTGTGTGGGCTTTTATCAAGAGTCAAGTGTTTGTTGGGAATAGATGTTCACCGAGACAATCACTGTTGCCGGTTTTCAGAGCTGTGCTTTGGGGACAGCCAGGAATGGGATCGATAGTTCGGTTGAAGCTGCTTTCTGCTTCCCTGTACCCCTCTGTGTCCAAGGAGTGCATGTGCTTGAGAGTTTGGGTCACAGCAGGCCAGGACCTCTCAACCTTGATAAATCAGGAGATGCGGCAGCACCCCTGGAAAACACATTTCTGGAAGAGCCCTTCTCCTTGGGGGGTGGTGACACTGAGCTCTTTCCTTGCCCTGCGGGTCCCACCCACCGGTTCTTACCCCCACAAACCCATGTGAGTGATGAGAGGTGGTCCGACTATCCCCTACATCACTGGATCCTAACATACAGTCCTGTTTTAGCACCGCTGCGTTGAGCCATCCTCTGTACAGCAGCTTAGGGGAGAGTCCAGGGCAGGTGTATGAGAACAGCCACCCGGACAGAGGGGGCGTCCGCCCGTGCTACAGAGGCCCAGCCCACTGTGTCTGGACTGCTGCCAGGCCAGGAAGCATGGGGAGAGTAGACTCAGCTCTGCCCGTGAACTCTGGCTTCTACCCGATGGGGCGGGAAGGGGCTTTCCGCAGAACCTTGGGGAGCGCCAGCCTTCAGCTCAGACCAGAGCAGACTTCTTGTTTATTCTGAATAGTCAGTAGCAGGGTCCAGATTGTCCTTAGATTTCTGGACCTGGGAGAAGAGGCTTGGTCTCTGGGAGGAGGAGGAGCTGGCCGTCCGGCAGGCAGCCATTATCTAAGCACAGGCTTGCCCAAGTGTGCCTGGTTTCGCAGAGGCTCGTGTCCCGAAGGGTGAGACCCTGGTGGACCTGGAGTCTTACTCTTGTCTTGGGTGTCGGGAACCTGAGCTTCCAGCACTGGAGCTGGTTACCTGAATCCCCAGCAGACAGGTTTCACAGCTCATTCCACTGTCCGGAGCCCTGGCAGGGGAAGCCTTCCCACTGGCCCAGGCCGCACTGGCTGCTTTGAACAAAGCCCTGTCTGTCACGCAGCCGAAGAGATCACTTGCTTTCTTTTGCTAAAGCCAGCCGTTTTAGTAGCCGTTCACTGCCGGCTCCTCGGGGGCCTGATCTCCCTGCACACAGAGCCCCCTTCTTCGCCAGGGCCATCTACAGCCTGTTGCGCTCCAGGCATTTCCCAGCATGTTAGAGGGTGACTTGTGATCCCTGGGTCTTTGTTTGTACGTTCCGTTTTCTGTCTTCAGGCTGTACGTGGGGTTTGGGCCTTTTCCTTGGTGCCTCCCTCCCATGCCCTCCTCCTCTCAATTGTGAGGAGCCTGCTCTGGGCCTGGCGCTTCTCCCTGGGCTCCGAAGGGCCCGGAGAGAAGTCTCTTTCCAAGTTGTTGAGCATGCTCGCTCACCTGAGGAATATTAGGTGTAATGTCTTTATTTCGTCGCCCCTTTTTGTGACGCCCCATGGCTTATCCTCTGGCAGGGAGGCACAATCTTTCTTACGTGGTGATTGGGGGGGGGTCACTTCACCTGTGGGCTGTGCCCTCAGGGCCGTGTCATTCCTCTGTCCCCTTCTCTGGCTGTCCTAGAAACTATTGGCCTAAACTGTAGGAATGTGCCTTCTCTGTCCCCGATAAGCTGTTTCCAGCCCCTTGAGCTGCAGGTAGAGTCTCCCCATCTCCGCCTTTCATGCGCATGTGTGTCGGTGACATGAGATGCCGGGGAGCCTGTCATTTTGCTCTGGTGCTTGTGCTGCTGTGTCCTTCTCTTTGGGCGGCGGCAGCAGCAGCAGCTTCTGCTCCGATGTCCGATCCCTGATGTATTTTCCTGAGCGTGGAAGGGAGGAGGGTGGGGAAGGGAGAGGGGGAGGGCCAGACATGATGAGAGCGAGCGAGGGCTGTGGGGCCGGCAGCAGGCAGCGTGGAGCCCAGGAGCCTCCAGACAAAGCACTCTGCTGCGGTTCTGTGAGCGCACGCATCCACCGGGAGCAGGCAGGACCACAGCTGCCCGGCTGGGGGATTACAAGCAGGAATGAATCAGCAGCCAGGGACACTTGACTTCATGGGCACACAAGAGCCCACCGCCTAGGTTCCCTGGAGCAGACAGCCCCACTCAAGGGCAGGGGACCCAGCGTCTCGAAGCGCTGCTGCAGCGTCCATCGGGAGGCCGCCGGGTCCCTGACCACCAGTCTTCTGCAGAGGACAGAGGAAGGGGAGCCCAGGACAGTGGGTCACCAGGGGCTCCTAGGTAACCAAGCCAGTTGGCCTTGGCCTGCCCTGAAGGGCAGAAAGTGCCGGGAACAACAGAATGACTTTCACCGTGTCAAGAGTTCTCTGGAGGTGATGTTTTCCTAGTTGGTTCTTCTTTTTTCCTCCCTTCCTCTTTTTTTTTCCCCCCTCCTTTATCTGTTCTTGCCCAGGAGAACCAGAGAAGTAGGTGGGGGTTAGGCGCTCAGCTCAGGTCTGCAGGGAGGGCTGAAGTCTGTCCCTCCCCACCCCGCCACGCACCCCTGTCCGGCGCGAGGAGCAGAGCAGATTCATGTCGTCCCTTCCCCGCCTGCCCTCCGAGGAGAACGTCAAGACCCGGAGACCCTGGGAAGACAGTTGCTGTCTTTATCACTCAGCCAGAGAGAGAACAGCGCCGAACGTGAATAGACTGAAGCCGCCACAGCTCAGCTGACAGAGGACCGCTTCCTTTCCCCCTTTCTTTCATCCGGCTGGGTTTTTTCTTCTGTAGCCAAGAACTGGATCTGCCCGCCGGCTTTCCACCTGAGCAGGCAGGCGAGTCACAGGCACAGCCGCTCCCACAAGAGGAAAATGAACGCCCAGCCCCGGCGAGGGAGCTCGGCCCGGGAAGGCAGCCCTTCAGCCAGCGCCCCGGCACGGGAGGCGGCCCGCTCGCCAGCAGCCAGGGTCTAGCTGTGGCCGCGCGGGGCCATGTCGCCGTCGCCGCCGAGACACACCTGAGCCCAGTTCCCCGGCCGCGGCCCAGGTGCCGCGCCCTCGGCCCCTCTGCCTCCAGCCTCTGAGCACAAAGGGCCGGTGGCCATGGTTTGCTTATTCCGGGACTGCTGGGGGAAAACAAGTAAAAGTCTCTCTTGTCCCCGCGCGGGGTTCTGTGCTGCTTGCGTTGCATGTGCCGGGGCCCCATGAACAGCCGCCGCCGCTTCACTCCGGGAGCCCCCGCTCTGTGCCTGTGTCCCTGCGCTGCATGAAGAGGCGTGCACTCTCCTGACCCGTGTGTGCTGCAAGGTCGCAGGACCGGCCCCTCGCCCGCGGCCCCGCGGGGGCCCCGGAAGTTGCATGGATGAGAGGAGCCCCCCAGCCCCTCTAGGGCCCGTGGGAACAGACTTCCTGAACTACCTCTGTGCGAACGCTGACGAGGAGCTCCCCCCGACCTGTGCGCGGCGACCGTGCATGTGCCACCGCAGCCCCGGAGCCGCTCGGACTGGGGGGGCGGGGGGCGTGTGTGCAGCCCGGGCCGTCCTGCCCTTGGCCTGCACCCGGAAGAGGAGCTGCGGGGCCGCTGCTCTCTGGTCTCTTGTACATAGTCTGGCTGCTCTCTGGTAATGACGATGATGTGGCAGTGCCATCTGTCTTCCTCTGAGTGCCGCTGCTACCGCCTTAATGGTTTTTCCCTTTTCAAGCGTCTGCCGATTCCTCTCTCGTCAGGTTCGCGGACGCTGGAGCAGAGCGTCGGGGAGTGGCTGGAGGCCGTGGGGCTGCAGCAGTATGAGAGCAAGTTGCTTCTGAATGGCTTTGACGATGTCCGCTTCCTGGTAAGTGCCCGGAGGCCGCCTCGGGGGAGGGCTGCAGCCCCGCGGGCCTGGGCTGCCCTGCTCTCCGGTGGCCCCTGCTGGAGTCTCAAACGGTATGTAGACCCGCACCCCAGCGAAGCGCCGAATGGAGTGACTTAGACATCCAGGAAGTCCGCCGGGCGTCGTGTGCCTTCTTTCCAAACTCTGCTCCCGGAGACAGTTCCGTCGGGAGAGCTCTTTGCAAGCCTGTGTCCCGAGAGGCTGGGTCCCTGACCGTAGACCTTTGCCCCTCGCTGGTCCCCCTCTCAGGCTTCAGACCTTGTGTTGTGTGGTGAGGCCTCGAGGCCCTCTCATTCTGGGTCAGGCATGGGAGTTTTGGTGGACAGGACAGCCAGGTTCCCTGTGGTGACTCCCTGTCCCTGTCTGTCCTGACTCCCTGTCTCTGTTGGATACCAGAAGTTTCCTTTATTCCCCAGAACGCTGCTGTGCAGCAGGTAGTCACTGAAGCAAGGAGCCTTGTCCAGCAGAAAGGCCTCTTCCCTGGCCAGCCCAGGCCGAGCATCCGGGGTGGGGAATGGGGCCGTGCAGCCTCAGGGGGAATCCTAACTTCAGGGATGGCCCAGAGAAGAGGCTGACTTGGCAGTTTGAGGGATCAGTTGCTTTTCTGAGGTATCACTTTGTACTGTCTTCTTACACAATGCAAGGTGTCAAAGAAAAAAAAGTCTAGGTGTTTCTCCTCAGGCTACGTGTGGAGTCCAGGCCTGGCTGGGACCCTGGGCTTAGGATCCAGTGCTCCTTCTGTCAGTCCAGAAAGTCGCTCAGGCAGGTACCCGTGAGCCTCCCTCTCCTGGAAGCCCTCCAGGGGATGGTAAAGTAAAGGGGTCGGGGGTCGATCAGCCCAGAGCTCCTAGCTCCAGTGTGCATTCCTGTGGGTCTCCCGCTAACAGGCTTGCATTTGGTGCTTCCCGAATAGCAGTTTGCCTAGGGAGCAAGTCTGGGGCTGCCGGGAGGAACCCTTACTAGGACAGGCTCGCTCCCCTGGGCCATCTCCATCTCCAGGGCACAGTAAAGCCTGTAGCAAACCACCCTTCAAAAGTCAGCTTAGGGCCAGTTATTTTTCAGCTTTTAAAAGTCTTAGGTTTTTAAATAGTAAGTTTTTTTTTTAAGTTAAACTGGGTATATTTATGGTTCTTACAACCTAATCCCTGACTCCCCATGGTCCTGGGGAAAGGGCAACAAAGCCAGGTTAGAGGTGACGGTTCAGCCAGCGAGTTGGGGCAGTTGGCCCCTGGTGCTGAGTGCTGAGGGACCCTCCCTCTCCCAGCACAGCCCCTTCACCAGACCAGCTGTCAGACAGGCGGGGGCAGGGGCGGGGGAGGCTGTGGACTTCAGAGTCCCCCTCCCTGTGCTTCAGTATTTTAGAGACAGTTCTTGACGTCCTACCCCTCCTTCTGCTAATTCTGGAAAGGGTAAGGTTCCCAGCCCTCGAACACGAAGACTCCTTTAAAACCGATTCCCTGCCCCTCCCCGTGCTCATGCCCGGAAAGTAGCTAGGCGGGCATCTCGGTAAATCTGGCCCCGAGCCAAACAGCCACGCAGGATGCAGGGCCTCTATTAGAACGTGTCTCTTTCGTTTCCGGAAGGACACTCATCGAGGGAGGCCGGCAGCTCAGTCTTTCTAGGACCCATCGAGGCCCCTCCTGTTGCCCTGAGTACGAGCTCTTCCTTGTCACCGCTCTCATTTCCAGCGGGGCGTTGGCAGGCGGAGTCTGTACAGGAAGGAATGCTGATTACACCTCCGTTGAGCGTGTTACTTCTGATACCAAGAGTGGCCTGAGTAGCCATGCAAAGCATCCTGGGTAATTGCATGTAAATTGCCAGATGGACTGTAAGGCTAATTGTTTTAGCAACCAGAAAAAAGGAAAAAACACACAAGAAGGGGGCATTTTTATTTAGAAACATTCTCTCGGCACATATGGTATAATTTCCATCATGCTAGCTATGGTATCTGTCCACGTAGTTGGGTTTTCAGTAGGTTGCAAATGTTTGTCTTGGTTCTGAAAAGCCTGGGAGACTCTTCTACAAGATTCACAAGTAGGTCCTGGGGAGCTGGGCTCTAGTTGTAGGGGGAACATATGGACACGAAGAGTGTTTCACAGACAGGGTGCCTCCTACAGCCCCCTGTTGGGGTGGGAGGGCCTTCTCCATCATGTGGTCTCATCAGCTGTGCCTGGCCTGAAGCCCTTCCAGATAATCTTGGCCCTGATGCTCTCCAGTGACGGGGCACTCCCCACCTTACAAAGTAGCAGCCGCTCGTTCTTTGCGTTGCTCAGGCTGAGCCAAAAATCTGTTTCCTTGTGGTTTCTGTCCCCTGGCCCCAGGTTTACCTTTTGGGCCACAGAGAGCACACTTCTACCTCTTAGAAAATTGGAGACTTTCTGTCATGCCCTCCTGGGTCTTGTGTAGGTCCAGTGTCCTCTTACTCTGGGCTGTTCCTCCTGTGATGTGATGACTGAGCTGGATAAGCATTGCACCTGGAACTTTAGGCACACTCCCTTGTTCCGTGGACAGAGAGCACCTTTGATTTGGAGGGGTCAGAGGCAAGGTAGTTGGGGCTGCCGGGTGTTCCCTTGGCTGATCGGGCCAACACCGGGCAAGGGGAGACAGGCCACAGACAACGGGCTCCTGCCTCTGCCGGCTGGGCCACCACACTGGCTCACACATCACAGCCGGTTCCGTTTTTCACCCTGAGTCTTGTCCACGGGAAATGGGCTTTCTTGGGAGAAGGGAGGAAGTGCATTTGGTCAATACGGTGGGAAGGTAGTTGGAGGTCAGCGAGTTGGTAGCTCTGCGTGTACTGGTGCTGGTCTCCCTGTCTGGGGACTGAACCCGACCTCCCTTCCTGGGGTGGCCTCCCTGACTGGGAGTCGGTGATGGTGCTGCACGTGCTGGAGTGTTAGGTGGGTGTTTAAAAAAATGTTTTTGAAGAATGTGTGATACGGAGAACGTTCACCTTGGAGTGTTGAGTGAAGAAAGTAAGACACAATAATCCATATGTGACATGATCTTAATTTGCAAAAAAGAAAACCTCTCTGCATGAGAGGTGCAATGGGGTCAGCCAGAATGTTTCCGGAGGTTATCTAAGGGGAACTATAGGTGGCTTACTCTCCTTTTTGGAATGTAATAGGTTTTCTGCCTTTGCTACAATGAATGAATGGATCCAAAGTCAGAAAAGCAAATAATGCATGTGTCTGAAGGAACCTGATGGTCCAGCTGGGAAAACAGGCACACAAAGCAATAAAAACAACAGAGCAGCCGTGGTGAGGCGTGTGGGTGCTGCAGGAGCACGGGGTGAGGAGAACCTCCCCTTCTCGGGTATGGACCGTGTGCTGGGCGAGGAGTGGGCTCACGGCCCTGGGTGTATTGTTGGTTGAGTCTCAGCTGGGGCTGTGAGGGCCCAGAGGGCAGAGGCAGTGCCAGTAAGTGGCAGGGCTGAGATGCTAGCCCAGGTCTGTGCAACTTTGAACTTGTGGGTCACACGTGCTATCCAAGGGTTTGCCGGGGCTGTGAGACCTGGACAGCCACACACAGAGGAGGGGCGGGTGTGGGGACTGTGAGCAGCCTTGATGGCCACATTATGGGGGGCCCTCTGGTTGCAGCCCTCATCAGGCAGAGAGCCCCTGGAGCGGGGTGCACCTTAGATGACAGGGCTCGGTGGCGAGCGGGCACGTGGTGGGGGCTACGCTGGGTGGACAGACAAATGGAACAGGGAAATGAGTCTGGCAGCCAGCTCGGGATGGGTTAGAAACAGACCGAACCAGCCACAAACCCATCACCTTTTAGAGCCAGCATCATCATGGAGGCCTCTTGCTCCTCCTGTCAATTTATTTCTCCACAGGCTTCCGCCACGTGCGCATCGGCTCCTACTGCTTTCCTGTCTGTTTCTGAGGCCATGCCAGCTTGTTCCTGTGTGTTGGGGAGGGATGACAGGTGAAGAGGAGCGAGCCCTGAGAAAGGCACAGGCTCGGGAAGGAGGTCATTCTTTATTGGCCTCTGTGAAGTTTCCAGCCAGGTCTCCAGACCCCAGAGCTTCTCTCCCTGCTCTGTCTCCGGATTAGCTTCTCGCTTTCCAGCCTGGGAAGCCCGAGTTCTGTGCAAGGGAGGCCGCGCCCTTGGGTTCTTGCCCTGACTTTCCGTGCTCCCTCCTGTGCCTTCTTTGCCTTAGGCTTCAAGGGGCCTCTTTTGGCCTGGGCGTGCTGCGGCACTGCCGTCTAGACGCCTCCTCCCTGCCTCAACTTCTCCATCTGCCCTGGCCCCCTCTTCTCCTCCCAGAGCGCTCTAACTGCTGGCTGCTCTGTCGGAATTTTCTGTGCCCCAGTGCGAAGCAGGGCCCAACAGGGAGATTTTCCTCAGCTAGGGGCATTGGAAGGCCCATGGAGCTGGGACCTGGGCGTTGAAAGGAGCACTCTCAGACAGTGTGGATCCTGTCTCCTGGGCTGATTCACTGCTGTGGTCCTCGGGGGGTCCAAGGGTGGCTGCACCACCAGATGCTTCCTCATCTCTGCTGGGCCCTTCAGCTGGAGACAAGGCAGGCCCACTTTGGGCCTCTTTCCAGGCCATGCTCTCTCTTGCTGTCCTCTTCCTTTCTGTCTGCCAGACTGTGTGGGGTTGTTCAGGGTCAGGGGGGACAGCGGCTGGAGTCCTGCTGTGGTTTTCCCCCGGTACTGCTCTGGCCTTTCCAGTCCCCTTGACAGTGAAAGGAACTGAGAACTATCTTCATGTCTGTGAAATTAACTGAGTACATTTGAACATGGAATTGGACTGTTCCTTGGCTTCTGATGATGAGCAGCAACAGGGGGTCCGTGCCAGTGTCTCAGATTTCTGAATGGTCATGTATTCCAACCCCCACCAGTGCTCACGGGCAGGGCCCAGACACACAGACCTCCTCACACACCAAGTGTCAGTTAAAATTCAGGTGTTCACAGGCGTCCCTGGAGCCCATCTGTGGACTTCTGGGGCCCATAGACTCCACACTGACGACTCTCGGATTAAGTCATTTGCCCAAGGTTGCTCCGCAGGTAGCTGGCTGAGCTGTGACTAGAAGCGGGTCTTGGGCCTGGAGTCGTGCTTCCGCCTCCCACTCTAGTCTCCACACCTCCTTTCCCAGGAATGTGCTGTGTCCGGGCCTCGTACTCAGTGCGTCCACACAAAGAGGGGCCCTGGCGTGTGAGCCAGTGAGCGAGGCTGGTGCTACCCGGCCTCATTGGCAGGTGCTGGTCTGGGTCAGGCAGACGTCCCATCTACCCACTGCGTGTGGGGGGCCAGTCTACAGAGGCTGGAAAAAGAAGCTGGTGGGAATCAGACCCCAAGTAAGCTCTTGGCACTGGCTGGGGGCCCCACCGAAGCCTTCTGGCTCTGTGGCTCCCACCACCGCAGATCAGCCCCTTGCTGAGGCCACAGTTAAGTCAACTGGAGGGAGAAAGGCTCAAAGGAAAAATTGAGGTTCTACTTACTTGCAGAGAGGACCAGACTGGGAGTCAGGAGATGTGGGTTTCCTCCAGCCCCCCCATTAAGATTTTGTGCCCCCCTGTTTATCCCCTGCCCCATGGCATCTCATTTGACCGCTTACTTTATGGGGGCATAAGTTCTGCAGGGGACACATTGTTCCCCGTTGTGACACATAACAGCCACTGAGACTGGCCATGACCGCAAGAACATAAGGCAGTAAGTTGGCACATTCTCCGACTGGAGGGCAGGTGGCGGCCATTCTCTGCCGGACACACACTGGCTTTGTTCTCAGGTCTATGGTGTAAAGCTTGCTTTGGGCGGTCTTGGAACTGAGCCCTTTGACTCCAGTCTGCCTTGGGCCTGGCTGAGTTCCGCTGCTGATTTGGGGGTAAATACAGCTCCTTGACCTCAGATAAGGTCTCAGAAAGCCAGATGTTCGGGGCTGATGAGTAGCGGCTGGAGGGAAGGGGGCCGGGCCTGGTGTGGAGAGAATGGGGATCGGGAGAGCAAGGGTCACAAAGGGGTGTCGTTTCCACAAAACCGGGAGATGAGTCCTGACACTGGTCCTCTTGCACCCGTCCTTGGGGGCCTTCTGAGATTGACCGGTGGGGAACTGGTGACATTTGTGCTTCTTCCTCCTCTTCTGTGGAACTGCTTGCATTGGTCACCGTCAAGTTCTTTCTCTCTGGGTGGGGACAGGTCTGGGCTGCAGCGGGGTAGGGGGTCGCCGGGAGAGCAGGGGGTGCCGGCCAGGGCTGAGCTGGGGGAAGGTGTCGGTTCGGGAAGTTCTGTGCCACAGCCCCAGGGCAGGCACAGGTTGTCTGGGCCAGAGGGCAGCAAACAGAGAGACACAAGGCTCCCTGAGTCGTGGTTCCTGCCGGCAGGTCAGCGCTCAGCGCCACGGGATTCCTTATTTAACCTGCGAACCAGGGGAGCTTAGTCCTTTTTACGTGATTTTAAGTTTGTAAGAACCTTGAGCAACAAAATCGGAATTTGAGCTCAGTTCTTATTTGCACAGATTCTTACTCCTTTACCCCGTAGCTGTCTGTGTGCGGTAGCTGGCGCACGGGAAGCCCTCAGCCCCCCAGCGGAGCGAACGCATGCGTGCTTCAGAGCACGGCTTCTGTTTTCCGTCATTATTAACGTTTGGGGCCACAGCAGTGAGCCACAGAGTCCTGCCCCTCCTACTCACTCTGCCCCCTCTCCCGGAGGTCCTTCCTGCCCCCACCCGGGCGGACCCTCGCGCCCCAGACGCCGGGGCCTGCTCGCCCCCTCTGCCTCCTGGCCCACCCGCGAGGCTCCACGGGTGGTCAGCACAACCCCGGCCTCCGAAGGCGCCCCTGGCTCAGACCGGGGCCCTGCTCTGTGTGCGGCCGCCTGCGCCCCAGGGCACCGGGCCCGGGACGGCCCAGCGCTGGGGCCGGGTATGTGCCCCAGGATCGCAGAAGCCCGCCTGCGGTGGAGGAAGCCACGGTGCCCGCTGGCGGGTTAGGTCACAGGGTGCCCTGGACCCCAGCGCGGGCAGTCACGCAGCCAGTCCTGACAGACGGCTAAATGTCACCGGCGAAGGTGTGCGAGCAATACAGGAGACTGGGGGGGAGGGGGGTAGCAGTTAAAAGAACAACATATATACTATGATCCCAATTTTGCTAAGAGGTTTTAAAGAAAAGCTTAGAAAACTACACCAAACTGATAGAACTGATTGCAATCCTACCTTTTAAAAAATATTCTCTTAGAAAAAAATACCAGAGTGGTACCCCTTTTTCTTCTGTGAGGTGATGGATCTGTGGGTGGCTTTTACATTTTTCTTTGTGCTTTATTTTTAAAATGTACTCCAGTCAACTTGTATAACTTTTCTACTCAGAAAAAAAAAACCAAGCTGTTTCTGATGCGGCCAAGATAGAGGCAGGGCCCCGTGGAGACCGACAACATTCCCGAAGGGACTGCAGCGTAGCTACCCCGGGAGCCCGCGGGGGCCTGGGGGCTGAGTCCGGGCCTCCACACACACCGATCGGCGGGGTGGGCGGCCGGACTCGCCCAGGGTCTGGCCACAGGGGGGCACGCGTGCAGGCCTCTCACCGACTGAGCCCCTCAGTTGTTCCCGAGCTGTGGCAGCTCCTCTCCCGGAGGCGGGCCCTGCGGATCTGCTCCCGGAGGGGCCTGTGAGTGTCAAGTGTCCCACTGGGTGCCTTCGGGCTACCCCTTCCCTCTGTNGCCCCCCCCCCCCCCCCCGCTCCCAGCACGG
This sequence comes from Ailurus styani, assembly GCA_002007465.1. Classification (NCBI taxonomy): domain Eukaryota; kingdom Metazoa; phylum Chordata; class Mammalia; order Carnivora; family Ailuridae; genus Ailurus; species Ailurus styani. The sequence continues at coordinate 3,130,005 of LNAC01000077.1, read as the reverse complement.
GGCGGCCTCAGGAGCATCCCTCCCCACACAGCAGGGTTGGAGACGGAGGGAACTGAGGTGCCAGGCTTTCCCCAGAGGCGAAATCCGGCCGGGACGGCAGCGCTGTCTCGTGCTCTCTCCCCCAAGAGAGGTTTGAGTCTCTGCTTTTTCATGACTGATGGCGGGAGAGAGGACCGAGCAAATGAGGAGAGAGCGGCCACAGTGAATACGGAAATGAGGTGGGAGGGGCAGGCCCGTCCAGTGCGGCTCTGCCGGGAGACGCTTCCATCAGACGGCGTCTGCCTCCGTTGGAGTGGGGGCCACGTCCCGGAGGGGCGACGTTGGTCAGTGACAGGCTCGCGGGTGGGGTGCCCAGCTGTGTTGTCTGCAAGCCTGCTTTGTCACAGTCTCCTGTATTGCTCGCACACCTTCGCCGGTGACATTTAGCCGTCTGTCAGGACTGGCTGCGTGACTGCCCGCGCTGGGGTCCAGGGCACCCTGTGACCTAACCCGCCAGCGGGCACCGTGGCTTCCTCCACCGCAGGCGGGCTTCTGCGATCCTGGGGCACATACCCGGCCCCAGCGCTGGGCCGTCCCGGGCCCGGTGCCCTGGGGCGCAGGCGGCCGCACACAGAGCAGGGCCCCGGTCTGAGCCAGGGGCGCCTTCGGAGGCCGGGGTTGTGCTGACCACCCGTGGAGCCTCGCGGGTGGGCCAGGAGGCAGAGGGGGCGAGCAGGCCCCGGCGTCTGGGGCGCGAGGGTCCGCCCGGGTGGGGGCAGGAAGGACCTCCGGGAGAGGGGGCAGAGTGAGTAGGAGGGGCAGGGCTCTGTGGCTCACCTCGGCCACAGCAGTCTGGCCTTCCCCCCAGGCCGCCTGTGGGCCTTGCCCTGCTCTGGATCGCTCCCACAAGGGCTGAGTTTGAGCGGGGTGGCGAGTTGGCACTGTTTGTCCTTCAGGGACTGGACCCACGGCCTGGACTGCTGGGCCCTGGATTCCCGGCAGACAGGAGGAGCAGGACCGGCCAGGCCCGGGAGAGGCCGACTGACCGCACTGTCTGCCTGGAATCGGCCCCAGCAGAGGGGGCCCCGGAGCCGGCGCCAGGGCCCTGGCCAGCACCTCCACGCTCCGGGCTTGTCTTCTTCGAGCTGAGGCCGAACCATCCGTGGCCTCGCGTCTCGCCGATGGGCCCAGCTTGGAGCCCCGGCCTCCCACCTGGCGGGGCTTGCTGAGGTCGTCCCTCTTCTCGCCCCGAGTGCTTCCCTGTGCGCAGGAGGTGGGCAGAGCGCCACGCTTTCGCTGCGGGCAGGGGCTGGGGCTGCGGCAGATGGTCGATGCGCAGGTCTGGAGTCGGCTTCCCGGGCCCCACCCCGGGCCACCTGACCGTAGCTCGGCTCACACCTCCCCGCGCTTGGACCCTTTGCCAAGGGACTGCTGAGCCCCATGTGCCTGGAAACGAGTCAGGACTGTAGGGTGAAGTTCAGATGACTGTGCCCTTCCTGCTTTGGTTCTTCTCTGGGGAAGAGGCAGCTCTGTGAACCGAATATGGCAGGGACAGCGCCATGTGACCTCAGGCAGGTTAGTCCTTCCTCGTGACTAAACAGGACAGCTTCCCTTTGCCCCGAGCAGGACCAGCTGACTCCCTGGCACAGCCCCCGAACCCAGGCCCCCCTCCCCGCCTCCACCGCCCGGAACTTCTCCCCGCTCCCGAGGAGGGCGACTTCTGTCCCGTGCTGTTCCCGAGGGGAGCTCTTGACCCACTTCTCTGCCCTCGTCCCACCTCCACGTGAAACTGCCCGCAGATCCCGCCACCACCCACCCCCGAGCCCCACACATCCCTGGGGCTCCCCTTCCACACCCCAGCACGTCCCCACCTCTCCCCATACCTCGTCCTTGTCCCTCACAGAGGACTGCAAAATACCACAGTCATGAAGTCAGCCGCATTGGTTTTGGCTTTTCCGACTCTTCTTTTTCTGTCCACGGGGTCCCCTCCAACCGTCAGTTTCCCGGGGCACTCAGCAGATTGGTACTGCGCGCGGACAGCAGGCCGGGCATTGCTCCAGATGCGGGCGGCAAAGCTGCGAGTGAGCTGGGCAGGCAGGAGTCTCTCGCCCGTAACAGCCTTGGGGCCCTCAGCAGGCAGCTCAGCCTGCTTTCCTTTTGGCTGAGAAGGGCCCACACCAATGTGCCACATTCCCACACGTTCCCTTCTTAGGCCTTTTCCACCATTTGTTGAATGAAGACATGCCCAGCAGTTAAAGAAATTTCCAGTAAAATATTGACAAGTGAGATACCTCTCAAGATGCAAAAGGCTCTTTCCTTCTGCTAAAATCATGGGGTCAGGAAGACTCTGAAGATAATCAGAGCCCGGGAGGATCAGGGAAAGCTGGGGAGAAAGGGCCGAGGGGCCTGCAACAGCCCTTCCCTCCGCCTCTGCCAGGCTCCCCCCTGGACTCCCGGAGGCAGTTCCTGCTGCCCGTGTTCCTTCCCTTCCCGTGGCCCCTGGCTGCTAGCCTCTCTCTTCCCCTCTGTCCACATATGCACTGAGGCAGGCCCAGGCTCTGGCCCCCAGGCTCTGGCACTGACAGCCACTGTTGGAGGTGCCACCTTCTGCACCCGGGGGAGAAGCCCAGTGACAGATACTTGCAGGAAGGAGAAGCCGCGCCTGTGGAAAGTAAAACTAATTGAAGCTGCCTCAACAGGCACGGCTTCTCGGTTCTGCCTTCTCGAGGAAGGACACCCAGGAATGACGGTGATTGTGCGAGCCAGTGCCCTGAGCAGGTTCGTCCTTCCCTGAGCTCGGTGGGCTGAGCTCTCCCTGAGCCAGCCTGGGCCACGCTGGGAGCCTGCTTCTCCCTCACTGCGAGGCCTTGGCAAGCTCTGCCCTCAGCCACCTCCAGGGCCCACAAGGTGCTAAGAGTTGGGATTCTGTACTGGTAAAAAGAAGGAAAGGCTGCCCCTGCCCCAGAGGTGGAGAGCAGGAGGTGGGCGGGAGGTTCTGCGGTAGGGAGATTCGTCCCAGAGCCCACGTGCACCCCAGCCCGGGACGGGTTCCCTGCCTCGGGTCTCAGGCTGCCGCCGCCTGCACCTTCCATCCACACTCTGCTTTGTCTACGGCAGAGCCCACCTAAGCAAGTAGAAGGAGTCTGGAGCATGCCATAGAGGTCTAACTGTCCCTTTGTCACTCACAAGCTCTGTGACCTTGGATAAGTCACTTCTCTGTGAGCCTGTTTCTTTGTATGATCAGGCAGTTCCTATCTCACAGGTTTATTGGCAGAGTTTTTTTCAAGGGATGAATGAATGCACAGTGCCAGGCTGTGGTCAGGACCCATGTCACTGGCACCTTTGCATGTCACTTCCCCCACAAAGGGAACTCTTGTTATGCATAGTGACCCTGAGAGGCCTGCTTTCTGTACTCTTCCCTGGATGTCTGGAGAGCGGGCCGTGGCCCAGAAGGCGGGATCCTGGCACCACCACCGCGCATGAAGCCTGGGGCCTGGCCTGCAGCGTGAGGAGCAGGGTCAGCGCCGTCCAGGTGCTTGTGAGCACGAGTGACGGGACGGTGGAGGGCTGAAGCAGAGCCTGGAACAGGGAGGCTCCCGTGCTCTGTCCCACCTCTGTCCTCCCTCCCTCAGGAACTGAACCCAGCCAGGCTGAGTGTCGACTACTCGTGTGTTTCGGATTTCTCTTAGACTCAGACACTTTTTTTTAAATCTAAGGAAAGTTCTAGTCACTGAAGTGCTTAGGCCAATGAGCTGTTCTGCTTTCATAGCTCTGGGACAATAGTAGCCCTTGGTATAAACATCAGTGTGGTAGAAGGTAGAGTAGAAAGTCTCTCTTCTCCCATCATCCTCCTCGTGAAGATGGTTCTAAAAAGCAGCAGTCCCTCACTCCCTTTAGTAAAGAGGGTGTGGAAACTTCCAGAATGTTTCTCCCCTTTGAGGGTTTGGAGCACCTTATAGTCCCCACACAAACTGATCCAAGAGGATGATGTGGCACGTGCAGGAAATCAGGAGAGACCCTGCCTGCACCCAGGACATGCTCTGGCAACTGCCCACTTTGATTTTCCATCACATCCTTTGGTTTCTTTTGTTTCCCTCTGCCTCTGTGTCCTCACAGCCTTATACACCCCCCACCCCACCCCCACTCCTAACTGGGTCATGAAGGCCTGGTCTCTAGCTGGATCTGGGCTTCCTGGTTGTCAGCCCTCAGTTCAGCATTACTGTTGCCCAAAAAGCTTGCGAAGGGTCGGGAGTAAATGCTGGGGCTCCAGCAGAACTTCAGAAGCTTGCCGAGGTGCACTGAACCAACAGGTCCTCACTGGTGTCCTCCTCATCCGGCAGGTGTGTGGTGGCCGCCCCTCTCTGCCTGCCCCACCCGCGTACCCTACCATTTGGGCCCGGGGCACTGCAGGAACTCCAGGCGATGACTCTGGGTTCAGGGTGACCTAGGAGCTGGCCTCAGACCTAGAGGGGTACCGCCGGCACAAGGGGCCTTCTGCGGCCAGAGCAGAGAGAGCTGCCAGCCTGGCCTCCGAGCCCTCTCTGCCTGGGCATACCGGCTTACGGCTTGGAAGGTGTCCTCCGTGGGGCAAAGGTTTGGTCACCGCGCACAGGCTCCAGGGAGGCTACTGTGCCAGCGTTCACTGTGACTCGGGTACAAAGGTGAGGCCACCCTGTGATGGTCTGGATGAGCTGGCACAAGTCACTCAACTTCTCATCTGTAAAGTGGGCATAAATAATACCCCGCTCAGTAGAATAGAGAGTCCCAGAAACATGGGAATTTAGGACACATCAGAGGTCATCTCAGATCAGTAGGGAAAAGACAGCTCATTCAAGAAATGGACAACTTGCTGCCTAGAAAAAAACTTACCTGGCTCCTGACCCTTAAACTGTTTATTCAAAAAAAAAAAAATCCAGATAGATTAAAGATTTAATTGTAAAAAAATGACACTAAAACTATAGCAGGAGAATATGCAAGAATTGTTTTTAAAAATCTTGGCGAGGGGAGGTCTTTCTAAGCCTGACAGAACGGAGGGAATCTCTAGAGGGTACAGACCAATAGATTTCCGCACGAACAAAGCCGACAGGAAAGTCAAAAGAGAAATGATGACCTGGAAAAAACAATTGTCTAACTCTATTTATAGATAAAAGGTGTTAATTTCCCTACTTTATAAAAAATTCTTCATATCGAACACAGAAAAGATCAGTATCTCCGTAGATAAACACACAAAGGCTGGAAGGGGGTCATTCCTGGAAAAGGAGCTACGGATGCTCCCTGCGCGCGTGGCCCTGGTGCGCACGGACAGGAGCCCCGGGCTGGCTCCTGGCTCCGTGCTTACATTTGAGACCCTCCCAAGTTATTCCTGTTCTCTGGGCCTCAGCTTCCTGGGCTGTGAAGTGGGGGCAGCTTACTTCCTACCTACCCCTACCTAAGTGAAGGGTTATTTAAAAATAAACCTTTTATTACACGGGTTAGTGAGGGTCAAGCATGTGAAATGGAGTGGTAATTGCTGTGTAAATACTTGACTGACAAAACCTGAAAAGATGCGAGAGTGCCTCTATGCGTGGGATGCTCTTACTATGAAAAATGTGCGGTGATGAGCCGATTCCCCGCCACGTTGCTGATGGTGTGAGGAATCTTGCACTCGTATCACCGATGGGAGTATAAGTATGTGTCAGACTCCGAATGCACATACCCTTTGACCGAGCAGTCTTTCATTGATAACCACCCTAGAGATGACGCACATGGGAGGGTATCTGTGCAGTACTGTTCGCAGAGTTCAAGTGGGAAATAGTCCTCCTTCAGTGGGGAACTGGTTAAGTAATTTGTCATATGTCCCTAAACTGGATGATCAGGCAGCTGTCACAAAAAGAGGCGGGTCTACCTGTACCGATGTGGGGCAGTCTCCCGGATACAGGCATGCCTCATTTTATTGCACTTGCTTTATCGCACTGGGAAGATACTGCATTTTTTTGCTAATTGAAGGTCTTTGGTAACCCTGCATCGCTGGGGTCTGTCAGTGCCATTTTCCCAGCACCGTTTGCTCACTTAATGTGTCTGTGTCATATTTTGGTGATTCTTGGAATAGTTCTGATTTTTTTCATTATTTAAGATTTTATTTATTTCTTTGAGAGAGACTGAGAGTGAGCCCGAAGCAGGGCTCGATCCCAGGACCCCAGGATTATGACCTGAACTGAAGGCAGACGCTTAACCAACTGAGCCACCCAGGCGCCCCTCATTATTATATTTTTTATGGTAATCTGGGATCAGTGACTATAACTCACTGAAAGCTCAGGTGGTGGTTAGCATTTTCTAGAAGTATCTTGTAATTACAGTATGTGTGTTTTTTAGACATAAAGCTGTTGTACACTTAATAGACCACAGTATTGTGTAAGCATAACTTTGATATGCCCTAAGAAAGCAAAAAATTAATTTGACTCACATTTTATTGTAATATTCCCTTTATTGCTGTGGTCTGCAACCGAACTCAGGATATCTCTGAGGTATGTGTATTAAGTCCTAAGAATAAGGAGTCAAACAATGTGCAAGAATTCCACGTGTGGGGAAAGGAAGCTGGCTCCGCAGGGACAGCAGTGAGTTCCCTCTCGGGGCGCGCTGTGGCCGAAAGCGGGGCAGAACCTGTGAGTTTTCGCGGATCGTAGTCTGATAAAACCTACCCGGCGACACTCCGGTGGGGAGTAAAACCTCCTCCCCAGTAGAGGTTGGGGGGGCAGGGAGCAGCCAGATCTGGGTGTCACCACCCGACGCGGGGCCTCGGCACGGTCCTGACCCGTGTGCCTCTTTTTCCTCATCTATAAAATGGGGACGAGAAAGACAGGCCACCGGGGTTGTGAGCGAGTGACCCGAGTCAAAGCCCTGGTAGCAGGCGGGCCTGCGGGGGGTGACAGCACCCCCTCCCCATCACGTTCAGTGGCCCAGCCCTGGTGCTCCCCAGGCCCCCGCCGGCCAGAAGCCTTTTTCTGACGTTTCTGCTTCGGGCCTCCTCTCCTCCCTGGGGTGAGTCTGGTTCCTTGGCGGCTCGCCTGACATGGCTGCTTGAGTCCGGAAAGCGGTCTGTGAGGAGGCGTGGCGAGTGCCCCGTGCTCCATCTCCGAGCCCGTGGAGGCTGTCCCCCAGGGAAGCGCACGCACCCCGGCCCGGCTGCTCCGAGCCCGGCGCTGGCCAGCTCGCCCCAGAGCCGCTCAGGCGGCCGTGGGCCGTGTGGGCAGACCTGTCTGCGGCCCACCTCCGCCTCCTGCCTGCGCGGGACCTCGGGGCCCGGGCCAGCCTCCACGGGGAGCGCGGGGTCTCTGTCCCCCACCGTGCCTAGCGCAGAGGTGAGGGGCCACGAGAGGCTGCCACCAGCCCCCAGTTCGTGAGGGTGCTCACGTCAGTCTCGTCTGCTTTCAGGGGTCTAACGTGATGGAAGAGCAAGACCTGCGCGAGATCGGCATCAGTGACCCACAGCACCGGCGCAAGCTGCTCCAGGCGGCGCGGTCCCTGCCCAAGGTGACCACTGACGCCTCTGCAGCCTCGGCCGAAGCCAGGGCCCTCTCCCTACCCCACCTGGACCCCGAACAGGGAGGGAGCTTGGCTCCAGGGCCCACAGGTCACTGCGAGTGGTCTGCCCTGCATCCCGGGGCACCCAGCAGGCAGCTCAGAGGCCTGTTTACTCTCTCGCCACATCCCGAGGCCCCAGTGAGTGAGCAGAGCCTCGTCGAGGAACCCAGCCGAGGCTCCAGAGGGAGGCTCCAGGCCTCCACCGGCACGGGAGCTGGTACCCACAGGCTTGACCTGTCACCTGGAGCCTCCCTGGGGCCTTTCCTGGCTCCCTGGAGACCAGGCCGGCCTGCACTGAGCCCCGACATCAGGTCTTCCCCAGGAAGGCAGAGGGTGTGAGCAGAGGAGGCAGTTTTTCCCTGGGGAGCCAGGGGCTGGCAGCCCCAGCCTCTCCCCTTCTGGCTGCTGGTGCTCATAAATCCACGTACCCTTGTGTTCCATGCATCCCAGAGCTTGGGAAGCCTGAACAAGTCCCACCAGTGAGGCCAGTGCCCACTTCGCAGGAACACACCATGTCGTCCCATCAGGTCCGTGACCTTATCGGAGCTCAGTGGGAGCCCCTCTGTGAACCCTTCCTCCCATCTAGCAGTGCCCACTCGGGTGTCTTCCCCAGGCCTGGAATGCTGCGGGGGCCCTACCCCGCGCATGCAGCTGCCGAGACCAGGCCGCGGCAGGAAGGGCTGTGTGAATGAGGGGAGCCTGGTGTCCTGGGCTTTAGTCCCAGGAGTGCTGAGGTGTCAGTCCTGCCCCTTCTCGCCCCACAGGTGAAAGCTCTGGGCTATGACGGCAACAGCCCCCCCTCAGTGCCCTCCTGGCTGGACTCCCTGGGGCTGCAGGACTACGTGCACTCATTCCTGTCCAGTGGCTACAGCTCGATTGACACTGTGAAGAACCTCTGGGAACTGGAGCTTGTCAACGTGAGTGCAGCCTGTGCTCAGGCCCGGCCTGGCCCCCGACGGTGCGGGGCCGGGGGGGAGCTGTGGGCGCAGGCGTGGCCTGACCCCCCCACTTCCCGCCCCCGCCCAGGTCCTGAAGGTGCATCTCCTCGGCCACCGCAAGCGCATCATCGCCTCCCTGGCGGACAGGCCGTACGAGGAGCCGCCGCAGAAGCCCCCGCGGTTTTCGCAGCTGAGAGTGAGTGGGGCGGGGAGGGCTTGGTGTGTTCTCCGTGGGGCTGGGCATCGGAGACTGCTTGATGCACTCTTTGGAAACAGCGTGACCTCTGCATTAGAGGCGGGGAGCGACCCGTCCCCTCTTGCCGTCGGGGCCAGTCTGCCCCCGGGCCCGGGGTGTGCGAGGAGCACAGAGCCGTTGTCTGGGCTGGTTGTTTATCCATCACATGCCTCCCGTGTGCATCCGAGAAGCCCGACGGCGCCTACGGTAAAGGGCCCGGTTTAAATATAAGCAGAAAGGAACATGTCAGAAAAGGGAGGGGAACAGATACCCGAACCCCAGGGCAGAGCCGGGGGCAGCGGGGGGCAGCCTGCCGGAACCCAACAGAGTGCCAAGCTGGAGCTCCGCACCAGGACCGGCGCCCCCCCCCACCCGCCACCCATGTCTCCTGAAGTAAAAGCCTCATGGCGGGGTGGGTTCGAGAAGCCGCGACTTTACAAATTTCACAGATGCTTTGCGGCTGGGCCCGCTGATCCCTGCCGGCCGGTCAGACTCGGCCCGAGCTGAGGAGCTGGGGTCTGGACCCTCGGAGCGGGGCCCCCGCGCCCCACCTGCTTCCGGCAGCCTCACCCCGACGGCGTCACTCGGGGGCCAGAGCACCGCTGATGCTCAGGGAGAAAAACAGAGGCGACGGGGCCTCGGGGTGCCGACGGGCAGCGCGGTGGGTTTTTTCGAGAGAGGGCTCTGGATTTGGTCACCTGCCCCAGGGAGCTGGGGTGAATTGTGACGGATGATTTGATCTCTGGTGAACATGAAAGCAGCTTCCCAGCCCTGTAACCACCCTCTTTCCCGTACGGCTCCAGGCCGAGGACTGTGCGAGTGACGTGGGGGTGCCCGTGGTGGCTCTGAGGAGGATTGGGTGGCTTCGACCCCCACGGCCGGGGTCCCCGCAGGCTTGTGGGCCAGCGTGCCATCCGTTTGGTGCCTGCTCGGTGTCCGTTCTCACGGATCCACCTGCCCCTGTTGGGTCCTAGGCAGCCCCAGGGCTGGCTGACACCCACAGTCCAGGGACTGGCCTCCTGGGTTCCAGGTGTTCCCTCGATTCCTCCCCACTACAGTGCCAAGACTTGCTCTCCCAGACGTCGTCCCCACTGAGCCAGAATGACTCTTGCACCGGCCGCTCCGCGGACCTGCTGCTGCCTCCTGGGGACACAGGCCGGAGGCGGCACGATAGTCTTCATGACTCTGCGGCACCTTCTCGAGCGGAGCGCTTCAGAATCCAGGTGGGGCTGGATGGGAGCTGTGGATGGGGGCCCCCTGAGGCGGCAGCCGGGGG